>SJYO01018757.1:29625105-30012828 GCA_006410555.1 Capra ibex | reverse complement strand
GAAGAGGTTGTGGTGTCAAGTTTTCGTAGTCAAGAAGCCACGAGTCGGAAGAAGTGTCAGGTTGAGAGTGTAGGTATGTACTGGTGTCCTTTTTGGTATCGGAACTGATCTGTCTGGAAACAACCGTTTCATTACAGAGACGAAAACTTATACGATAGATCCAACCAGTATTGAAAAGAAGGTTCCTCATTCGCAGAAAATTAAAGTACCGATGTCAGTGGTAGACGTCACTAAAACCTCGGTTTTTTCTTTTTTCAGACTGTGACAAAGATGACAAAGGGGTAGATAAAGGGTACTTCACTACCCTGACCTACGGTACTAGAAGCAAAAGACTTACAACTCGAAATTCTGTTGAAAAAGTAAGAGGAGAAAGTGAAAGTAGTTCTCCGAAAAATCGAGGAGAAACGAAAGACGGTATTCCCACCACAGTAGACGTATATACTCCAATAACTATAAAGAGGGTCGTTAGAACTAAGGTCGAACACAAAGAAGGTCAGGTCCCAAAGAGTACTACATGAGACGTATCTTCAATTTATTCGTCCCACTGTTATATGTCGGAATTGCATGAGAAAAAGGATAAACCTTGGTCAGACAACAAGGTACAGGTTAAGATTGACAACGAAGGACTGGACGTATGTCTAAAGAGTTCTCCGTCGAATCCACCAGACCATAAGGGTAGAGAAAGTCTTAAAAGGTGCCAAATAACACTAGGTGTGTCAGTTTCCGAAACCGTATCAGTTATTTCGTCTTTTCTACAAAAAGACCTTGAGAGAACGAAAAAGGTACTAGGTCGTCTACAACCATTAAACTAGAGACCAAGGAGACGGAAAAGATTTCGGTCGAACTTGTAGTCCCTCAAGTGCCAAGTGTATAACGACTTCGGACCGAACTCGTAATGAAATGATCGTACACTCTACTCACGTTAACACGTCATCAAACTCGTAAGAAAACGTAACGGAAAGAAACCTTAACCTTACTTTTGACTGGAAAAGGTCACGACACCGGTGACGACTCAAAAGGTTTAAACCACCGTATAACTCACGTCGTGAAAGTGTCGTAGTAGAAAGTCCTAAACTTTGTCGAGTTGACCTTAAGGTAGTAGAGGTGATCGAAACAAGCATCACTACGAAAGATTCCGGGTGGACTGAAGTGTAGGGTTCTACAGACCGAGATCTAATCACTAGTGTAGTAGTACTAATAGACCCAGCACTTCTAGAAAAAACATGTCAAGAAGACACATAAGAAGTAGACTTATAGACTCCAATAACTATAAAGAGGGTCGTTAGAACTAAGGTCGTACACGAAGAAGGTCGAGTCGTAAAGAGTACTGTATAAGACGTATATTCAATTTATTCGTCCCACTGTTATATGTCGGAATTGCATGAGGAAAAGAATAAACCTTGGTCAGACAACAAGGTACAGATCAAGATTCACAACGAAGGACTGGACGTTTGTCCAAAGAGTTCTCCGTCCAGTCCACCAGACCATAAGGGTAGAGAAAGTCTTAAAAGGTGTCAAATAACACTAGGTGTGTCAGTTCCCGAAACCGTATCAGTTTATTTCGTCTTTATCTACACCAAACAACAAAAAAAAAAAAACTTGAGAGAACGAAAAAACTACCGGGTTACCCATACCCTTTAAACTAGAGACCAAGGAGACGGAAAAGATTTTGGTCGAACTTGTAAACCTTCAAGTTCGGACTGAACCTCTTAAAATTCGTAATGTAATCATCGTACACTCTACTGACGTTAACACACTATCAACCTCGGAAGAAACCGTAACGGAAAAAACCCCTAATCTTACTTTTGACTGGAAAGGTTAGGACACCGGTGACGACTCAAAAGGTTTAAACGACCGTATAACTCACGTCGTCAAAGTGTCGTAGTAGAAAGTCCTAAACTTTATCGAGTTGACCTTAAGGTAGTGGAGGTGATCGAATCAAGTATCAATACGAAGGATTCCGGGTGAACTGAAATGTAAGGTCCCACAGACCGAGATCCACTCACTAGTGTGGTAACACTAATAGACCCAGAACTTCTAGAAAAAACATAGAAGACGAAGACAATCCAGGGACGGTAAAGACAGGAAATAACACGGGTAGAAACGTTCTTTACAAGGTATACATAGAGATTAAAAGAACTTCTCTAGAGATCAGAAAGAGTAAGATAACAAAAGGAGATATAGATGAAGACACCCGTTTTTAGGGAATCATCTTTACCTCATCGGGACTATCAGTTGTTTTATCGGACTTAAGTCATGAACCTATGTTAGAGTTTTTACTATCTTACTAGAGAACAAACAAAGGTTCCGTTTAGTAAGTCATAGTGTTATTAGGTTCAGATACGGGGTTGGTGATTACGGTTTTTTCGACTTCAACTTGGTACGATACTCCTGGATGTTCTTGAAGATCTTGATTGTGGTTTTTCTTCCACAGGAAAAGTAGTATCCCCTGACCTTAGGTTTTCATCCTTCAGTTCTCTATGGACCTCATTGTCCGTTTAAACCGGAACCTCATGTTTTACTTTGTTCCGTTTCCGATTGTCTCAAAACGGTTTTCTTACGTGACTAATATCGTTTGTGGGAGAAGGTTGTTGTGTTCTATACTGAGATGTGCACCTGTAGTGGTCTATCAGTTATGTTTTAGACTAACTAATATAATAAACGTCGGCTGCTACTTCTTTGAGATATGTCAGTCGTTTTTGTTCTGGTCCTCGACTCACACAGAGTCTAGCACTTGAGGAATAACGTTTTAAGTTTAAATTTAACTTCTTTCATTCCTTTTGGCGATCTGGTAAGTGATTAATAATGTCTTTACGTTTGGTTTCGACGATAGTCTATAGTGAAGTGTGTTAGGTCTTAACATAGTAATATCTTAAGTGTCAGTTATTTAGGACCTCTCTCACACCTCTCTTCTCTTGGGAAGATGTGACAATCACCCTTACATTTAACCATATCAGAGATACAGCTTCTCATATCTCCGAGAAATTTTTCGATTTTTATCTCAATGAAATACTGGGACATTAGGTTAAGGACCAGTGTATAAAACTCTTTTCGTATTACGTTTTCCAATGTATGTGAGTCATAAGTGACGTCGTAACAAATGTTATCGGTTCTGTATCTTCGTTGGATTTACAGGTAACTGTTTCCTTACCTACTTCTTCTTTACCATGTATACATGTTACCATATAATGAGTCGGTAATTTCTCTTACTTTATTAAAGTAAACGTCACTGTACCTACCTGGATCCATAAAAGTATGCCACACTTCATTCAGTCTGTCTTTCCTTTATAGTATACTATAGGAAATATATACATTAAGTTTCCTTCACTACGTTTACTTGAATGTTTCATTTTTCTGGGTGTCTGAATCTCTTACTTAAATACCAACGACTCCTCTTCCTATCCTCTTTCTTATCAATACCTCAAACCCTATCTGTATATGTACGACGATATAAATTCTACCTATCGGATGTTCCTATATGACGTATTGGGTACCTTGAGACGAGTTACAATACACCGTAGAACCTACTCTCCCCTAAAACCCCCTCTTACCTATGTACATATCATACTGAATTAGAAAAACGACATGTGGACGACATGTGTTGTAAAAAACAATTAGTCGATGTGGGGTTACAATTTATTTTTCAAAAAAAAAATTCAATTTCTATTCCCTTATGGTACTCCGGTTTTAGTGGATTATAGATTTGATCTGTTTCTATAATGTCTTAGGTTTTAGGTTTTCCTATTTCCTTTTAATATCCGGTTATAAGTACCTCAACGTTTCTCAACCTGTGTTGACTCGCTGACTTTACTTGACTTGACTTGACTAGGAACTACTTATGTCTACGTTTTTAAGAGTTTTTTTACTATCGTTTGGCTTGAGTTTTTATAAAGTCTCTATCGTATGTGGTACCATTTTACTCTGAAGACGGTCACCGTGTTCCTGCCAAGTTATATACATTTAGTTAGTGACACTATTTGGTGTAATTTTACTTTCTATTGTTTAACATACTAGTAGATCTATGTGTCTTCTTGAGTAGGTAAATGCTATTTTTTCCTTTTCCCAAAATGTGTCACTTCCTTTGGCACCTGTATTATTTTTTCGTTGGATGTCTTATCCTCTTCTATAAACATTTACTATATTCCTTATTATTCCTTATTATAGATTTTAAATAGAATTTGTTCTCATGACCTCACCCCATGGTAACGGAAGAGGCTTCTGTAATAAATTTTCATTTAATTTATTTAAGGAGTAAAACATTACCGACATTATGCATCAAACTGTATACCGTATAAATAACAAAATTTGTTCTAAAATATCTGTAATATGACCTTGATAGTGTACGTTTTAAGTTCTTTTTCAGTGTGTCATGTCAAGTCAAGTCAAGTCAACGAGTCAGCACAGACTGAGAAACACTGTGGTACTTAGTGTCGTACGGTCCGGAGGGACAGTTAGTGGTTGAGGACCTCAAATAGGTTTGAGTCCAGGTAGTTCAGCCACTACGGTAGGTCGGTAGAGTAGGAGACAGCAGGGGAAGAGGAGGACCGGGGTTAGGGAGGGTCGTAGTCCCAGAAAAGGTTACTTAGTTGAGAAACGTACTCCACCGGTTTCATAACCTCAAAGTCGAAGTCGTAGTCAGGAAGGTTACTTGTGGGTCCTGATTAGAGGAAATCCTACCTGACCGACCTAGAGGAACGTCACGTTCCCTGAGCGTTCTCAGAAGAGGTTGTGGTATCAAGTTTTCGTAGTTAAGAAGTCGCGAGTCGAAAGAAGTGTCAGGTCGAGAGTGTAGGTATGTGCTGGTGACCTTTTTGGTATCTGAACTGATCTAACTGAAACAACTGTTTCGTTACAGAGACGAAAGATTATACGATAGATCCAACCAGTAATGAAAGGAAGGTCCTTCATTCGTGGAAAATTAAAGTACTGACATTAGTGGTAGACGTTAGTGGTCATTAAAACCTCGGGTTTTTTTATGTCAGTCGGTGACAAAGGTGACAAAGGGGTAGATAAACGGTACTTCACTACCTTGGTCTAGGGTACTAGAAGTAAAAGACTTACAACTCGAAATTCGGTTGAAAAAGTGAGAGGAGATTTCAGTGTGTTCGTAGGACGTTTGAGACAGTCCGTTCAGACTGTTCATATGTTGTTTGTTGTTGTCGGTCTCGACACAGTAATAATACAGAGTCCAGTTTAAGTAGTCTCCCATAACCCGACTAGATCGACTCCAGTACAAGATGTAAAACAGGATACTCCAAACTGTCTCCTCAGGTCCAGTGAATCCTTTTTCTTTTTTTTTTTTTTTTTTTTTTCCGACGGTTGTTGGTTATGGACTCCACTCTGTGTATCGGATAAGGAATAAACTAAAACAGAAAAACCACGAATAGGTCACAAAAAATGGTAGAGGTATCTTTCTCAACACTGTTCCATAAAGAGATATTCAATAAGAGGGAACTAAAAGGGGAAATGAAGTCACAAAATGACTATGTTATACGATTTAAGTTTCTAATAAATACACTCTCCGAGACTTTAAGTCCAAGTCTCATCTGGTCGGGACACCTCGTCGTTACTCTCTTCCCCTTCCTTAGGACGTACTCTGGACATCTCGGGGGGTGGACGGCGGGGATGGTTTGAACGGAAAAGATCGAGGGTTAGACGTACAGGTTGACGAATGGTTATGGAAGTAGAGCTGTATATTACGACGACGACGACGACGACGATTCAGCGAAGTCAGTACAGGCTGAGACACACTGGGGTATCTGCCGTCGGGCGGTTCGAGGGGGCAGGGACCCTATGAAATTTAGTCGCAAAGGTTGTGACTTAAATAGAAGAATAGTGTCTGCAGATGAACAAGACCGAATAAAGTTAATTATCGTAGAGGTCTGTTGAGAAGGAATGAGACGAAACGTTAGTCCGTGGTCGAGGACAGTCAAGAAGGAAATTCTGGAAAGTTTATTGGGGAGAAAAAAGGTCAGGTGACAGTGATGAGATCAAATCCGATGTAGAAGAGATCACACCTGTTGAGTAGATTGAGTAGATTGAATAGAGTACGAGGTCAGTACGAGAGGTCTTACTTAAGAGTTGGGACATCGTTTACTGTAGTATAGGAAAAGAACGTCGATAAGGGAGAAGTGTTATTTCGCAAGTTCTCATCGTGACGAGTCAGTCGATCCGTAAGGTACTTAACGGTCGAAAGAGGAAGAATGGGATATAAGAGAAAGAGATAATGGAAAAAGGAGATAAAAGAAAATCGAGGGACTAAAGAACGGAGGTCTCATTACTAAGACTAGGAAGTGACGTGTAATCTTTCGAGTGGAACTTTCGGAATTTTTTAGGATGGTGGGTCCAGTAGGTCCGGTTCATTTATTCCTGGAGACCCCACTGTCGGTCCCTAGTTATACAAAACAAAACAAAAAATTCTAAAAAAAAATTTACACTGGTAAAACAAAGAGAAGTAGATTAAACAATGTAATAACGAAGACAAAGTAGAAAACCACAAAACCGACGTTCCGTACACCCCAGAATCGAGGGGTTGATCCCTAACTTGGGTGTTGGGGGACGTAACCTTCCGTTTCAAAATTGGTGATCTGAAGGTCCCTTCAAGGTAGTTATGTAGAAAATTTTGAAATATCTACTAGGTTACACATAAGTTCAAAAGTTCGGAGACGTTTAGAAACGAATACAAAAGAAGGAGAGGGACCGGGTTAGAGATAGGGATGAAACAAATAAGAGAGGACGGAAACCGTTCGCCGGACCAAGGATACGTAGGATGTCTAGAATAGAATGTTGTGTCCATATGATCCTTCGGAAGGAACTGGTATTCCTTATTTACTATTCTTATCTACGTCTTAAAACTTGTTACATTAAAAGCTCCAGAGATTTAAGTGTAGATTTTTAATAGGAAACCTGGTAAACTATAGATATGTTATTTGTAAAACTTCTGATTTGAGACAAATAGTACGATTGTTATATGTAGTAATTAAATAATGGCTGACAGTCTCAAACACGATCTACTAAACAGATGTAATAAAATAAAGTAGGAAGGTCTTTAGAAATCCTTAATAAGTTTAGGGTGAAATAATGACTCTTCTGACTCCGAACCTGTCAGATTATTTAAGGGTTTATTTGTGATATCGACTTCATATTTATGGTTATACAGTATTTGTTCGTCTTATATTTCATGAGAAGATAAAAATTAGTTTTATTACACTTATTTTCCAAAAATTTAGAAGATTTACACTTTGAAAAACTTTACATACAAAAAATTTACAATCTACGGATACCTTTTTTTGATGAGTCGTCACATCCTCCTCTTATTATTTTTACAGATTTATAGTTGATTACTAAAATAATATATGTGGTCGTACAGACTATTCGTGCTCTAAGTCTAATCTCTTTGCCGTTCAATAAAATAAAACGAAATTTAATCTTTTGTCAAGGAAATGTTCAGATTATATATGAATTACCCTCAAAACATTTTCGTAATCGACTTTATTTTCGAATTTTGTTCTAAAGATCGTCAAAATCACGAAGTCGTTATACACAGATAGAGTACTAATTGTCTGTAATTCCAAAGTCTTGGTCTTGGAATGGGAAAAATAAGTGATGGGGAACGAGAGAGGAGGGGAGAAGAGGGGAGAGGAGTTGAGAGTATTATAGAAATAAAAAAAGGTCGAAAGAGATACACGAACGGAGAAATATTAATGGTATTTCTTAGTCGTTCTATTCTGGACGTACCATGTTTACGGTGTGGAACCAACACAACACTCGTTGATGAACTTCACCACCGTCAGATTTGTAAATATGTGAAGAACGATGTTACAGAGTATAAATTCATAAAGTAGTGTTCATTAAGAAATTTTTAGGTCATCCATTTTATAGACATACGGAGAGGTACCAATTATGGACTGGGTTTTCAGTGGAAGGATATAGGTAACTCTACAACTGACCTACTTTGTGAACTGAGATGTACGGACTTTACCCACAATCGGTGTTGAGTCTTACTAAGGAAGTTTACTTTTTGTTTTGTGTATTTTCGTTAACAAGAAAGGACAATTCTTGACTCGTTCCCTTTTGTTTTCTGAAACAAGTCGACATTTGGTACATTAAAGTCCCCATCCCATGGACGATGAGACGGTTCCGATTTCATTTCGATGATCCCTGTACTGAAGTCCCTAATGTTCTAAGGTCCTTTCCTTGTTGGACCGTGAAAGGACTCAGTCTGTAATCACACTTTATATTTTTGTATTGTCTCCAAGGATGATTTATTATTTTATACATCCTTTTACCGTGCAATAAACAAATAAACTGGGTAAAGGACAGAAGTGATGGTCTGTGTCGGGAGACTACAATGAGAAGGGAAAGACATACGAGACAACGCATAAGTCTTAACCAGAAGGGTCGAGATTCTGTTATAGAGTAGGGTAATCAGGGTTCTTTCATACTCAAAGAAATCACACATTAGTACTTAGGGGTCTAAGTGTCTCCATCTTTTGATTAAAGGTTTATTAATTATGATAAGAGGTGAGAGACGATAGAGGTGTGTATATACCCCGTATTCTACACGTTTTCCTGTTTTAATATGGTAATACATCATGACATATTTGGTCAGTCTAAAGGATTGAGTTTTCACTTCTTTAACTCTCAATCTCTTAAGTAAACGAGTTTAAGTGTCATCAATGACCGATTGGTCTTTTCCTAAATCGTAACATCAACACACATAAAGGATTGATAAATAGAATCATTTAATTAAACAACTGTTTTAAAATACTGTAGAAAATCTATTAACCCCTGTCAACCCAATAGTGTTTTAACCCTCACCCTAGTGACGGTTTCTCTTCGTATCCTAAATCAACTCTAAAAAAATTTAAATTAAAACACGATATGAGTAAGTGTTCGAAGGGACTGTGGTCTAAAAAAAAAAGGAAACCACAGAGGAAATCCATTAGACAAAGAAAAGTATTAAAACGTTACGTTAAAGTTGACAACGTAAAAGGGAACTAAACTGTAAATAAAAAAGATCATAACTGTAATATATAGAACAAAAATTTCCTCTACCATGTCGAAGAGGTCTCCTTGATGACTCTTCGAACTACTTCTAATGACCGATTAGATTCTACTAACGGAGAATTGAGAGACAAAAACATCGAGAAGAAGAACCGGGTCCAACTACCGAAGACCTTATGTGGTTGACCCGGTTTAGGTAAGACTATTGGAAAGAATTCTCTAGAATATAGTCGAAATAAAGTGTAAGTATACGGTTTGTAGTTTTGTGGAAGACCGAAACGAACACCGAATCGACCATTTCTTAGACGGACGTTACGTCCTCTGGACCCAAACTAGGGACCCAACCCTTCTAGAGGACCTCTTCTCTTTCCGATGGGTGAGGTTATAAGACCGGACCTCTTAAGGTACCTGACATATCAGGTACTATAGAGTTTCTCAGTCTGTGCTGACTCCCTGTAAGTGAAAGAAAGAAAGGAGAAGGGACCCACGAGTTTATTAAATCTTCATCTGAAGTACTTCAGTTCCGTATTAATCAGAATGAAACTTCGTAAATCAAGTTCTTGATTATTATTCGTAAATCAATTTCCCTACATAGACACTACCAGTACTTCACGATCGAGACATTCGTATATATAACTCATGTAGAGTTTACGTCAAGGTTATGTATTTAGGTCTAATAGGTCATAGGTCTCGTGGGTTGACCGTGGTGTTTTATAATGAATCGAGGTCGAACAAGAGACCTAGTACGATGAAGAAGTCAGGGTTGATCTAGAAATGTTACCTTTTATCTCTATAGTAAAAAGGAAACAAATTTTAAATCTATGTTGAGTTTGTAACGTACGAGTAGAAAGTCTGACGTTCAAGGAATTCCTGTTTCTCATATTTCATAAATTGAAACTGAAGGGTCATAGATTTCGGACTACAAAATACCCACAAATTATTTACTACACAGTTATTTACTTATTATTCCTCCGCCAGGATTCTACCGTCTCCTTATTCTACCCCTCTGGTGAAAGAGGGGGTGTTTAAGTAGTTTTCTTGTAATGTCGCGATTCGTTTGAGTTGTCTTGAAGTCTTACCACCGTCTCCTGTAGTCCGTGGGTCTTTTCGTCGGGTAACAGAAGTTTTCCTCTACCTCTTCAGAATCCCATGAGATTCTTATTGTGACTTTTGGTCTCCGTCCTCTGAATTCAGATTTAGGACTCTTGTGGTCTCTTGGGGGCTGGGGTCCCTTGTAATTAACTGTCCTCGAGTAGTTTGTGGAGGTATGGATATGACTTTGGTTCGTGGTGGGTTCCCGGTTGTTCGAGGTCTCGTTCTGTATGGTCCGTTTAAGAGGTCGTTGTGTACTTGTATTGGGACTTGGAGTTATATATTCGACTGGTTTCAGTGTGGTTTGGGTGACTGTAGAGTTTTGAATAATGACCTGTGAAGTAACGTGAGGTCTTTCTTCTTTAGGTCGAGGTGGGTGGTCCTGTGGCTGTGTTGCAAGGGATTGGTCTTTTGGAACTGTTCGGTGGGTAGGTTGGGGTGGGTGTCGTTCCTTGGAGGTGTTATTCCTCCCTGGTAGTTGACGGTCTTTTGTCTATCCGGTGGGGTTTGTGTCTGTATATTTGTTCTACTTTTCCGTCTCTTTATGAGTCGTCCATTTCCTTGTCCTATTTACGGGTGGTTTGTTTGTTTTCTCCTTGTCTATCCCTTCGATGGACTATTTCTTAAGACTTATTACTATCACTTTTACTAGGTTTTAGAACTTTTGTTTAACCTTAATGTCTATTTATTAGACCTCTGTTCCTGGCTCTTCTACGTTCTTTCCAAATTGTTCCTGGATCTTTTTTATTTTTTCTCAGTTATATATTACTTATTACGTTATTTACTCTATTTTTTGTAAAACCTCCCTTGGTAGTCATGTTATTGACTCCGTCTTCTATCCTATTCACTTTATCTTCTATCTTACTATCTTTATTTACTTTGTCTCTCCTTTTTTCTTTTTTCTTAATTTTCTTTAGTCCTGTTAGAGTCTCTGGAGACCCTGTTACAATTTACGGAGTTGTAAGCTTAGTATCCTCAGGGTCTTCTTCTTCTGTATTTCTGGTACTCTTTTATGAACTCCTATATTTTCAACTTTTGAAGGGATTTAACCCCTTCCTTTATTAGTGGGTTCAGGTTTTTTGGGTCTCTCAGGGTTTGTCCTATTTGGGTTCCGTTTTGTGGGGTTCTGTGTATAATTAGTTTAATTGTTTTAGTTTGTGTTTCTTGTATATAATTTTAGTCGTTCTCTTTTTGTTGTTTATTGTGTGTTCCCCTAAGGGTATTCCTATTGTCGACTAGAAAGTTATCTTTGCGAAGTCCGGTCCTCCCTTACCGTCCTGTATGAATTTCACTACTTTCTTTTATTGGATGTCGGGTCTAATGATATGGGTTGTTCCTAGAGTAAGTTTATACTTCCTCTTTAGTTTTCGAAATGTCTGTTCGTTTTCGACTCTCTTAAGTCGTGGTGGTTTAGTCGAGAGGTCATTTACGATTCATAGAAGAGTTCTGTCCTTTATGTCTTTCCCACATATTTGAACTTGTGTTTTGTTATTTCATTTACCGTTGTCCTAGTATGAATGGTTATTAATGAAATTTACATTTACCCAACTTACAGGGTTGGTTTTCTGTTTCTGAGTTTTCGTTCTGGGAATATATACAACAGATGTTCTCTGGGTGGAGCTTTGTTACCTGTGTATATCTGACTTTCTCTTACCTACCTTTTTCTATAAGGTACGTTTATCTCTGGTTTTCTTTCGTCCTCATCGTTATGAGTATAGTCTATTTTATCTGAAATTTTGTTTCCGACACTTTTCTCTGTTTCTTTCTGTGATGTATTACTAGTTTCCTAGTTAGGTTCTTCTTCTATATTGTTAGTATTTATATATACGTGGGTTGTATCCTCGTGGTGTTATACATTCTGTTTACGATTGTTCATCCTTTCCCCTTTAATTGTCATTGTGTTATTATCACCCTCTGAAATTATGGGGTGAGTGTGGATACCTATCTAGTTGATTTGTCTTTTAATTGTTCCTTTGTGTTTGAAATTTATTATGTTATCTGGTCAATCTGGATTAACTATAGATATCCTGTAAAGTGGGGTTTTATTACTTAAAGAGGAAAAAGAGTTCGTGTGTTTCTTGGAAGAGGTCCTATCTAGTGTAGGACCCGGTATTTAGATCGGAACCATTTAAGTTTCTTTAACTTTAGTAAGGTTCGTAGAAAAGACTGGTGTTACTTCATTCTAACCTACAGTTAATATCCTCTTTTGGATAATTTTTAGGGTTGTGTACCTCCGATTTGTTGTGTGACAACTTATTGGTTGTTTAATGTCTTCTTTAGTTTTTTTCTTTAGTTTTATACGTATCTTTTTACTTACTTTTACTTTTGTGTTGTTGGGTTTTGGATACCCTGTGACATTTTCGTTATGATTCCCCTTCCAAGTATTGTCATGTCCTAATGGAGTTCTTTGTTCTTTTTTTTAGTTTATTTATTGGATTGAGATATGGATTTCGTTGAACTTTTCCTTCTTTAATACTTGGGGTCTCAATCATCTTCCTTTCTTTAGAATTTTTAATCTCGTCTTTATTTACGTTTTCTTTGTTTTCTCTGGTGTCGTTTTTAGTTGTTTTGGTTTTCGACCAAGAAACTCTTCTATTTATTTTAACTGTTTCGTAATCGGTCTGAGTAGTTCTTTGTTTCCCTCTTTTTAGTTTAGTTGTTTTAATCTTTACTTTTACCTCTCTAGTGTTGTCTGTTGTGTCTTTATGTTTCCTAGTATTGTCTGATAATAGTCGTTGATATACGTTTATTTTTACCTGTTGAACCTTCTTTACCTGTTTAAGAATCTCTTCATGTTGAAAGTTTTGACTTGGTCCCTCTTTATTTTTTTAGAATTGTCTGGGTAGTGTTCGTACCTTTAACTTTGACATTAGTCTTTAGAAGGTTGTTTGTTTTCGGGTCCTGGTCTGTCGAAGTGTCGACTTAATATGGTTTTTAAATCTCTTCTTAATTGTGGATAGGATGAGTTTGAGAAGGTCTTATAACGTCTCCTTCCATTTGAAGGTTTGAGTAAGATACTCCGGTGGTAGTGGGATCATGGTTTTGGCCTGTTTCTACGGTGTTTTTTTCTTTTGATGTCCGGTTATAGTGACTACTTGTATCTACGTTTTTAAGAATTGTTTTAAGATTGTTCGTCTTAGGTTGTTGTATAATTTATCTAGTATGTAGTACTGGTTCACCCGAAATAGAGTCCCTACGTTCCTAAGAAGTTATAGACGTTTAGTTAGTTACATTATGTGGTGTAATTGTTTAACTTTTTATTGTTGATATACTAATAGAGTTATCTACGTCTCTTCCGGAGACTGTTTCAAGTTGTAGGTAAGTACTATTTTTGGGAGATCTTTCGTCCTTATCTTCCTTATATGGAGTTGTATTATTTTCGATATATACTGTTTGGAAGTCGTTTGTAATAGGAGTTACCACTTTTTAACTTTCTTAAAGGGGATTTCAGTTCTTGTTCTATTTCCACGGGTGAGAGTGGTGATGATAAGTTGTATCAAAACCCTCAAAACCGGTGTCGTTAGTCTCGTCTTTTTCTTTATTTTCCTTAGGTTTAACCTTTTCTTCTTCATTTTCAGAGTGACAAACGTCTACTGTACTAGGAGATATATCTTTTGGGATTTCTGAGGTGGTCTTTTAATGATTTCGATTAGTTGCTTATATCATTTTAACGTCCTATATTTTAATTGTGTGTATTTAGGGAACGTAAGGATATGTGATTGTCACTCTGTTGTCTTTCTCTTTAATTCCTTTGTTAAGGTAAGTGGTAACGTTCTTTTTCTTATTTTATGAATCCTTATATAGATGGATTTTTTGTTTTCTGGATATATATCTTGTGATATTTAGTGACCACTTTCTTTAGTTTCTCCTGTGATTATCTACCTCTTTATATGGTACAAGTACCTAGCCTTCTTAATTATATCTCTTTTACTCATATGATGGGTTTCGTTAGATATCTAAGTTACGTTAGGGATAGTTCGATAGTTGCCATAAAAAGTGTCTTAATCTTGTTTATTAAAGTGTTAGACATACCTTTATGTATTTTGGAGCTTTTCAGTCTCGTTAGAACTCTTTCCTCTTACCTTGACCTCCTTAGTTAGACAGGTTGCAGTCAAAGATGATGTTTCGGTGTCAGTAGTTCTGTCATACCAGGACCGTGTTTCTGTCGGTATATCTAGTTACCTTGTTTTATCTTTCGGGCCTCTATTTAGGTGTGTGGATACCTGTGGAATAGAAACTGTTTCTACCGTTCCCATATGTTACCTCTTTTCTGTTAGAGAAATTATTCACCACGACCCTTTTGACCAGTTGGTGAACATTTTCTTACTTTGATCTTGTGAAAGATTGTGGTATGTGTTTTTATTTGAGTTTTACCTAATTTCTAGATTTACATTTTGGTCTTTGATATTTTGAGGATCTCCTCTTGTATCCGTTTGTGAGAGGCTGTATTTAGTGTCGTCCTAGACGATACTAGGTGGAGGGTCTTATAACCTTTATTTTCGTTTTTATTTGTTTACCCCGGATTAATTTTAATTTTCGAAGACGTGTTGTTTCCTTTGATATTCGTTCCACTTTTCTGTCGGAAGTCTTCCCCTCTTTTATTATCGTTTGCTTCGTTGAATGTTTCTTAATTAGATTTTTTATATGTTCGTTGAGGACGACGAGTTAAAGTCTTTTTATTTTCTGGGTTAGTTTTTCACCCGGTTTCTTGATTTGTCTGTAAAGAGATTTCTTCTGTATGTCTACCGATTGTTTGTGTACTTTTCTACGAGTTGTAGTGAGTAATAGTCTCTTTATGTTTAGTTTTGGTATTACTCCATGGTAAAGTACGGTCAGTCTTACCGAACTTTTCCAGATGTTTTTCAGATGTTCGATATTTACGACCTCTCCCACACCTCTTTTCCCTTATAAGAATGTGACAACTACCCTTACGTTTGATCATGTCGGTGATACCTCTTGTCACACCTCTAAGGAATTTTTTGACCTTTATCTTGACGGAATACTGGGTCGTTAGGGTGACGACCCATATGTGAGACTCCTTTGGTCTTAACTTTCTCTGTGCACATGGGGTTACAAGTAGAGTCGTGACAAATGTTATCGGTCCTGTACCTTCATTGGATCTACAGGCAGCCGTCTACTTACCTATTCTTTCGACACCATGTATATGTGTCACCTCATAATGAGTCGGTAATTTTTCTTTTGAAAACTTAGTCAAGATGTCCACCTACTTTAACCTCGGATAAAAGGTACATCTCGGATAACCTAGATATAAAGACAGAAACACGGTCTCACTTCATTCGGTCTTTCTTTTTGTAAATCTTTAATCTTTCTTAAATCTTTCTTCCATTACTATTGGGACATACGTTCTGTCGTTTTCTCTGTGTCTACATAACAAAAAAAAACAAAAATAAAATAAAATAAAAATAAAAATAAAAAAAATTTAAAATTTTAGAAATTAAGAATGTACGCAAGGGTTTGTACTTGGGGGGAGGGCGGAGGGAGGGGTATTGTAGAGAGACCCAGTCTACATAACTTGTCAGAAAACCTGAGACACCCTCTCCCGTTCCCACCCTACTATACCTTCTTACCGTAACTTTGTACATTTTATAGTATACACTTTGTTTAGTGGTCAGGTCCAAACTACGTACTATGTCCCACGAGCCCCAACCACGTGACCCTACTGGGTCTCCTTACCCTTCTTCTCCCTCCACCCTTCCCCCAAGTCCTACCCCTTGTGTACATGCGAGTATCACCTAACTTCAGTTACATACCGTTTTGGTTATGTTATAAATTTCATTTTATTTATTTAGTTAATTAAATTTTTCGTATATGGGTCATCTTATTTAGAACAATTATTTTATTTATACAACAACAATTTTTATTATTATTATTATATACGTCTAACTAATACCTACATTCTTATACGAGTCTTTAATTTTACGATGAATTTCGTATTTTTTTATTTTATTTACTTACATGAAGTTTAGAGTATGTTTTTATTAAGATAACTATCATATGTAATTGATTCTGGTTCAGAGAGAAGACACTATTAAAAAGGGAACGGGAAAGGGATGACGTCAAAGGAAAGAAGCCCTTGACAATGAAAAGAGGATACCAGGTCGTAATATCCCTTGATGTTCCGAAAACCTTCTACGACTAGACTATATAGTTCTATTTATTCACGTACCGGGTTATTTAATAAACTATCAATAATCCCTTTTACTAGTCTTAAGGTTAGATATTCGTTTCGATTGTAAGAAATAATTGTCCATTAGACGCCGAACTTGTAACTTTTCCCCGTGTGGTAAAGTTTCGACCCCTTCAATCTGACCTTGAGTCCTTTTATTTACTTTCTTCTCATCCTTCCTCCACATTAAGATCGACTACGATTTTATCTACCCTCGAAGATTTACGTTGGTGTTTCCGTTGAGTGTAGAAGCAGTTGTACGTTTATCGGGACCTAACACCTACCAATAAGTCGTTGGAGTGACAAAACGTGTGTGGGTATAGTCACTGAAGAGTGAAAAAAGAGAAGAGTCAGAATTTTGGTGGAAATCATAAGTAAATAATTGGTGTAAAATTTATAGTCGTTTACGTGACAAACAAGACTTTAGACTTAGGATGAGTTCTACCAAGAAGACGATGTCTTTCAAGACACAGTGACTGGTACGTCTCATTCCTGTTATGGATACCGACTCATAAAATCCACACGTTTAGGAAATACCGACTCAAAGTAAAGATCCTTAAAGTGGATTCCTTTATAAGTCTTTACACGAGTGTGACTAAGGAGTAACAAATATTTTTTACTTTTTGACCCGTTACAATATGTAATCTGTGAACAATTCATTTAATACTATGTAGGTATGTTAACTGATTGAAGTTGATTTTTAGTTTAACATTTCCCTATAATTACAATAATAATTGTACTTTGGACTAATAGTATATAAGAACATTTTAGTACGATAGATCAATAAAATAATGTATACATTAATACGTGTATGTTTTGTAGTTTCCTATTTTCATTTAACTATCGTCACCAATGTAAACCCACCATTCTAATATCATCTGAAATGGATTATTGAAACACCAAGAAACCGTAAAGGGATCCAAAGACTAAACTTTTATATAATAAAACATTGATTTCGTAATTAAATTTTTTATCTTGTCCGTTTACTCCTCTGATTAATATATAACCCTTAGGTTCTGATTACTTTAAAGAGGGAACAAGAGTTTTAACGGAAACGTCATTCGAATAACTACAGATTTTAAATTCGAATCTCTGAGATTTAAACAAGAATGATAGAAAACTATAGAAAGTTATAGATGTAACTTTTATATAGATTTTCCGTTTTGTAAGTAAGGCGATTCGTAAACATACGTACTCTGGTGACAAAAATTCTATACATATATTTTAATTAAATAATCTAGAATCGAACTTATGTTTTATTTAATTTACCTTATATCATCTTTTATAAACTCAAATAGGAAGGATTATTCCCTTCCATAATAAAGTCCTATGAAAATTTGAAGTCAGTAAATACCCACATAACCCTGTACACCATTTTATATAAGAGGAAAATCCTTAGTAAAAAATTCACAAATAAATAAATAAAATAAACAAACCGAAGAAACACCGTGGACCATAGAAGCAACATCGTACGCATTAGAGATCATCACCGTGAGTCCGAGGTCTCACGAACCCGAAAAACACCACATGTCCGAACAAAGAGGTACCATAAACCCCAGAATCAAGAGGTTGGTCCCTAGTTTAGTCATCGAAATGTAACGTTCCGTCTAAGAATTGGTGACCTAGTGGTCCCTTCAGGGGTTTTACATAAGAAGTACCTTCCTGTGGTAGTTAGTCACACTGAGAATATCGCTCTTGTGTATCTGATCTATAAGAGTATCTCACAAAAAAACAAACAAACAAACAAAACAAAAACAAAAACAAAAAATAACACCACCTCTATAAACACTTTCCCGTGACCTATTCGAAAATTCTTCCGTCTTTCCCTCTACTCTCATAGTTTCCCGTGTTAAGTAAGATACCGATAGAAATCGAGGGAAACCGAGGGGACTCCTTTGATCTTATAACGTGTCTCGGAGTAAATCGTCAACATTGTCTATCTTAAAAATATCAATATCTTCAAATCTTCATATCCCAGTTACATTGAGTATCTCGAGTAATTCTAGAGTGATAAACAATCATAGATGATAAGGATGAACGAGACACAGTCCTTTCACTTTGGTATGTAGAGTCCAACTTTAAACTTCGGTTTACGACCCTGACTTTGAACCGGTTTTAGGTCTAACCCTGTACTCGGGTGTCGGAAAATTAACCTTAGTGAGTGAACCAAAGTCCTGAATGACTCCGAGTCCAAGAAATAAAGTCACCTTTACCTAAAGGTCGTTCTCCGTTTTACTGTCCGTTCTACATCTAAATAATTATGTCCCGTGAACACTCCCTATGTTCGAGCGTCCGTTCCCCCGACACGGGACTCTTAATTCGTTCAATATGAAAGTATTAGTTTTTTTCACCCATTCCCCTCTTCTGGTGGAAGAATGAGTAAGAAACTCATCTGTAGTCGGAATGTAGTCATCAAGGAAGAGCCATAACCCGTCCTCTCACAAACTAGGATATTCGAGTTTTGACAGTACCTTGAATAAGTTTAGTCGTCTTCGCACCATTGTATATGGTTTTATATAGTTCAGTAGAGTCTAAAATCATATTACTACCATAAGATGAAACCTTACAGTGAAAAGGGAATATAAGGACAGGAACCAAGACTCCTAGTAACAGAACGACCTGAGTCAGTCGTCTCCGTCCGGAGTAAAAAAGTGAATTACAGGACCCTCGGATAGAGTACTAAAATAACTTTCGAAATATAAATTCGTTTTCACGAAACAAGGTACTACAAGACCATCAAAAGAACTCGTTAGTAATTGTATATTACCAGAGGGTTTCAAGGGATTACAAGAGGAGATAGATATTAGGGGATCACCATAGACACGTTACTAGGATTAGATAGGGATAGTCTTCACCATGATTAGACGTATTTAGTTTTTAGACACCATCGACTTACTAGTTTTCTTATTATAAGAAGGTTTAATGTATTCATATGTCATTATATGAAGGTTTATTGTATTCCATCACACCAAAAAAATGAAAGAACTTAGGTTCTAATGTTTGTTGAACCCTTCAGTCTTAAAAAGGACTGAAAAATAAGACGTGTTTAAGTATATAGACGTAGGAAAGAATCTACAAACAACGGTATGTCGAGTCTTGAAGAATAGTTTCTTTTCTATAGACCCCTTTTTATGTCATTTGACAGTACTAAAATAGACAACGGAGAAGTTTCCTAGTCAAGTCAGTCAAGTCAAGTCAACGAGTCAACCCAGGTCAAGAAACATTAGGGTACCTAACGTCGTGTAGTCCGAAGGGACAGGTAGTTGTTGAGGACCTCGGATAAGTTTGAGTAGAGGTAGTGCAGTCACTACGGTAGGTTAGTAGAGTAGGAGACAACAGGGGAAGAGGAGGGTGAAAGTCAGAAAAGGTCGTAGTCCCAGAAAAGGTCACTAAACTAAGAAGTATGGTCCACCGGTTTCATAACCTCAAAGTCCAAGTCGTAGTCAGGAAGGTCACTTATAAGTCCTAACTAAAGAAAATCCTACCTGACCTAACTAAAGGAACGTCAGGTTCCCTGAGCGTTCTCTGAAGAGGTTGTGGTGTCAAGTTTTCGTAGTTAAACAGCCACGAGTCGAAAGAAATATCAGGTCGAGAATGTAGGTATGTACTGATGACCTTTTTGGTATCGAAACTGATCTGTATGCAGACAACAATTTCATTACAGAGACGAAAAATTATACGACAGATCAAACTAGTATCGAAAAGAAGGTTCCTCGTTCGTAGAAAAGTAAAGTACCGATACCAGTGGTAGACGTCACTAAAACCTCGGGTTCTTTTATCAGAGAGTCAAAAGGTAACAAAGGGGTAGATAAAATGTACTTTACTACTCTGACCTACGGTACTAGAGGTAAACGACTTACTACTCAAAATTCGGCTGAAAAGTGAGAGGAGAAAGTGAAAGTAGTTTTCCGAGAAATCAAGAAGAAGTGAAAGACGGATTCCCCCCCAAGTAAACGTATAGACTCCAATAACTATAAAGAGGGTCGTTAGAACTGAGGTCGAACACGAAGTAGGTCCGGTCGTACATGAGACGTATATTCAATTTATCGTCCCACTGTTATATATCGGAACTGTATGAGGAAAAGGATAAACCTTGGTCAGACAATAAGATACAGACCAAGATTGACAACGAAGAACTGGACGTATGTCTAAAGAGTCCTACGTCCATTCCACCAGACCATAAGAGTAGAGAACTTCTTAAAAGGTGTCAAACACCACTAGGTGTATCAGTTTAACGAAACCGTATCAGTTATTTCGTCTTTATCAACAAAAAGGACCTTGAGAGAACGAAAAAACTACTTAGTTGTCTACAACCGTTAAACTAGAGACCAAGGAGACGGAAAAGATTTTGGTCGAATTTGTAGATCTTCCAATGCCAAGTCCATGACACCTTCGGACCGAACCTCTTAAAACTCGTAATAACGATCAGTACACTCTACTCACGTTAACACACCATCAAACTTGTAACAAACCGTAACGGAAAGAAACCCTAACACTACTTTTGACTGGAAAAGGTCAGGACACCCGTGCCGACTCAAAAGGTCTAAACCATCGTATAACTCACGTCGTGAAAGTGTCGTAGTAGAAAATCCTAAACTTTATCGAGATGACCTTAAGGTAGTGGAGGAGATCGAAACAAGTATCACTACGAAGGATTCCGGGTGAACTGAAGTGTAAGGTACTATAGACCGAGATCCACTCACTAGTGGGGTAGTACCAATAGACCTAGTACTTCTAGAAAAAACATATCAAGAAGACAAATAAGAACGGAGGAAAAGAATTGTAGAAAACAAAGACAATCCAGATATGGTAAAGACGGGAAATAACACGAGTAAAAAGTCCTTTACAAGGGAACCATAGAGATTAAAATAACTTCTCGAGAGATCAGAAAGGGTAAGATAACAAAGATAGATAAAGAAACGTAACTAGTGACTCCTTCGGAAAGAATAGAGAGAAACAATAAGAAACCTTGAGACGTAATTTTATCTATTTATAAAGGAAAAGAGGAAACAGAAATCGAAGAGAAAAAAAGTGTCGATAAACACTCCGGAGTAGTCTGTTAGTAAAACGAAAAACGTAAAGAGAAGGAACTCTACCAGAACTAGTGACGGAAGACATGATACTTGGAGGTAGGTATCAAGAAGTCCGTGAGACAGAGAGTCTAGATTAGGGAACTTAGATAAAAAGTGAAGGAGACATATTAGTATTCCCTAAACTAAATCCAGTATGGACTTACCACATCACTGAAAAGAATGAAAGAAGTTAAATTCAGACTTTAACCGTTATTCCTCAAGTACTGGACTCGAAGTCAGTCAAGGGTCAGAACAAAAAAAAAAAAAAAGACTGACATATCTCGAAGAGGTAGATACGGACTTTTCTTATATTAGTTAGACTGAAGTGATAACTAGGAGACCACTACAGGTAAAATTTCAGAAGAGAACACAACAACCTTCTCCCAAACGATACTGGTAACACAAGAGAACCGTTTTATGACAATTGGAATTGGACTAAGTAAAACATGAGGTTCCGGTTTAAACGGACAATGAGGTTCATAGAGAACTGAAGGATGAAAACGTAAGGTCAGGAGATATTCCTTCTCCTGTAGAAAAGACCCACAATCAAGATCTTCTAGAACATCCACAAGTATCTTGGAAAGTTGAAGTCGAAGAAGTCGTAATGACCAACCCTGTATCTGAACCTAATGACACTAAAACTCACCAAATGGAACCTTTACTTGTTTCTAGTAAGACAGTAAAAACTCTAACGTAGGATCATGACGTAAAACCTGAAAAAACGACTGATACTCTCGATAAACTAAAGAAGAATCCCTAAGAACGGGTGTCATCATCTATATTACCATTGGACTCAATTTAAGTGGGTAAGGTCAGGTAAAACCAAATGACTAAGGATTTTACAGCTACAAGTGAGAACGGTAATGGACAAACTGGTGCAGGTTAAACGGAACTAAGTACCTGGATTGTAAGGTCCAAGGATGCTTAATAACGAGAACTGTCGTAGTCTGAAATGAAGATAATGGGAAACGTAGGTGTCGACCCACAACAAAAACGAGACCGAGGTAGAGAAGTTAGAAAAACCTCAATAAAGAGGTGACTAGAGGTCATCGTATAACACGTGGATAACTGGACCCCTCAAGTAGAGAATCACAGGATAAAAACGGAAAAGTATGAGAAGAACCCCAAGAGTTCCGTTCTTATGACTTCACCAAACGGTAAGGGAAGAGGTGACCTGGTGTAAAACAGTCTTAAGAGACGATAGAACCCAGGCAGAACCCACCGGGATGTCCCGTACCGAGTATCAAAGTAACTCGATTTATTCAGACACCAGGTACACTAGTCAAACCAATCAAAAGACACTAACACCAAAAATAAGATAGACGAGATACTACCTATTCCTATTTTCCGACTACCTTCGAAGGACTACCCTCTTTGACTGAGTCCCCCCATAACCCAGAACAAGACTACCCGCCTTTATACAAGTCATTTAGAACTTAAGTTAAAAGACAACTACCTACCTCGACACAAGGGAGGGACAACGAACTGGACTCCGGTTTGATACCACCTCTATTGCTTCTATTACCACTGGAGGAAGTTTTCCAGTATACGTCCGTGATGACGTGAGTCACGGAGGATGGGACTTCGTCCGGTGGTGACTACTCGAAAATCAATAAACATATTCACTATAAACCGTACTCCAGAATTTCCACTTGATGACTTCTGATCCTACTTTCGGAACTGTGTTCTGCTGAGAAGGAAAACTGTAAACAACCTTACTAATGAAAAAAGTAGTAAACAAGATGATCATAACCTATCATAATAACTTAAATGTGATTAATTACTTAAGACAAGTACACATATTCTTTATGACATTCTCAATTTTACACCTGTTCATCTAATTTTAATTTTATACTGTGGGGAAAAGTAAGTAATATTAGAAATTTGTAATTTCTGTTTTATTTTTAAAGTTTCAACGAAAGTGAAAACATAACTGGGTTAATTAAAACTATCTATTATGTTTTCATATTAAACTACATTATGAACCATGTATCTCTAATTCTTTATGAAAATTGATTTGTTTATTTACCGAATCATTCCTCTTGACTTTCAGTACTTCAAAAGTAATTAATGTATCCGGAATATTTGTGTCGTCGGTTTGAACGACGTGGTGACGAAGTTCTTAAGACAACTAGAGTGTATAACCTTCTGGTATTACTTTTGGTTTGTAAGTTCAGTAATTTTACAATATGTCCCTCCTTTTGAAATTTCATAAATAAAACATTCGTAATTACGCACACACGGATGAAAAATTTTTCATAAAAATAAAAAAAAAAGACTTTCTACTTTGATTAGAAAATCCTTAACAGTATAATGGAAAAAGAATATTAAACGATTCACCTTTGCGGAAATTCTAATCCAAATTCAGAAGATCCCGGGTTATCTTGTCTAATCAATTTTAGTACCTGATTGTAAACTTGAAATTAGTACTAAGACTAAATTCAAAAATATCATAATCGACGAAGATGATATTGAGAGTAGTCGTTTCTTAGACTCAAAACTATAATAAATATTTGTTTTTACAAATGTTTAAAAAAACATTAGTTCTAAAGGTCCTCTTTATAGTTATCGGATAGTCTATACGTCTACTGTGGTGGGAATACCGTCTTTCACTCCTTCTTGATTTCTCGGAGAACTACTTTCACTTTCTCCTCTCACTTTTTCAAACGAATTTTGAGTTGTAAGTCTTTTGATTCTAGTACCGTAGACCAGGGTAGTGAAGTACCGTTTATCTACCCCTTTGTCACCTGTGTCACCGACTGAAATAAAAAGACCCGAGGTTTTAGGAACGTCTACCACTAACGTTGGTCCTTTAATTTTCTGTGAACGAGGAACCTTCCTTTCAATATTGGTTGGATCTGTCGTATAAGTTTTCGTTTCTGTAATGAAACGGTTGTTTCCAGGTAGTCCAGTTCCGATACCAAAAAGGTCACTAGTACATACCTATACTCTCAACCTGACACTTCTTTCGACTCGTGGTTTCTTAACTACGGACACTTAACACCACAACCTCTTTTGAGAACTCTCAGAGAACCTGACGTTCCTCTATGTTGGTCAGGTAGGATTTCCTCTAGTCAGGACCCACAAGTAACCTTCCTGACTACAACATCGACTTTGAGGTTATGAAACCGGTGGACTACTCTTCTCGACTGAGTAAACTTTTCTGGGACTACGACCCTTTCTAACTTCCGTTCTCCTCTTCCCCTGCTGTCTCCTACTCTAACAACCTACCGTAGTGGTTAAGCTACCTGTACCCAAACCCACCTGAGACCCTCAACCACTACCCGTCCTTCCGGTACCCCAGTGTTTCTTAGTCTTTGCTGACTCACTGACTTGACTTGACTATTTCTTTTTACAAAAACAAAACCCAAAAAAAAAAAAAACGAAGTTGTAACGTTATACGTCTTACTTTCGTGACACATATGGAACTCTGAAAAATCTATGTGTAGTTTAATTACATTGTTAATTAACGTAAACCTTTTTAGCTCTTTTACACATGGACTTTTAAGACTGAAGCTCATCTGACTGACTTTTATTACTTTATTTCATTTTATCTAGAACAGTTGGGTGGTTAATAGATAAAAGTTCTAAAAGACCAATCAAAAGAACCACTTCCGTAAAATTTCTAACGAAAGTTATTTACAGAAGACAAATGTTTTAAGGAACCGTTTCGACTCAAGTACAAAGAATTCGCTTATTTACCTTCATTTTCTTCCCACCATCGTCTGACGACTTATCAGTGTGACGACGTGTCTCAGTTCAGACGTCATCGTAATTTCTCGTTTTTGAGACCTCGACCTGTCTATTCCAAATTTAGGATCTAGGTGGTAAACCAGAGACACAATAAACTAAACATATCTAATTTATGTTTGGGATAAAAGGAAACATAAGGACTACCAACAGGAGATCATGATAAGGTCTTTCGAGTGACAGTGGTACCCCGACGTTGGGATTAAGACTGGGGTATCAAGAGACGAGACTATCTATTTTACCTGGGTACCTGTGAAGAGACGTAGGAATCACGTATTCTAGTTCGAGACCCTTATTTTTCACAACCACTCCAACACCTCTTTTTCCTGGAAACACGTGACAACCACTCTTACATTTAAACACGACGATGATACCTTTTGTCATACTTCCAAAGAAGTTTTTAATTGTTATCTTAATACTACATACACACACACCACCCCGCCCCCCCCCCCCCCCCCCATTCAACGAAGTCAGCACAGACTGACACTGGGATACTTACATCGGGTGGACTGAGGATACAGGTACTACAAGAGGTCCGTTCTGATGACTTCACCCAACGGTATGGAAGGAGGTCCCCTCGAAGGACTGGGTCCCTAACTTGGACACCTACCGGTCGTCTAAGAAATGGACGACTCGGTAGTCCTGAAGGATATGTTATGATACACAGATAATGAGTTATTTCTACCCCTTTTTTTTCTGATTTGAGTCTCAATAGTTACCTACAAATGAACTGATATTTTCGTTTACTTTAACGAAGTAAACAAAGTTTACTGAAACTTCTAAAGATCTTCAGGTACGTAAACGAAGGTCAGAACTGAAGTACGTTACGTAAATAAAATCTATGAAAACCTTATTAAGCATAAGAGACCTAAGTTCAGTCAGTGTACAGGACTATATAAGATGTATCCTTGTAATGGATACCGTTATGTAAGTACGAATGGTCAGTCCCTTTTTTATTAAAATTTTCTTATTTAAACTGAAGTCCCTCTGCCTGTCCCTTTATCTGTTACTGGGAAGTCGTTATGAAAAACGACTTCTAGTTACTGCTCTGTTATTATTGTCATTACATTGTAAACATATTGTAAAATATTAAATCTTTTCCGAAACGTTTAATCGTGAGAGAATATAAAACTTAAAACTCTTGGGAACTAAATTACTAATCAAATTAAAGACATTAGTTTTTCTTTTCCTTTTTTCTCGTTGTAATTTCTTGATTAATGGAATGGTTTATATGTCGATCATTGACAATCTTGACCTAGAATATCAAAGTTACAAGATCACTGATCTATTACAAGTACTGAGGTTCAGATTATAAAAGGAACATTTTTCAAATATGTTATTGTTACGTATACATCATTTCTTTATGAACGGATATAAGTCACAACTAAGATTTGAATTCATACTATCAAGGAAATGTCTACAAGATGATTAACTCAGTTCCTTGATTGAGTAACTTGAGAGTTGATCCTCTATTGAAGAATAGTGTTAAGAATCACAAAGTATCATAGAAGACACACGTGTATCTTTACAATAACCAAAGTTGTAAAAAAAGAGTTGTCCATGAATCCTTTTCTTTCAATGGTATAACTCGTGTCTTTAGTATAACGTCAAAGAACATATTTCTTATTTTAAGATTTTAATTTTTCCATTATTATTTAAGAGTAACTTAATTAATGTAACTTACTTTGTATAGGTTATTATAAGTATGACATATTAGTAATTAATCTATCAAGTTTGTAGAAGGGATGTTTCATCATACTGATAATAGAAATACAAAATGTTGATAGTAGAGACTAATTTATAAAAATATTTTGTAAATATCGAACGAAGAATACTGATTAAAATTTTTAAACCATCTATAATTAATCCGACAGACAGTACTAAGATCTCGGTACGTAATAAAGAGACTATCCATACTTCTCCTTATTTCCTCTCTGGATTTTTTTTTACTCTAAATGTGATATTCTATCCATATGTATGTGTTTACACACACACATGTGAATGCGATCTACCACTTTTGTGTGTATGTGTACGTATATGTATAGGACCCATTAGGTATTTCGGAGAGCCTTTCATGATTATTGATAGAATTTACTTTTAGTGACCCTCGATTTCCCCTCTATACTTTTTTTATGAACATCTTTACTTAAACTATACTCTATTGTAGAAGGAATTGGACTTCATTTACGATGTCATTTTTCAAAACCAAAACAAGGTAACAACCGTGTTAGACAATCGAGGTCGTTTGAAAATACTAATACTATGGATTGGTTTCTTTCGTCGTATATAAAATTCGCGTGACCCCAACCTCAAGTTTCTTGACCATAAATTCCGGATCAATGTACTACATTCAAATCTTTTTGTGGAACTGGTAAGTAAAATCAATATACATCTTACTTTGATTAATAGATTAATAACTAATATCTCATAAACCATTTTACCGTACTTCATTTATTTTTGACTTTCCCTATGTTTTAGTATGAATACTATCAACTAATCTTTTATCATTCGTTAGTGATGTTAAGGAAACTGAAAAATCTTCCTCAAAAAGAAAGTCGATTTAAACTTACGTTAAATCGACATATCATAAATTCGGAGATCATCTTCATACGTAAAAGATCTACGTTCTGTATTCAGTAAGATGAATTTAATTTTTTTTTTTTAGACACGAAAAGAATTTGAAAGTCTCTTAAATTGAAGACAGTAGTTAAAAGTCTTACTCACCTCTTTTAATTTTAAATATACGTTAAAGGAAAGGAAAATAAAAAATTTAACACTCTCCAAAGTTTGAGTGTCTTTCATTATTATCGTGTATGAGTATGGTTACCGATACGTGGTCCAAATCGATGTACATAACTTAGTAATCTAAAAGTGTCATTGTGAAACTCCGTTTATATAGTCGATAGGAGTAAAATGTCTACTTCTTTCACTTCAAGTTCCAAGTAAAGTCAAGTCAAGTCAAGTCAGTGAGTCAGCACAGGTTGAGAAACGTTGGTGTACTTAACGTCGTGCAGTCCGGAGGGACAGGTAGTGGCTGAGAACCTCAAGTGGGTTTGAGTACAGGTAACTCAGTCCCTACGGTAGGTTGGTAGAGCAGGAGACAACAGGGGAAGAGGAGGACGGGGATTAGGGAGGGTCTAGTCCCAGAAAAGGTTACTCAGTCGAGAAGCGTACTCCACCGGTTTTATAACCTCAAAGTCAAATCGTAGTCAGGAAGGTTTCTTGTGGGTCCTGACTAGAGGAAATCTTACCTGACCAACCTAGAGGAACGTCAGGAACGTCAGGTTCCCTGAGAGTTCTCAGAAGAGGTTGTGGTGTCAAGTTTTCGTAGTTAAGAAACCGAGAGTCGAAAGAAGTGTCAGGTTGAGAGTGTAGGTATGTACTGGTGACCTTTTTGGTATCGGAACTGATCTGCCTGGAATCAACCGTTTCATTACAGAGACGAAAACTTATACGATAGATCCAACCAGTATTGAAAGGAAGGTTCCTCATTCGTAGAAAATTAAAGTACCGACGTTAGTGGTAGACGTGTCACTAAAACCTCGGGGGTTTTTATTTCAGACTGTGACACGGGTGACAAAGGGGTAGATAAACGGTACTTCACTACCCTGGTCTACGGTATTAGAAACAAAAGACTTACAACTCGAAATTCGGGTGAAAAGTGAGAGGAGAAAGTGAAAGTAGTTCTCCGAAAACTCAAGGAGAAGTGAAAGACGGTATTCCCACCACAGTAGACGTATAGACTCCAATAACTATAAAGAGGTCCGTTAGAACTAAGGTCGAACACGAAGTGGGTCAGACCGTAAAACGTACTACGTAAGACGTATTTTTAATTTATTCGTCCCACTGTTATATGTCGGAACTGTATAGGAAAAGGGTCAAACCTTGGTCAGGAAACAAGGTACAGGCCATGATTGACAACGAAGAAATCGACGTATGTCTAAAGCGTCCTCCGTCCATTCCAACAGACGATAAGGGTAGAGAACTTCTTAAAGGGTGACAAACAACACCAGGTGTGTCAGTTTCCTAACCGTATTAGTTATTTCATCTTCATCTACAAAAAAAGTTTAAGAGAACGAAAAAGATACTAGGTTGACTACAACCGTTAAACCAGAGACCAAGGAGACGAAAAAGGTTTAGGTCCAACTTGTAGACCTTCAAGAGTCAAGTACATGACAACTTCGGAGAGAACCTCTTAAAACCAATAATGAAACGATCGTACATTCTAGCACGTTAAAACACCATCAAACTTGTGACAAACAGTAACGGAAAGAAACCTTAACCTCACTTTTGACTGGAAAAGGTCAGGACACTGGCGACGACTCAAAAGGTTTGAACGACCGTATAACTCACGTCGTGAAAGTGTCGTAGTGGGAAATCCTAAACTTTATCGAGTTGACCTTAAGGTAGGAGAGATGGTCGAAACAAGAATCACTACGAAGAATTCCGGGTGAACTGAAGTCTGAGGTCCTACAGCCGGAGATCCACTCACTAGTGTGTCAACACCAATAAACCCAGTAATTCTAGAAAAAACATATCAAGAAGACAAATAAGAATGGTGGAAAAGAATTATAGAAGACAAAGACAATCCAGGTATAGTAAAGACAGGAAATAATACGGGTAGAAACGTACTTTACAAGGGAACCATAAAGATTAAAAGAAAAGGTGATTATCAGAAAAGGTGAGATAACAAAAGGAGATAAAGAAAAGTGACTAGTGACTTCTTCCTAAAGAACAGAGAGGAACGACAAGAAACCGTGAGACGTAAGTTTACCCATATAGAAAGGAAAAGAGGAACAGGACAGTGAAGAGAAGAAAAGAGTTGATGAAAATTTCGGAACAGTCTGTTGGTAAAACAGAAAAACGTAAGGGAAAAGAACCCTTACCAGAACTAGTGACGGAGGACATGTTACAGTACTTAGAAACGGGTATCAAGAAGTCCGTGAGACAGTTTAGATTAGGGAATTTAGACAAACAGTGAGGGTGGCATATTATATCCCTAAACTAAATCCAGTAAAATCGTAAACTAATCCAGAAAGACTCTTCTGTATAGGTTTTTTATAACGATTCTGGTTACAGTTTCAGACATGACAAATTTAAAAGAAGATCCTCAAAATCTCGTAGTTCAGAATGTCAATGAGAGAACTCTCGAGGAACCTGACGTTCCTCTAGTTTAGTCAGTCGGGATTCCCTTTAGTTGGGACTTATAAGTAACCTTCCTGACTACGACTTCGACTCCGAGGCGATGAAACCGGTGGACTACACTTCTCGACTGAGTAACCTTTTCTGAGACTACCACCCTTTCTAACTTCCGTCGTCTCTTATACTACCAATCTATCGTAGTGACTGAGTGACCTGACTGAGACTCGTTTAACACCCTCTATCACTTCCTGTCCCTTCGGACTACACGTCGTCAGACCCCACAGTATTTCTCAACCTACGGTGAATTACTGACTTGTTGTTGATGTCAATTCAGAAATTAGGTAAAACTCCAACTAAAACCAAAACAGCATATGTGACACTCTTTCATCAGACCAAAGTAAGAAAACGTAAGAAAGGTCAAAAAGGGTTTTGGTAAATAACTTTTACGACAGAAAAAGGGTAACATATATTGGAACGGTCCAGCCGGTATCTAATCGAAAGGTATATTTGAACGGATATAAAGATATGAAATAAAGACAAGGTAACTAGATACATAGAAAAGAAATTACGTTCAAAATACGACGGTACTAATGACATCGAAACATTATATCAAACTTTGGTATCTCGTACCATAGAGATCAAAACAAGAAGAAAGAGTTCTAACGAAACGAGACCCCAGGAAACATCAAGGTGTGTTTACAATCCTAATAAACAATATCAACACACTTTTACAGTACCCATGAAACTATCCTCAACACGACTTGGACATCTAATGAAACTCATCATGCCAATAAAATTAACATAATTAAAGAGAATTAAGTACTGGTACTACACAGAACGGTAAACAAATACAGTAGAGGTTAAAGAAAGTCGTTTCAAAATACTAAAAGTCTCAATTTCAGATTGCACGAATTTAAATAGGGATCCATACATAAGAAAAATTACGTCAACATTTACTCTAACAAGAGAATATAAAAATCAAACAATCATCACGTTGTCTAAAGACATGTAATTAAAACTTAGAACTTTAAAGGGTATAAAGTAAATATCCAAGATTGTCTAAAAACCATCGTAGAAATCTTAAAAGTATATATAATAGTACAGTAGACGTTCCTTACTCGGAAATGGAAAAAAGAAAGATTAAATATATGGAAAATAAATAAAAAGAAAAAACTGGTAACACTGAATCTGAAGGTTATGATGCGACGTATTTTCACCGTTCTCACCTGTAGAAACAAGGATCAGAATTTCCTTTACGAAAGTCAAAAAGTGGTAATTTATACTAAACCCGACACTGAAACAGTGTCGGAAGATATAGATGATACAACTCTCCAATAGGGTATTTACTTACAACTTACAACAGTTTTCGAAAAAGACGTTGATAACTCTACCATATAAAATAAGTAGTTCAACAATTACACTCCTCAGTGTGACAAACTAAACATCTATAATTTGGTAGGAACATAGGGACCCTATTTAGGGTACAATATGCGAAGAAACTTTGATGATAAATTAACCAAACGATTATAAAACAACTCATAAAAAAACTTAGATACGAGTAGTCACTATACCCAAACATTAAAAAAAAAGTTTATCAGAAACAGATCAAAACTATAACCCCATTGATGTGTAAGTTAAAAATTTTTGGTAAACTCTTCTTGTTCACAAAAGAGAAGAAATTTTCAAATCATTTAAAGTGAACACTCAAACAGAGTAGGACCTAAAAACACACCACCTTAAAAAAAAAAAAAAAAAAAATGACTGAGTTTATATAATAGTCATTAACTAGACAAGTACAAAAGATAAAGAGGGAGTAAATTTGAACCCTCTAATGTAAAGATCTTTAAATAGGTAAAGAAGGGTCAAAAGGTAAAATAACCATATATTGAGAAGTATCATTAGAGAATACTCGGAAACATAAAGTCACCATAGTCAAAGTGAAGACTAAAATAATTAAACAAAACGGTATGTAACTGTACTTAGGCGGTGCCCACATGTACTCAAGGGTTAGGACTTAGGGAGGAGGGTGGATCGTGGGGTATAGTAGAGAGACCTAGTAGAGGCACGTGGTCGGGGTTCGTAGGACATAGGACATAGCTTGTATCTGACCACTAAGCAAAGAATGTACTATCATATGTACAAAGTCACGGTAAGACGGTTTAGTAGGGTGGGAAAGGGAGAGGGAGTCTCAGGTTTTAGACAAGATATGTAGACACAGAGAAAGCGACAGAGCGTATGTTCCAATAGCAATGGTAGAAAGATTTAAGGTATATATACACACACACACACACACACACACACACACACACACACAATCATATGACATAACCACAAAAAGTGGTTTTGGTCGTCTTATATGAAAGTTCACGTATACCCGATAAGAAGTCGTATCTAATCTAGAGTGTGATCTAGTGTTTTCTTCATAGTTATGTAAATACTTCTAACTTTAGTATAGTTTTTAGAAAAGGTTGGTGTTTCATACTTTAATCTTTAATGGATGTATTTTTATATACATATATATTTTTTGTGTTTGTGAACCTCCGATGATTTGTAAGAAGATGTGTTAGTTTTACCAGTGACTTCTTTGATTTCTCCTTTAAAATTTTATGGACTTCGATACTTTTACCTTTGTGTTACAAAGTTTTAGATACCTTACGTCGTTTTCACAAAGATTCTGTCTTCCAGTATCGTTATTCGAATGTAGTTCTTTGTTGTGTTAGTATTTCTTTGTTAGATTTGGAATATCGATTTACTTGATATTTTTTGTTTGTTTGGACTTCAATCATCTTCCTTTGTTTGTTACTTGATCCAATTCGTACCAGGGAAAGGAGTACCTTAAATGTAAGGTCCATCTCTAAGTCCGTCACTTACATATATATTTATTTCGTTTATTAATGTCTGACACTATTAAAGGTTTCCCCTTTACTCGTAACATAACAATTTCTTTATTTTTCCGTCCATAAAATCTACATCAGTTCCGTACCATGACACAAGACATTCTGTACCTGAGTTTATACTTTTTCTCTATCAATACTAGTGATCTTCAAATGATAGATCACTTTCAGTATGTAATTTATATATTAATTGATGTACCCTGTCTTAATTCATTTTGATATCTTCTCTATTTTAATGCGTTACATCTTTAAAATTTTTAGGGATTTATTGAGACTAATATCAATTAGTCCTTTTATATGTACCTGTTGTATTACAATTCAACCCAAAACTTCCTACTGATACAAGGACGACTATCTTACTCATTTTTTTTTTTATTTTAATTGTCATACTGCTTTTTTGTCTCTTCCACTTTAGTGTGAGGTTTAAGCCCTTTACCACGGATCAGATTGTCCTATCTTCGTTTCGTCACTTCCGTACACTTTTACTCTACTGGACCATTTACCTTGAATTTGGTATAATCTTATTTTTCGTTAAATATCAATAGATTAACTCCTGTCTTCTTTTGGAGATGGATTAAAACTCCTCTTCTTTCTAATCATATGAACAACTACGAAATAAGATACACCTATGTAATAGTAGGGTTTCTTTTCATTCTCCGTATTAAAAGGTTTACGAAGTAAAAAACTTCACAAAAACGAATACCGGTTGTTTCCAGGTAGATGAGGTTCGATATCAGAGAGGTCATCAGTACATATCTACACTCTCAACCTGGTATCTGTTTCGACTCGTGGTTTCTAAACTACGAAAACTTGACACCACAACCTCTTCTGAGAACTGTCAGGGAACCTGTCGTTCCTTTAACTTGGTAAGTCAAGATTTCCTTCAGTCAGAAAATTACAAGTAACCTTCCTGACTACAACTTCGACTTCGAGGTTATGAAACCGGTGGTGTTACTCGTCCAGACTAAGTAACCTTTTCTAGGACCACGACCCTTTCTAACTTCCGACCTCCTCTTCCCTTACTGTCTCCTACTCTACCAACCTACCATGGTGGTTGATCTACCTGTTCTTAAACTGGTTTGAGGGTCTCAACCACTATCTGTCCCTTTGGACGTCCACACGACGTCAGGTACCCCAACGTTTCTCAGTCTGTCCTGACTCGTTGACTTGAATGAATACCCTACTAGAAGAATGTCTCTTATTTCTCCTTCCTTTTAGAATTAATCCACCTGATTATTCATTACACCTTCATAGACTCTTTCTCTGTGTATCATCATTTTTCTTACACTATTAGACTTATTCTGTAAGTTGAAATCAAATCTTCAAGTTGATCAAGGTATACCACTGTTCAAGTAGACATCTTTACCTTCACCTACCGAATACACCCACCTTCACTTATAGTAATTTCTACTTCTACGATTCATTGTTTTACCGGTACAAACCCCCAGTAAATGAGTATACATATAACCCTTCTGAGTCTTACTACCGTCCTGAACCCTGTTTCTCCTTTGATCCATTCTAATAGTTCTGAATTTTCCTTGGACGTTTTTCTATAAACGGTAGAAGTTATGAGTCCTTCTTCGTTTAATCTTTTATTATCCCATGATCAAAAAACAAAAATAGTCAAACCGTTTGTAATTTTCTACAAAACGTCTCCCCGGATTTATCCGTTTGTGTATAAGAATACAAAAGGACTTCACTTACGATGATAGGAAAACTAATCTATAAACTTTTATAGATAATTAAGTGGGTAGGGTAAAAACTCTTCGATAAGACATCCTGGAATAATTTTTAGACGAAAAATTCAATATTGATTGTATTTTATACCGAAGGGACCACCGAGCCTGCCATTTCGTACACGGACGTTACGTCCTCTGGGCCCATTCTAAGGACCCAGTTCTTCTAGGGGGCCTCTTCCTTTACCGTTAGGTGAGGTCGTGAGAACGGACCTTTTAGGGTACCTGTCTCCTCGGACCACCCGATGTCAGGTACCCCAGCGTTTCTCAGCCTGTGTTGATTCCCTGAAGTGAAGTGATTGTATTTTATAATACAATAAAAACCCATACGTTGTATTACTAAGTTAAATAAAAGCAAGTTAAGTCAGTCAGTACAGGTTGAGAAACACTGGGGTACCTGACGTGTCAGGTAGTGGTTGAGGGTCTCGAACAAGTTTCAGTACAAGTAACTCAACCACTACGGTAGGTTGGTAGAATAGGAGACAGCAGGGGAAGAGGAGGACGGAGATTAGAAAGGGTCGTAGTCCCAGAAAAAGTTACTCAGTCAAGAAATGTAGTCCAACCGGTTTTATAACCTCGAAGTCGAAGTCGTAGTCAGGAAGGTTACTTATAAGTCCTGACTAAAGGAAATCCTAGTTAAATAATGTGTAATATTTTACTATTGGTGTTATTTCAAGTCAATGTCCAGATAGTAGTACACTTCGACAATGTCATCTGATATAAGGATACACATGTAACGTAGAAGTACTGAAAATATCGACTTTTAAACTTAGGGAATCAGGAGAAATGGATAAAGTGGGTAGGGAGGGAGGAGACTTTCGGTGGTCAAATAAGAGACATATATAGTCAGAAAAAAAGGTAAAACAAGACAAATAAGTAAACAAAACAAAAAAATTTGTGGTGTATATTCACTTTGGTATGTGAAACAAGAAGATCATATGATGAATCATAGGTCTAGATAGTGAGAACGGAGTTTCCGTTCTAAAATAAGAAAAAGAATATGATCTTATTAACAAGTAACACCACATAAATATCGATAGTGTAGAAAGAATAGTTAAATAGGTAACTACCTATGAATTCAATAAAGTCATAAAACTGATAGTATTTATTAAGACGTCACTTATATTCCTCTATATATATGTACGTTATATATAATATAACGTACATATATATAAATTTAATCACCTCAAAAACAAAAGAAGTCCATTTAAGGGGTTTCACCTTAACGACCTAGTATACATTAGATAGTAGAATTCAAAGAACTCCTTAGAAGTATGACAAAGGTATTCCAAACGTAGTTAAATATTAACATGATCGTGTATGTTTCTAAAGGAAAAGAGACTTAGGAGAAGTCGTCGACAAAATACGGAAAAACTATTTTCAGTAAGACTGTCAACACCCTACCATAGAGTTACGTCAAAACTACACACAAAGGGACTACTGATCACGACAACTCGTGATAAAGTACACGAACAACTGGCGAATATACAGAAGAAACCACTGATAAGTCTAGGAGACGGGTAAAAATTAAAAAAAGAAATACAACGACAACGATTCAATGGAGTCAGCACAGGTTGGGACACACTGGGGTGTCTGTCGTCGGGTGGTCCGAGGAGGAAGGGATTCTAAGAGGTCCGTTCTTATGACCTTACCCAGTGGTAAAGGAAGAGGTTACGTACGTACGTACGATTCAGCGAAGTCAACACTGGTTGAGACACGTTGGGGTACCTGTCGTCGGGTGGTCCGAGGAGACAGGTACCCTAAGAGATCCGTTCTTATAACCTCACCCAACGGTACAGGAAGAAAGAAATACAATTCAAATACATAAAGAAACATAAAAACTTATAGTCAGAGAATAGTCTCTATAGTAAATGTTTATTGAAGAAGGTAAGACACCCAGCAGAAAAGTAAAACGACTACCGAAGGAGACGACACTCTTCGGGAATCAGACTACATCAGGATAATCAAATAAAAACGAAAAACAACAGGAACTGACTACTCCGTTTAAAAATTTTACAACGATTCTGACTACAGTTTCTCCAATGTCGGACATAAAAGAAGATCCTCTAAATACGAGAGTAAATTTATAAATTAAGTAAAAATCAAATACAAACATATACTATACTATTTCACCAGGTAAAAATAAGAAACGTACATCGACAGGTCAAGAGAGTTGTTGTACATAATTTGTCCGACTTGATCTTCTTTGTTACTGTTTTGGTTTGACCGTAAATTACGCTTAGGGGTCCTCAAATTCGAAGTTTAGGTCGGTTCTTCAAACAATGTTAGAGAAAGTCGAAACGTAGACAGAGAAGACTCTTGAAAGGTAGTCAGGACCAAAACGGGTTGTCCTACTATTGTACTCCGTTCTTTCGTAAGAGTTTAAAACACTAGAACGATCCGAGGTCGAACAGTTCTATGGGGGACTGTGGGTGCATCTATTGTCGATGAACGAGAAGTTATCGGTACCCTCTTATGACAGGAACGAAGTCGTCGAGTCAGTTTGCGTGTGGTGCTGAGTTCTCAACAACTCACCGTCGTAGTTCCAGTCTTAGCTTGACCCGTTTTCGTCGTTGGAGTTCTAATACTCGGTTGAGGTCATAGTACTATGGACGGTGGACAAAGTACCGGGACCAAACCCGTCGTCTAGGTTGTGCCCTGTGTCTGTTTGGTTGTAATTACCGTCTCGCCTATGGAAACATCTTGTTAAGACAAAGGTTCTTCTAGACAGACAGTCACTACCTTTACTGTAAACAACCTTACATTCGTCTGTGTAGTGGTCGAACACAAAGACACTGACCATCTCGTCAATTGCTCGGTGGTAGTTTTCATGGCAAGTAAAATCGACGAGAGAGGTCATATACCCTCACGTCCATCTTGTGCAGTACTCCTATCCGGAGTGCTGACCCCAAACCGTCTCGTCGTATCTATAGACTGCTATTCGTTGACGGACAAACCTATTCAACAATATTTACTAGTTTCGTACAAACGGTAGTAGGGATTTATAAGAGGGTGACTTGTAGGTCTCATTCCTCGGTCCATGATTTCACCCCGTCGTAGACTTAGTCATCGACTTTGGGGTCACCATATGAAGTACCGTAGACGTAGACATTCAGAGAAGTGGTTGACCCGTTGTCACCTAGAGAAAACTGGTTGTCGTTCTACCTATCTCATGTCGAAGAAGAAAAGTAGTCAAGGTAGTAACTTAGCAAAGACCAATTACTTCAAAGACCGTTAACCACAGAACGGTCAGACAGTCAGTGGTTATTGGTCTAGTGTGACTGGTGCTGGTTAACCGTGGTTCGACAGGTATCGGAAATACGGTCAAACGTAAGACACGGTCAAGAGTGTGTCTCTAAGTTTCTTACTAGGGTCCCCGAAAATTCGGTTGAGCAGAAGTCCGGAACCTTGGTTAACCTGTGAAAGGCAGTTACCGTAATGGTTCCCGTAGCTGATGTGCTGGGTCGTCGAGGAGGGACTGACCTTATAGATGTTATCGTGGTCAAGGGCAGTGTTATAGAGGAAGAAATTAATCAAATAGTAAAGGTTTGTGTTGTCGTGGTTGTAACAGTCTGAGGTTCAAGTCTCTGTATGAGAAATTTTGACTTCTTTTAAGATGGTAAAGAAGGCAAACTTGTAAAGAATCGGGTTCATGAACCCGTTATATTAGTGGTTATGAATTTTGTATGGGTCAGAAAAGTTCCAATTGTCTTAATAGTCGAGGTTCTTATGTGAGAAGTTCTTGTCTCCTGTGGAGTCGTCACGGTTAGAAGACTTCTACTCTCAATCTCCGTACGCCCAAGGAACGTCGTTACTTCCTACTAGAGTTTCGTAAAAACCTCTGGTCAGCCGAGTGTCTCCCTTCCGTACCCATACCGGTACCGGTACTCGTGCCTGTCGTAGAAACGTCGAGAAGGAGTCCACGAAGGAGACGTCGGCGTCGGAGTTCTGGGTGACTGGTGGGACAACAAAACTACTGATACGGAAACATCATATTAAACTTCAGTCCCTTACACTATCGAGAAAGAATAACAAGAAAGAGTTCTACGAAACATATAAGCCACTCAAAAAATGTTTGAAACCCTAACAAACAAGATCAAGATACTTCTTACAGTACTCATAAAACTATCTTCAACCTAACTTAGACATCAAACAAAACCCATCATACCGGTGGAATTGTTATAATTAGGAATGTTGAGTTCTTGTACCCTATAGATAAATAAACACAGTATATTAACTGAGTAAGTTTTACCCTTTGCTCATGCTGTTCCGACGAATAAATTAAAGATACATCTCATGTAGTACACTTTACGGTCTGACCTACTTAGTATTCAACCTTAGTTCTAACGACCCTCTTTATAGTTATTTGAGTCCATACGTCTACTATTCCGAAGGGACCACCGAGTCTGCCATTTCGTAGACGGACGTTACGCCCTCTGGGTCCAAGCTAAGGACCCAGCTCTTCTAGGGGACCTCTTCCTTTACCGTTAGGTGAGGTCGTGAGAACGGACCTTTTAGGGTACCTGCCTCCTCGGACTATCCGATGTCAGGTACCCCAACGTTTCTCAGTCTGTGCTAACTCTCTGAAATTAAAGTGAAAGTGAAAGTGAAAAATACGTCTACTATGGTGATATTACTGTCTTTCATTTCTCTTTGACTTCTCGGAGAACTACTCGTACCTTCGACTCTCACTTTTTCAATCGAATTTTAAGTGATAATACTTTTGATTCTAGTACCATAGGTCAGGGTAGTGAAGTACCGTTTATCTCCTCCTTTTCACCTTCGTCACTGTCTACAATAAAAGAACCAGAGGTATTAGTGACACCTGTCGTTGACGTTGGTACTTTAATTTTCTGTAAACGAGGAACCTTCCTTTCGCTACTGTTTGGATCTATCACATAATCTCGTCTCTGTAGTGAAACGGTTGTTTCCATGTGTATCAGTTTCCATATCAAAAAAATCATCGGTACATACTTATACTCTCAACCTGGTATTCCTTCCGACTCTCAGTTTCTTAACTACGAAAACTTAACACCACGACCTCCTGAGAACTCGTGGGTGACCTGACATTCCTCTAGTTTGGTCAGTTAGGATTTGCTTTGGTCGGGACCTTATAAGTAACCTTCCTGACTACGACTTCGACTTCGAGGTTATGAAACCGGTGGACTACTTTTCTAGACTCAGTAACCTTTTCTGAGACTTAGACCCTTTATAACTTCCGTTTCCTCTTCCCCCACCGTCTCCTACTCTTCCAATCTATCGTAGTGGTGGAGTCTCCTGTACTTAAACTCACTTGAGACCCTCTGTCATTTCCTGGGTCTTCGGACCGTACAACGTCGGGTATCCTAGTGTCTCAACCTGTACTAAATCACTGACTTGTTATTGTCGTTGTTTCGTAGGTATCATACCTTATTATACGAGAATGATTCTTCTTCAATCTTCATTCACTAAATACCCGTCTATCGATACTATTCATTCTACAAAACAAAAACAAATACAAAAAAAAACTCAATGTCTTAAGATACACCTCATTCGTTATTTTTCCTTTATTTAAGACATATATAAACATACTTTTCTTTCTTTCAAAACCTCTAACGACGACGATTCAGTGAAGTCACCACAGGTTGAGACACGTTGGGGTATCTACCGTCGGGTGGTCCGAAAGGGTGGGGACCCTAAGAGGTCCGTTCTTGTGACCTCACCCAACGGTAAAACCTCTAATGGGAGGTTAAACTAGTACACCCAATATAAAACCCTGTCCTAACTTCCCTCTTCTATCTCTAATACTCAAATAAGGGATATGTGAAAATGAAAAAACTGAAAAGTCATGATAAAATGAAAATTTTTAGTTTCATAGTATTATTTATCTTGTTAAAGAAGTTTTCCTTAATTTTAGAATATTTTCCTATTTTCTTCATATGTCTATCATGGTTCTTCGTCTTATTAACTAACCGGAACATTCTAGTTATTTATTAGGTAACTCCTGTATCAGATTCCTTTCTTGAGGTATTTAAAAAATAGTATGGATTACCGTAAAATTTCTTTTTTATAGTTGGATAAGTTTTAGGATTCAAACTATCAGTCAATCTGATCGTTTCTACAGGATCGTTCTAGATGGAATGTCCTAAAAAAATAAATACACATAATCCTCGAGGAAATTTTTGATTTTTTTCTTTTTTTTTTAACCTTTCGTTATTCGAGATCTAAAAATGTTCGTCAAAAGTCTTAAATTTTTCGTGAGGGATCGTGGACAGAATAAAGTGACGGATTCTGTACAGAAACTTTGAGAAGTGTCACAGATCTATAACGGACCTTGGACACGTGACAAAAGGATTTGTCGGGTAGGGATCGGAAACCGATATCTATGTCATAATGTCCAGTACTTTTATCGATTTCTTTTTATTCTTTGTCGTCCGTATACACTATCTACTCTGAGAATAGAGAGAATTAGTTTCTAGTACTTCTTAAGAACGTACACTTATGACGTAAAACATCTAGACCATATATGTTTGATAAAGAAATCGGGGTTAGCAGTACCACAACGACCTAACACCCCAAAAACAAAAAATAAAGAAAAAAGGAGGTGGATAAATTCGAAGTACAAACCTCATTTCTTGGATCTACAGTAGTTAGTGGAGGTGGGGAATGAAGGTCAAGATGTTCTTGATATTCATCCATCTATCCACACACAATCCCACCACCGGGACAGTGTAGGTAAATAGTATGAGGACGAATAGGTCAACAACTTAGTTGTCCTTTAACGGTGGAATATTCTTTATTTCCTTTTGAATGTAGATGAATTAGTGAATTATTTGAATTACAAATAAGATTGTCATACTAAACTAATACAATAAAATGGGAGATTCTAAGTTAAAAAACAGACATAGGAGAAACACCTCGAAAACACTTGTAATTCAAGTGTTTTATGGACTATTCAAGGACCACGTTACAGACGAACCTTTTCTGACTTAGGAATCTAGGAGAGTAGATGGATAAGATAGATGTATTGAAGAATAGATTAAAAAGGGAGTGAGTGACCAAGTGAATGAAAGACAAGAAGAATCAGGAAAAGGAAGAGATTTCCGTATAAGAAAGAAACCCTGTTGACACTAAGAAAAAGAAAGAATTATAACGTGAGGAAAATTGAAGATCGGTGATCTCCCTATATACACGAATCAACGTTTCAGTACAGGTTGAGAAACGTTGGGGTACCTGACATCGGACGGTCCAAGAAGAGAGGTACCCCTAAGAAGTCCGTTATTATGACCTCACCCGACGGTAGGGGAGGAGGTCTCCCTATACATAATTCTATGTTAAAGTGAGTGGGACTAGAGCAATCCTAGTCTCCGATTTTTATTTTTTTCTTAGTTTATTCATATTTACAATTTCTCCATAATCTTTTATAGATTATGTTGTTTATCATAATTTCTACTACCTAATGAACAATAGGTCTATTAGAAATGTAAAAAGTTTAATAATGGAGATGGTATATACTTCAAATTTTTATTTAAAATAAAAGGAACTTTTGAAGGAAAATTTGGTAAAAGACCTTTTTAATTTCTGTTTACAGTGTACGCTTCCGTTTTTTGGGAAATCGTTGTTTCGGTCAAACATCTATCAAATTGAGTTTATTCATTTTCAAGTTTTATTTAGGTACATAAGTTAATACACATTATAGATAACGTGTCGTTTCCTTTAGTATTTATTGTGTCTTTTTGTTGGAAGTCTTACTCTTTTTAACGTTTACTTCGTTGACTGTTCTTATTAGAGGTTTTATATACAATGAGTTATAGTTTTTTATTTATTGACTTATTTTTTGACCTTCTAGACTCATCTGTAAAGAAGTCGTTTCTGTATTATCTACCAGTTTTTCGAACACTTTTCCACAAGTTGTAGTGTTTAATAATCTCTCTACGTTTAGTTTTAATGTCACTCAATAATGGAGTGTGACTAGTCTTACCGGTAGTACTTTTTTTAGATGTTTCTCATTTACGACCGTTCCCACACCTCTTTTCCCTTGGGAGGATGTAAAACACTCTTACATTTAACCATGTCGGTGATCCCTCTTGTCACACCTCAAGGAATTTTTTGATTTTTATCTTGATGGTATTAATTTTTCTTTTTATGTGCGTCGGGTTACAAATAATGTTGTGATAAATGTTATCGGTCCTGTACCTTCGTTGAATTTACAGGTACTTTACAAATTTCTTCTAGACCACACATATATATATGTATATATATACATATATATATATATTAATATAATATTCAAATTTAATTTTTTATATTAGAGATTTATACTAAATAGAATCAATACAAAATTAAAAATGTAACAAATTGTAAATTATTAATTTTAATCAGAGATGAATCCATAGATTCATTGGGTTCTTAATTTCATTAAAGAATTGAAACTTGTAGGTGAGTAAGATTTTGTATACGTTTTATACTTTTTTATAAATATAAATAGATCTTCGACTATCTTCGATACTACGATATTAATTTTTTAATGAAAGTTGTTTATAGGATATACTAATTTTCATAGTTGATTTTTATGTTTGTTATTTCTTTACTTTTTAAGTACATTTTATAGTTTGGACCTTCTATGTGAAGGATAAATAAGTAAATGAAAAGTGTGTATGTCATCTCGGAATAAAGACTCTACCATTAAATATAAACAAATGTTAAAAAAGTAATAAGAGAGTGATTTTTGCATAACAATACTATTAAACTCCTGCTAGATTCGGGACGTGTTAAAATGGTGTCCTTTTGACAACCGTCACTCTTAAGACAGAGATGGAATCTTCACATGACCTCTCCTGGTTTATCAACCTCCGAGGTTCTAATAGTACAGTAGTTCTCCCTTCATATTTTTATAAAAAAGTACAAATTCAATATAAAATTCTTTTCTGTGTATTTAAACGGTTATTTTATAGTACACGTTAACCGTTATAAATTTATTGTAAAATTTGTCAATATTTTACCACAATCCATGTATAGATAGTTATTAACAAAATTTACGTTTACATTACTTAAGAAGGTAGTTTTCTGTATCTTACTTATGACGACGTATCAACGAGTCAGTACAGGTTGAGAAACGCTGGGACACCTGACATCGGGTGGTCCGAGGAGACTTCTTTTGTTAGGGTAAATATTAACGTATGTCTACAAAGACCACTGAGTCACCTATTCCTAGACGGGCGGTTCCGTCCCCTATACCCAAACTAGGGACTAGACTCTTCTAGGGTGTACAGAGCCCCGTCTTTCGGACACATGGTCCCCACCAGGATTCTACCTCCTTATTCTGTCCCTCTGGTGAAAGAGGGAGTGTTTAAGTAGTTTTCTTGTAAAGTCGTGACTCATTTAAGGTGATTTGTTGAAGACTTACGACCGTCTTCTGTAGTCCGTGGGTCTTTTCGTCTAGTAAGAGAAGTTTTTGTCCATCCTTTTTTTATATTTTCTACCTTTTTCTCTGTTTTCTCCATCCCTCCCTCGAGGTAGGACCCTTCCCTCAGAATTTTTCTCTCTTCAAAGGTTTGTGGTCCTTTGTGAGAGCGACGATGTAGACACCGTTCGGAACCTTCGTATCTCCCGTTGTATTGTTCCTCCTTTTTATTTATTTACTAATTTTGGTTGTCTAATGCCCGGGTTGTCATTGAGGGGGTCGCCTCTTCGTCGTGTCTACGGACGTAGGTGGTGATCGTTCGTCCCCGACCCGTCCCTCCGAGCCCGTCGTCACGAAAAATTCTTAGCCCAGCCTTACGGGGCTCGTATTGGTCTCGCTTGATTGAACCCGATCGTTTGGTCTGACACCCTATCGATGGTGTGCTTTTCGAGATTGCATTCTGTGGTGGTCCTGGCGCGTGTCTTGTTTCCTGCCTTGTCTTAATCGACCGACGTCTGGTAGGGGGAGGTCACTATCCGTCTGTCCGTCTGTCTCGGTCTTCCCGACTTTCCCCCGTTAGCGTCGGGGTCGTTCTGTCATTGATGGTTTAACGTTCGTTCGAAGAAACGATTGATTCTGAAGAACCCCAAGACCCGTCAGTGGTAGGCGGCCTCTTCCCCACGGTCAACATGAGGGTCTTTTGTCTCGTCGTCCCTGTCCTTTCCGTTATTCAGTGTCGTTGGTACGAGCGGTTTGTGGACTCTATGAGCCTGGACCCTTCCCGTGTTTTGCGTCCGGGTTGGCTCAGACGCGGAGACTCCTGAGGGACTCACGGACTCGGACTCGTCGAATCTGACCCCTCCACGTACTTCGGGTCCCGACCGGAGTCTACCAAGGGCCGTCTCGTTGCATCTCGGACTCACCACACGCGGCACTCGTCCCCGTCCGGGTCGTGCCGACTCTGTGACGCTCGTGTCCGGTCACAATAAACAAACGTCGTAGGGAGGGAGGGGTGTCGCGCTGACTTGTTCACTCGGATTTTTTTATTTTTCACAGATGGTGGCCGGGGGAACACAGTGCAGCCTTTGGTCTGTGACTTCTCTGGTCGTTTGTCTTCTTCAATTTTGTCTCCCTTGGCGGAACTTCACTGTCCACGTTATCTAATTTGGGACAGCAATCATGGCTGATGTATCCTTCCCCGGATATCTAGAACTCTTTATATTCGGCCTGGTTCCTTGATAGGTTTTTACTTGACTGGGGTGTGACGGGTGTTATTGTGGTCTCTTTCAGGGTCTATATAGAAATGATAAAAATACTAGTAAGAAAAACAAACAAACAAACAAAGAAGAAATTGTAAAAATTTAAAAATTTAGGAGATAAAGAGGAAATTAAAAATATAAATATTGGATGATAATGAAAAGTTTTTTTTTTTTCTGGGATAAAAATTTCGTTTGTAGTATACATAAAAAACACCAATAACAACGACAATTATTAAGAACACTGAAACAAAAAAGAAGAAGAAGAAGAAAAGAAATTATAACATAAAAACTTTTTAGGTTCGAGAAGAGATCTAAAAATTAGAAACGAAAAACCATAAACAATAGTTAAAACATGGAAATTTTTGGGAAAGAAGTCATGGGTGAAAATGAACTCTCGCTCTAATGGCCGAACTGGCGAGAGAGGAGGAAACTTGAGAGGAAAAAGAGATGGTCCAGCGGAGATAGAGGAGGGAGGGGGAAGAGAAGAGATGGATTGAGACACTTAGAGACACACAAGGTCTGTCACCTCTTGTGAATCCCTTGACCAATGACGGACCTAGACAGAGAGAGGAAAAGTAAAGGGAGAAAATAGGAGGACCGGTGGAGACAGAGAAAGGAGGGAGAGGAGAAGAGACATATTAAGGCACTTGTAGAGACTCGTCAGGTTTGACACCGCGTGTGTATTCCTTCATTAATGACCGATCGAACGAGAGAGGAGAAAACTAGGGTGGAGTAGAGTAAGGTCAGTGGAGGTTAAAGGGGGAGGGAGAAGAGAAGAGGTACATTGAGACACTTAGAGAGACCCACAGGGAGTTACACCTCTTTGAAAAGTAGAAATTGGATCTATAAAATAATAACCACAACGTATCTATCTCTTCAGAACTCCGATGACACTTTTATTTTAACTTTTGGTCTTCGTCCTCCGAAGTCAGGTTTAGGACTCTTGTAGTCTTTGAGGACTTAGGTCCCTTGTAATTAACTATCCTCGAGTAGTTTGTGGAGGTATGGATGTATTTTGGTTCGTGGTGGGCTCCCGGTTGTTCAAGGTCTCGTTCAGTATAGTGCGTTTTAGAGGTCGTTGTGACCTTGTGTGGGGACTCGAAGTTATATGTCCGTCCAGTTCAATGAGGGTTTGGTGACCGTAGAGTATTGAGTAATGACCTGTGAAGTAACGTGAGGTCTCTTCTTTAGATCGAGGTGGGTGGTCTTGAGGCTGTGTTCGAAGGGATTGGTTCTTTGGAACTGTTCGGTGACTATGTTGGGGTGGGTGTCACTCCTTTGAGGTATTATTTTTCTTGAGGTGTTTGAAGGTCTTATGTCTTTCCGGTGGGGTTTGTGTCGTTATATTGGTTCTACTTCTCTGTCTCCTTATGGGTCGTCAATTTCTTTATCCTATTTACGGGTGGTTTGGTTTGTTTTCTCCTTCTTTATCCCTTAGATGGACTATTTCTTAAGACTTATAACTATCACTTTTACTAGGTTTTAGAACTTTTGTTTTACCTTTGTGTCTATTCAGCGGACCTCTGTTTCTAACTCTCATACGTGCTTTTCAAATTGTTCCTGGATCTTCTTTATTTTTTCTCAGTTATATATTACTTATTACGTTGTTTACTCTAACCTTTGTGAGACCTCCGTTGTTTATGATCTTATTGCCTCCGTCTTCTATCCTAATCACTTTATCTTTTATCTTACCATCTTTATTTACTTAGTCTCTCCCTTTTTTTTACTTAACTTTCTTTACTCCTGCTAGAGTCTCTGGAGGTTCTGTTATACTTTACGAGTTTGTAAACTTAATATCCTCAGGGTCTTCTTCTGTTTTCTTTCTGGTACTCTTTTATGAACTCCTTTATTATCAACTTTCGAAGGGATTTTACCCCTTCCTTTATTAGTGGGATCAGGTTCTTTGGGTCTCTCAGGGTTTGTCCTATTTGGGTTCCGTTTTGTGGGGTTCTGTGTATAATTAGTTTAATTGTTTCTAGTTTGTGTTTCTTGTTTATAATTTTCGTCGTTCCCTTTTTGTTGTTTATTGTGTGTTCCCCTAAGGGTATTCCTATTGTCGACTAGTAAGTTATCTTTGCGAAGTCCGGTCCTCCCTTACCGTTCTGTATGAATTTCACTACTTTCTTTTATTGGATGTCGGGTCTAATGATATGGGTTGTTCCTAGAGTAAGTTTATACTTCCTCTTTATTTTTCGAAATGTCTGTTCGTTTTCGACTCTCTTAAGTTGTGGTGGTTTGGTCGAGAGGTTGTTTGCGATTTTCTATAAGAGATCTGTCCTTTGTGTTTTTCCCACATATTTGGACTTGGGTTTTGTTTTTTCATTTACCGTTACCCTAGTATGAATAGTTATTAATGGAATTTGTATTTACCCAACTACGGGGTTGGTTTTCTGTTTCTGACCGACTTTCCTATGTTTTTGTTCTGGGGATATAGACACCAGATGTTCTCTGGGTGGAGATTTGTTCCCTGTGTATGTCTGACTTTCACTTCCCTACCTTTTTCTATAAGGTGCGTTTATCTCTGGTTTTAATTCGTCGTCATCATTATGAGTATAGTCTATTTTATCTGAAATTTTGTTTCCGACACTTTTCTCTGTTCCTGTGATGTATTACTAGGTTCCTAGTCAGGTTCTTCTATATTGTTAATATTTATATATACGTGGGTTGTATCCTCGTGGTGTTATACATTCTGTTTACGATTGTTCATACTTTCCCCTTTAATTGTTATTGTGTTATTATCACCCTCTAAAATTATGGGGTGAGTGTGGATACCTATCTAGTTGATTTGTCTTTTAATTGTTTCTTTACGTTTGACATTTACTACGTTATCTGGTCAATCTGGATTAACTATAGATATCCTGTAAAGTGGGGTTTTGTTACTTAAAGTGGAAGAAGAGTTCACGAGTACCTTGGAAGAGGTCCTATCTAGTGTAGAACCCGGTATTTAGATCGGAACTACTTAAGTTTTTTTAACTTTAGTAAGGTTCGTAGAAAAGGCTGTTATTACGTAATTCTAATCTAGAGTTAATGTCCTCTTTTTGATAATTTTAGAGGTTGTATACCTCCGACTTGTTGTGAGAAGACTTATTGGTTGTTTAGTGTCTTCTTTATTTTTTTCTTTAGTTTTATACGTATCTTTTTACTTACTTTTACTTTTGTGTTGTTGGGGTTTGAGACCTTGTGATATTTTCGTCACGATTCCCCTGTCAAGTATCGTTATGTCCGTATGGAGTTCTTTATTGTTTTTTCAGTTTATTTATTGGATTGAGATGGGGATTTCGTTGATCTTTTCCTTCTTTACCCCTCGGGGTCCCAATCATCTTCCTTTCTTTAGAATTTTTAATCTCGTCTTTATTTACGGTTTCTTTGTTTTCTCTGGTGTCGTTTTTAGTTGTTTCGGTTTTCGACCAAGAAACTTTCCTATTTATTTTGACTGTTTGGTGATCGGTCTGAGTAGTTCTTTGTTTCCCTTTTTTTAGTTTAGTTATTTTAATCTTTACTTTTACCTCTCTAGTGTTGTCTGTTGTGTCTTTATGTTTCCTAGTATTCTCTGATGATAGTCGTCAATATATGGTTATTTTACCTGTTGCACCTTCTTTATCCGTTTAAGAATCTTTTCATGTTGAAAGGTTTTGACTTGGTCCTTCTTTATCTTTTAGCATTGTCTGGGTAGTGTTCGTGCCTTTAACTTTGACATTAGTCTTTAGAAGGTTGTTTGTTTCCGGGTCCAGGTCTGTCGAAGTGTCGACTTAAGATGGTTTTTAAATCTCTTCTCGATTGTGGATAGGATGAGTTTGAGAAGGTCTTTTAACGTCTCCTTCCATTTGAAGGTTTGAGTAAGATACTCCGGTGGTAGTGGGATTATGGTTTTGGACTGTTTCTACGGTGTTTTTTTTCTTTTAATGTCCGGTTATAGTGACTACTTGTATCTACGTTTTTAGGAAGTGTTTTAAGATCGTTACTCTTAGGTTGTTGTGTAATTTTTCTAGTTTGTGGTACTGGTTCACCCGAAATAGGGTCCCTACGTTTCTAAGGAGTTATTGGTGTTTGGTTAGTTAAATTAAGTAGTGTAATTGTTTAACTTTTTATTTTCGGTATACTAATAGAGTTATCAACGTCTCTTCCGGAAACTGTTTTAAGGTGTAGGTAAGTACTATTTTTGAGAGGTCTTTCGTCCTTATCTTCCTTGTATGGAGTTGTATTATTTTCGATATATACTGTTTGGGTGTCGTTTGTAATAGGAGTTACCACTTTTTAACTTTCGTAAAGGGGAATTTAGTCCTTCTTCTGTTCCCACGGGTGAAAGTGGTGATGATAAGTTGTATCAAGACCTTCAAAACCGGTGTCGTTAATCTCGTCTTTTTCTTTGTTTTCCTTAGGTTTAACCTTTTTTTCTTCATTTTCAGAGTGACAAACGTCTACTGTACTAGGAGATGTATCTTTTGGGATTTCTGAGGTGGTCTTTTAATGATCTCGATTAGTTACTAATATCATTTCAACGTCCTATATTTTAGTTGTGTGTCTTTAGAGAACGTAAGGATATGTCATTATTACTCTTACATCTTTTTCTTTAATTCCTTTGTTAAGGTAAGTGGTAATGTTGCTTTTCTTATTTTATGAATCCTTATATAGATGGATTTCTTTGATTTCTGGATATATATCTTTTGATATTTGGTGACCACTTTCTTTAGTTTCTCCTGTGATTATCTACCTCTTTATATGGTACAATTACCTAACCTTCTTAGTTTATCACTTTTACTCATATGATGGGTTCCGTTAGATGTCTAAGTTACGTTAGGGATAGTTCGATGTTCGCCATAAAAAGTGTCTCGATCTTGTTTATTCAAGTGTTAAACGTACCTTTATGTTTTTTGGAACTTATCGGTTTCGTTAGAACTCTTTCTTCTTACCTTGACCTCCTTAGTTGGACGGACTGAAGTCCGAGATGATGTTTCGGTGTCAGTAGTTCTGTCATACCATGACCGTGTTTCTATCTTTATATCTAATTACCTTGTTTTATCTTTCGGGTCTCTATTTAGGTGTATGGATACCTGTGGAATAGAAGCTGTTTCCTCCGTTCTTATATGTTACCTCTTTTCTGTTAGAGAAATTGTTCACCACGACTTTTTTCACCAGTTGGTGAACATTTTCTTACTTTGATCTTGTGAAAGATTGTGGTATGTGTTTTCATTTGATTTTTACCTAATCTCTAGATTTACATTCTGGTCTTTGATATTTTGAGGATCTCCTCTTGTATCCGTTTTGTGAGAGGCTGTATTTTAGTGTCGTCCTAGACGATACTAGGTGGAGGGTCTTATAACCTTTATTTTCGTTTTTATTTGTTTACTCTAGATTAATTTTAATTTTCGAAGAGGTGTTGTTTCCTTTGATCTTCGTTCGACTTTCGTAGGCCTTACCCTCTTTTATTATCGTTTACTTCGTTGACTGTTTCTTGATTAGAGTTTTTATATGTTCGTTGAATACGTCGAGTTAAGGTCTTTTTATTTGCTGAGTTAGTTTTTTACCCGGTTTCTTGATTTGTCTGTAAAGAGGTTTCTTCTGTATGTTACCGATTGTTTGTGTACTTTTCTACGAGTTGTAGTGAGTAATAATCTCTTTACGTTTAGTTCTGGTGTTACTCTATGGTAAAGTGTAGTCAGTCTTACCGACACTAGGTTTTCAGATGTTCGTTATTTACGACCTCTCCCACACCTCTTTTCCCTTGGGAGAATGTGACAACCACCCTTACGTTTGATCATGTCGGTGATACCTCTTGTCACACCGCTAAGGAATTTTTTGACCTTTAACTTGACGGAATACTGGGTCGTTGTCAATCTTGACCTGTACCTTGTTGTCAGACCAAGGTTTATCCTTTTCCTCATGCAGTTCCGACATATAACAGTGGGACGAATAAATTGCAGATACGTCTCATGTAGTACTCTTTGGGACCTGACTTTCTTTGTGTTCTACCTTAGTACTAACGACCCTCTTTATAGTTATTGGAGTCTATACGTCTACTGTGGTGGGAATACCGTCTTTCACTTCTCCTTGAGTTTTCGGAGAACTACTTTCACCTTCTCCTCTCACTTTTTCAACCGAATTTCGAGTTGTAAGTCTTTTGCTTCTGGTACCGTAGAACAGGGTAGTAAAGTACCCTTTATCTACCTCTTTGTCACCTTTGTCTCAGTCTGAAATAAAAACCCCCGAGGGTTTAGTGTCGTCTACCACTAACAACGGTACTTTAATTTTCTGTAAATGAGGAACCTTCTTTTCAATACTGGTTGGATCTGTCACATAAGTTTTCGTCTCTGTGATGAAACGGGTGATTCCAGACAGATTAGTTCCGATACCAAAAAGGACACCAGTACATACCTACACTCTCAACCCGACACTTCTTCCGTCTCACAACTTCTTAACTTCTTAACTACGAAAACTTGACACCACAATCTCTTCTAGAACTCTCAGGGAACCTGACGTTCCCCTAAGTTGGTCAGGTTAGACTTCCTCTAGTCGGGACCCTAAAGAAACCTTCCTTACTACGATTTCGACTTTTAGGTCATGAACCAGTGGAGTACGCTTCTCAACTGAGTAATCTTTTCTGAGACTACGACCCTTCCTAACCGCCGTCCTCCTCTTCCCCTGCTGTCTCCTACTCTACCGACCTACCGTAGTGTCTGAACTACCTGTACTCAGACTCACTTGAGGTCCTCAACCACTACCTGTTCCTCCGGACCGTACGACACTAAGTACCCCAGTCAGCGTTTCTCAGCCTGTGCCGACTCGCTGACTTGACTTGACTTGACTACTGGGTCGTTAGGGTGAAGACCCGTATACGTGGCTCCTTTGGTCTTAACTTTCTCTGTGTACATTGGGTTGCAAGTAGCGTCGTGACAAATATTATCGGTCCTGTACCTTCGTTGGATCTACAGGTAGTCGTCTGCTTACCTATTCTTTCGACACTATGTATATGTGTTACCTATAATGAGTCGGTAATTTTTCTTATGTAAACTTAGACAAGATTACTGCACCTACTTTGACCTCGACTAATATGTCTCACTTCGTTCGGTTTTTCTTTTTGTGGTTATGTCACATGATTGTGTATATATACCTTAAATCTTTCTACCATTACTATTGGGACATACGCTTTGTCGTTCTCTGTGTCTACATATCTTGTCTGAAAACCTAAACTACCCTCTCCCTCTCCCACCCTACTAAACCCTCTTACCGTAACTTTGTACATATGATAGTACATTCTTTACTTAGAGATCAGATCCAAGCTATCTCCTATGTCCCACGAACCCCGACCACGTGACCCTACTGGGTCTCTCTACTATACCCCTCTCTACACCCTCCCCCCAAGTCCTAACCCTTGAGTACGTGTAGGCACCGTCTAAGTACAGTTACATACCGTTTTGGTTATGTCATAACATTTTATTTTTTTTTTCTTTTTTTCTTTTACATTTTTTTAATTTATTTATTTATTTATTCTTTCGGACACATGGTGATGACTTGGACGTGACATTTCGGGGACTCGGTGTTGATGGATCGGACGTACGTCGTCGATGACTTTGGGTACGTGTATCTCAGACACGAGGTGTTGTTCTCTTCGGTGGTGTTACTCTTCGGTCACGTGGAGTCACTTCTCGTCGAGGTCAAGAGTCGTTGACCTCTTTCGGTCTTGTTTCGTTGTTTCTGAGTCACTTCAGTATTTATTTATTTATTAATATTAAGTATTTTTAAACGGGGGTTTAAAATCGGTTATTTATTTTCTGAACATGTGATTTTGAATATTCTGTAACTACTTTCTTTAACTTCTTCTGTTTTTATTTAACTTTCCATAAGACACGAATACCTAACTTCTTGACTATAGTAACTTACCTGGTTTCAAAAGTTTCTTTAGATGTATAAATTACGTTTGGGATAGTTTTAAGGTTACAGAAAAAAGTGTCTTGATAGTTTCTTTTGTGAGGCTTTTAAAAATACTTTGACGTTTTCTTAGACTTAGCGGTTCCGTCATAACTCGTTCTTGTTTCTACCTCCGCAATATGAAGAACTAAAGTACTGTAATGTTTGGATCTCAGTAGTTTGTTATACCGTAACTGTATTTTTGTCTAAATATCTAGTTACTTATAAGTGTCTCTCTTTGGGTACGTATATACCAGTTAATTAAATACTACTTTCACACGTCTAACATATTACCCATTCCTATCAGAAAAATGATTTACCACAACCATTTTGACCTGTCAATGTATACTTCTTATTTTAATCTGATGACAGAATGGTACGGTATCACCATTTCTTAGGTGGACGGTAACGTCCTTTACGTTCTTTACACCCAAGTCAGGGTCCCAACCTTTCTGTGGAACCACATCCTTTTACGTTGGGTGAGGTTATGAGAACGGACCTTTTATGGTACCTGTCTCCTTGGACCGTGCGTTGTCAGGTACCCCATCGTATCTCAGTCTGTACTGACTCACTGACTCGTACGTACGTATGTACAGAATGTACTATGTGTTTTCTAGTGAGTTTCAACTAATTCCTGAACTCATATTTTGGACTTTGGCATTTTCAGGATCTCCTTATGTATCCACCATACGAGAAACTGTAGTTAGAACCGTTACAAAAGACCCCCTTAGACTGAGGTTTACATTTCCGTTGTTTTTATTTTCATTCGTTCACTCTAATATATTTCGATTTCAAAGACACCTCCTTTATTTTGGTAGTTGTTTTGTTTTTTCGCCTTTCCCTCTTTTTAAAACGTTAATACATAGACTCTTCTCCAATTATAGGTTTCGTATATTTTTTAAGTATGATAAGTTGTTACTTTTTTGTTTCTTAGGTTAAATTTCCCCCGCCTCCTTATCTGTATAAAGATTTCTTTAATATGTCTACTGACATTCCGAGTACTTTTCTACGAATTATAGTGATTATTAATTCCTTTACATTTAGTTTCGGTGTTAATTTATAGTGGAGTGTGGACAGTATTGACAGTAATAGTTTATCTATTCTTTATCTTTCATTATCGTTCCTTCATCTCTTTTCCCTTAAAACACGGGAAAACCCTACGTCGGTAATACCTTTTGTAGCATTTTTTTGATTTTTATTTTGATGGTGTACTAGGTCGTTAAAGTGAAGACCGATATATAGACTTCTTTTGTTTTGTGATTAAGGTTTCCTATATACGTGAGAATTCAAGTAACGTCAAAACATACGTTATCAATCCTATACCTTTGTTGGATTGACAGGTAGTCACTTATATATCTATTTCTTATAAACTAATATCTATTGTACCTTATGACGAATCGGTGTTTTTTCTTATTAGAATAAAAGTTATTGTACCTACTTTGAACTCCCACAATACAATATACTTTACCTGTTTCTATGTGTTTATGGTATACTAAAGTGAATATACACTTCAGATTTTTAATTCTATTTACTTGTTCGTTTTGTTTCATTGTGAGTATATATCTTGTCTAACAACAAAAGGGTTCCCCTTCAACAACCCCCTACCCCCACAACAACTCACTTTACCCATTTCACTCAGTTCTTCATGTTTGTAGGACAATGTTTTATTATTTAGTACCCCTATAATACATGTCGTAACACTGATAGTAGTTATCGTAACACTGATAGTAGTTATCGTAACACAACGTATAAACTTTCAACGATTTTCATTTAGAGTTTTAAAGAGTAGTGTTCTTTTGTTAGAATATTATAACATACCATTATCTACAATCGATGTGTAACACCAATAATAAAGTGACACATATGTTTCTAGTTAGTAATACAACATGTGAACTTTGATTATATACAGTTAATATGGTGTTATTTTTTAATACATATACTTTTTTTGGTTAGGACTAAAATTGACTATATTACTCGTACCACTGTCTAAGAACTTTAATCTTTTTACTCCTCTCAAGATACAATAACAATAGGAACAAAACTATTCTGAGAGTCTTTGTCTAAATCAACTGAGATTGAGACCAAGACACTATGAACCAGAGTTAAAATTAAACTAAGTAACTCACTAAGTAACTCGACAATAATACCAGGTTCGTCTTCCGATACTATTTTAGCTCTCGGGTTTGTTTGTCTTCGTTTAAGGTGTCGGGAACAAGGGAACTTTGACTACTAGATCACAATCCCTCCCCTTATATCTATAATTAGTTTCTTCTGATTTAATGTTAACACACTTTTACTATTCTTTCAGTCAAAGTCCTGGAGGGACCGTCAGGGCACCAATTCTGAAGTACGAAGATGAAGTCTCCCGTCTTCAAACTTAAGACCAACACCTTGATTCTAAGGTGTAAGGTACGTCACTCCGGTTTTTTTTTTTTTTTTTCTTTCTTTTAACACTACGATACTTTTAATTAACCTCTACCCATAATCTCTTTCGAAGGGACATCCCGACTCCTGTTTTAACTCTAGTGTTGTTTTTGACTGATTCGATCTCCTCTTCCACTTTCTCATCGAGACGCCAGTTCTTCTTCCTAGACATTTTCCGGGACACTGTCCTTCCATGCGAAGGGTAAAGTCTTTTATTTTTTCTTGTACCTCGTTTCTTCCGTACTAAGTTCTTCTCCGAGACCTTCCTCTCTTAGGTCTAATACGTCCCAAAACATCCGGTTTAATTTTCAATAACTTTCAGTAACTCTCTTCTTGTTATCTTAATCTCGACGTAATCAGTGAAATAACACTGATCTTACTTACCCGGATTCTCTTTAAAACATGTACACATCGTACTCTGTATTTGTCATCAAATGACAAGAATTACCGGGATTACATCTTTGTCTGGTTTACAAGTAGTTCTCACCTTTATTTAACAGTGAATTCATATGTTACTCAAAGATTTATTTTTCTCTTACTTATCTGATACTGACTTGGGATGATGTACCTACTTGAAGTTCGTGTATTACAATTTATTTATTTTATTCGGTCTGGGTCTTTCTGTGTATAGTAAGAAAAATGTATTTCAATTTTCTTCCGTTCTGATTACATATTACTATCTACAATCCTATCACAATCTACAATCCTATCATCAAAATGATACTCACTCTTTCTTCCCTTTTCATTCCCTCGTAATCCACCCGAAGCCACAACAGTTACAGGATAAATAATCGACCACCAATTTCTCCATGACCTAAACACTATTACATAAAGTGACATATAAGTGTGAAACGCGTCAAAAGTCATATGTCACTATGTTATAATATTACTTTTTGTAAATTTTTGGAAAATTTTCTTATCTAACATAATAATCCTCAATAACTTACCTACGACCCTGAAGGGACCACTGAGTCTACCATTTCTTACACGGTCGTTACGTCCTGTGGACCCAAGATAGGGACCCAACCCTACTAGGGGACCTCTTCCCTTACCGATGGGTGAGGTCATAAGAACGGACCTCTTAAGGTACCTGTCTTCTCGGGTCACCCGATATCAGGTATTCAAACATTTCTCAGTCTACTGACTTCACTGAATCGTACGTCGTACGTGCTTACCTAAGATACTCAGACCAATCCTTCGTTACCGTCATCAGGTTCGCCCTCTTTACTGAAGAGGAACTTGGAACGATTAACTTATACCTTTCTTCTGAATAAACTCTCGATAATAAATACTCCGTTTTACTTGTCTTAAACCACTACCTAATCTATACCGGATACTCCTTACTTCTTTATTGTTCCTCACAAGGAACCTCGTTGACTAAATCCTTTGTTTACTCCGTAAGGAGATAAACACTCTTCCCTATTCCCCATCTTACTTACTCGATACTCCTTTCCTCTTTTCTTTCTTTCGTTCTTTCTTTCACTTCAGTGAGTCAGCACAGACTGAGAAACGTTGGGTTACCTAACATCGGGTGGTCCGAAGAGGTAGGTACCCTAAAAAGTCCGTTCTCATAACCTCACCCAACGATAAAGGAAGAGGTCCCCTAGAAGGTCTGGGTCCCTAGCTTGGGTCCAGAGGGCGTAAAATCCGTCTACGAAAATGACACACTCGGTGGTCCTTTCTACCTCCTTTGTTCTTCCTCCATCACACCGTAAACAAGTCTTTTGTCTCTGTCTCAACACCTCTCACTCTCTCACTTACTTGATTTCTTTATATTATCTTAACGTCTTTTCATGACTTATTTTACAAAATTCAACTAGTAGTACTTAAATATCACTTGTAAAATGGTACTTTTCACTGAACAAGTTAGTTCTGAGTCGATGAGAACAGGTCCGTTCTCTTTTGATCACTAATCCTAGAGTGTATAAACCTCAAAACAGTCTGTCTACACTAGTTATGTCAAAACCCCATTATACTATTCAGTTTATCTAGTTATTTCTCAACCCCATTTAAAGTTGGAAGGTAGGAGTAGTATTACTTTCCCCTCGAGTTACCCGTGGATAAGTTCTCAAAGGACACTACTACTCGTCCTGGTACATCCCGAAGACCCGTACCTCCGGACAGACAGTTGGTAAAGAACATCCATTCAGAAGTCGGAGGTACTGGAAAGGGCTCAAGGTTTCTCGTATAAACTTGTCAATGATTAGTTTCCTACTCGTCGGAGTTTTGGTGGACTCTGTTCTAATTTCCCTGGTCTCTTTTAGTTCTAATCTTCTGGTGGATTCTGGGACGTGTGTGGGATTAGAACAAACGTTGGGACGAGAACACTTTGAAACGTCTTCTTTCTTCTGTCTCTGACAATGGCGGAACAAGAAATAGTGTTTAGGGAAGGACCGATGTATTGACGAAGGATAAGGAGCCCCTCCGTCCCCGTGTCAAGTACTCCACGATCGGATGACACAAGTGGGAAACGGACCGTTTCTTTATCACGGTAAGAAAGAAAGAGGAGGTATTGAGACAGAGACATAAAGACAAGTTATAGTACCGTGTCTCTAAAACCGTTGTGGACCCTTAGACTTTTAAGTCAACTCTGTCATTGACTTCCTTCTGCCACACTATTTTCAGTGTCCAGAAGTCTTAGTGATGAGGATTTATGTGAAAGGTAACAGTAACGTTAGTGTTGTGTTTAATGGTAAAAAGGAAGAATAGAAAAAGAAAAAGAGGTTCAGGGGAATCCCCTAACATATCTTTTTTATTTACTTCACATGGACGATTTTTAATACAAACTTGGGACTATCTGAACCCTTACCTCTTTGATTTAACTCTCCTTCTAATCACAAAATCTAAAAACCTGTGTAGTCAAATATATATTAAAATCCGAAATCATTGGTTCCCCTGGGCAACGTTTCTGGTTACGTTTCAGATATGTTGAAGTCTCTATACAGTTGATCGTAAACACGTGATCCGTTTTAACGTTTTCTTTCGTAAAAATAAAAACAGTACATGGATAGAGGGAAAGAGAAAGAAAACGATTATGAATTAAATAAGTAAGTCAACGAGTCAGTAAATAAGGTGTTTGTATAATTTATTGATAACTACATATTATTATGTAGTCTGTGATTCTATCAACACAGGATTGTTCGGTATGAACCACTCAGAGAATTAGGTTTTCCTGGACGTAAGAGAGGATTTAATTGGGAAAAAAGATACTACGTTAGTTTTGGTTGGTAAAGGACTCTTACAATTACTCTGAAAATAAATTTATTGAGTATGGTTATATATGTATATACCATCATTGATATTTGTATACGGTTTAAGGGAGGATTTTTAAAATATTCATACTTATGTAAAATAGAAGTGTTGTGTGATACTCCATTCATGATAATAATAGAGGTGAAATTTTTACTCTGGTATCCCCACCTCTCTAATTGATTGTACAAGTGGTCGTTCCACCGTCTCAGTCCTGACTTTTTATCAGAAAGAGGTTTAAGACAAAAGGAATACAACGACTTGAGTCCAGTCGACGAGTGTTGAACCTTCGGCTATGAGTTCTCTACTTACGATGAACCTTTCCTTTTCATCGAAATAAGTCCCCCGTCGATAGAATCTTCTTCCATTTGAGCAAAGGGTTTGGTTGAAGCTTATAAGACGAACTGATACTTTCAAAAATTTCCTTCTTAGTAGACCCTTCACCCAGTCTCAGTCACGATAGAAGACACACACGTCTGAATGAAGACTGACCACCCCCACTCTGTTATTCCTTCTTTTTGATACTGGTTGGATCAAGTCAAGTCAAGTCAAGTCAGCGGGTCAGCACAGACTGAGAAACGCTGGGGTACTTAGAGTTGTGTGGTCCGGAGGGACAGGTAGTGGTTAAGGGCCTCAAGTGAGTCTGAGTGTAGGTAGCTCAGGCACTACGGTAGGTCGGAAGCGTAGGAGACAGCAGGGGAAGAGGAGGACGGGGTTAGTGAGGGTCGTAGTCTCAGAAAAGGTTACTCAGTTGAGAAGCGTACTCCACCGGTTTCATGACTTCAAAGTCGAAATCGCAGTAAGGAAGGTTTCGTTAGGGTCCCGACTAGAGGAAGTCTTACCTGACCAACCTAGAGGAACGTCAGGTTCCCTGAGATTTCTCAGAAGAGGTTATGGTGTCAAGTTTTCGTAGTCAAGAAGACACGAGTCGGAAGAATTGTCAGGTTGAGAGTGTAGGTATGTACTGGTGTCCTTTTTGGTATCGGAACTGATCTGCCTGGAATCAGCCGTTTCATTACAGGGACGAAAACTTATACGATAGATCCAACCAGTATTGAAAAGAAAGTTCCTCATTCGCAGAAAATTAAAGTACCGACGTCAGTGGTAGACGTCACTAAAACCTCGGGTTTTTTTTATTTCAGACTGAGACAAAGGTGACAAAGGGGTAGATAAAGGGTACTTGACTACTGGTCTACGGTAATAGAAGTAAAAGACTTACAACTCGAAATTCGGTTGAAAAAGTGAGAGGAGAAAGTGAAAGTCGTTCTCCGAAAAATCAAGGAGAAGTGAAAGACGGTATTCCCACCACAGTAGACGTATAGACTCCAATAACTATAAAGAGGGCCGTTAGAACTAAGGTCGAACACAAAGAAGGTCAGGTCCCAAAGAGTACTAAATGAGACGTATATTCAATTTATTCGTCCTACTGTTATATGTCGGAACTGCATGAGGAAAAGGATAAACCTTGGTCAGACAACAAGGTACAGGTCAAGATTGACAACGAAGGACTGGACGAATCTCTAAAGAGTTCTCCGTCCAATCCACCAGACTATAAGGGTAGAGAAAGTCTTAAAAGGTGTCAAATAACACTAGGTGTGTTAGTTTCCGAAACCGTATCAGTTATCTCGTCCTTTTCTACAAAAAGACCTTGAGAGAACGAAAAAGGTACTAGGTCGCCTACAACCGTTAAACTAGAGACCAAGGAGACGGAAAAGATTTTGGTCGAACTTGCAGTCCTTCAAGTGCCAAGTGCATAACGACTTCGGACCGAACCTCTTAGAACTCGTAATGAAATGATCACACACTCTACTCACGTTAACACGCTGTCAAACTCGTAAGAAACAGTAACGGTAAGAAACCCTAACCTTACTTTTGACTGGAAAAGGTCAGGACACCGGTGACGACTAAAAAGGTTTAAACAACCGTATAACTCACGTCGTGAAAGTGTCGTAGTAGAAAGTCCTAAACTTTGTCGAGTTGACCTTAAGGTAGTGGAGGTGATCGAAACAAGCATCACTACGAAAGATTCCGGGTGAACTGAAGTGTAAGGTCCTACAGACCGAGATCTACTCACTAGTGTGGTAGCACTAATAGNGGACGAATCTCTAAAGAGTTCTCCGTCCAATCCACCAGACTATAAGGGTAGAGAAAGTCTTAAAAGGTGTCAAATAACACTAGGTGTGTTAGTTTCCGAAACCGTATCAGTTATCTCGTCCTTTTCTACAAAAAGACCTTGAGAGAACGAAAAAGGTACTAGGTCGCCTACAACCGTTAAACTAGAGACCAAGGAGACGGAAAAGATTTTGGTCGAACTTGCAGTCCTTCAAGTGCCAAGTGCATAACGACTTCGGACCGAACTTCTTAGAACTCGTAATGAAATGATCACACACTCTACTCACGTTAACACGCTGTCAAACTCGTAAGAAACAGTAACGGTAAGAAACCCTAACCTTACTTTTGACTGGAAAAGGTCAGGACACCGGTGACGACTAAAAAGGTTTAAACAACCGTATAACTCACGTCGTGAAAGTGTCGTAGTAGAAAGTCCTAAACTTTGTCGAGTTGACCTTAAGGTAGTGGAGGTGATCGAAACAANAAACAAGTATCACTACGAAAGATTCCGGGTGAACTGAAGTGTAAGGTTCTACAGACCGAGATCCACTCACTAGTGTGGTAGCACTATTAGACCCAGCACTTCTAGAAAAAACATGTCAAGAAGACATATAAGAACGGTGGAGAAGAAGTGTCCTCGACTGACACCGAGTCTAGTACTTGAGGAGTAGTGGTTTAAGTCTGAGTTTAACTTCTTTCATCCCTTTTGACGATCTGGTAAGTCCATACTGGATTTAGTTTAGGGAATACTAATATGTCACCTTCACTATTTATCTAAATTCCCGGATCTAGACTATCTATCTCACGGACTACCTGACACCTTACTCGAAGCACTGTAACATGTCCTCTATCCCTAGTTCTGGTAGGGGTACCTTTTCTTTACGTTTTTTCTTTTTACCGACAGACCTCTCCGGAATGTTTATCGACACTTTTCTTCTCTCCACTTTTCGTTTCCTCTTTTGCTTTCTATATTCGTAGACTTACGTCTCAAGGTCTCTTATCGTTCTTCTCTATTCTTTCGGAAGAAGTCGCTAGTTACGTTTCTTTATCTCCTTTTCTTGTCTTATCCTTTCTGATCTCTAGAGAAGTTCTTTTACTGGTTGGATCTGTCATATAATTTTTCATCTCTGTAATGAAACGACTGTTTCAAGACAGATCAGTTTCGATACCTAAAAGGTCATCAGTACATACCTACACTCTCAACTTAGTATTACTTTAGGCTCGTAGCGTCTTAAATACAAAAATTTGATACCACAACCTCTTCTGAGAACTCTCGAGGAACCCGACGTTCCTCTAGTTTGGTCAGTTAGGACTTCCTTTAATCAGGACTTATAAGTAACCTTCCTGACTACGACTTCGACTTCGAGGTTATGAAACCGGTGACATATGTTTCTTAACTGAGTAACCTTTTCTGGGACTATAACCTTTTCTAACTTTCGTCCTCTTCTTCCCCTTCTGTCTCCTACTCTATTGACCTACCGTAGTGACCGAACTACCTGTACTCAAACTCGTTCGAGGCCCTCAACCACTACCTGTCCTTTCGGACCGCACGACGTCAGGTATCCCAACGTTTCTCAGCCTGTGCTGACTCACTGACTTGACTTGACTCCATTCTGTCGTCACAAGGTCCTGAACACGATTCGGATTTTAATAGCAGAAGGTGGACCCACCCCCCGGGAACGAGGATGTCTTAAGTTTTCATAAGACAATACATATCAGGAACTCCTCCTTAGTCCTAGTACGGGGTGTCGACGTGACAACAAAGAACTGACGAGGAGAAAACAAAAACTCAAGGGAGTCCAAAGACCATTCGTTGACAAACTTAGACGGGAAACTCTGAACCCCCTTCCAGTTCCTCCTACTTGTTTCAAATATAGGGTATCTGTTCTTTGCCCCCTGTGTCTTTCTTAAATATAGACCCTCCCGTGGTGTTTTGAACCAGGTAACCTCTTCCCTTACCGTTTGGTGAAGTCATAATAACGGAACTCTTCGGGTACTTATCATACTTTCCGTTTTTCTCTCCTGTGGCTTTCTACTTGACGGGTCCAGTCATCCACGGGTTATACGATGACCTCTTTATTGAGGTCTTTCTTACTTCTCTACCTCGGTTTCGTTTTTGTTGTGCGTCAACACCTACACTGACCACTATCTTCATTTCAAACTACGACAGTTCTCGTTATAAAGTATCCTTGGATCTTACAATCCAGGTACTTAGTTCCGTTTAACCTTCACCAGTTTGTCCCCTACCGTTCACACCTACCGCGTCCCCGTCGCGTTCAAGGTCCACGTCTTCGGTCGCTTCTCGTTCCGCCGCCGCCGCCGGAGCCGCGCCTTGGCCCCGGGCTCCTTCCCGCCAGCGCAATAACGTGGGTTCTTCCGTGCGTAGCACGTCGTCGTCGTCGAGTTCTTCTTGGACCTCCAACCCTAGGCCTTCTTCTAACTCGTACTGCACCACTACTTTCGGTCGTGGTCGGACGGGTTTTTCGACCGCGAAAACTTCCGGTCGTGATTCTTCTTCCTCCGGAGAAGAACGAGGTCGTTCTACGGACGGATTCCTACGCGGGGTCGTCACTGGTGGTGACGTCGGGGGAGGAGACGAGTCTGGACACGCCTATTGGGGTGCCCTTCCTCCTTGACACGAGAGGTTTCTGAACTTAACGTGGAGCTTGAACTGAACCCGGACCGGGTACTCGGTCACTCATCGTCCAGTTTTCGTGTGACTGGCCGACCGGAGGGTCCACGACTGTACAGTCGTGTCCGGTTCCGGTCCCCCTACAGAAGTGGTTGAAGGACACAGGGGTGATGGGGGAGGGTGTAGGACAGACCTATTGAACCTCGTTCTGTGGACTGACAGTAAGGAGGGTACCAGCGTACGAGGACACTCGTCCGACACGACCCCGGAGCCCGGTCCACGGACCTGGGGGGCCGGTCGGGGTCAAATGTGTGCTCGGCATACGGGTCCCTACCCACCTGTTCGAAGGCGTGGAGGTCGGACCCTCGACCCCCTCAGAAAGAAGGATGGAACTCACTGAGCGGACGAACGGGAGGTGTCTATCGGGACACAGAAGGGTAGACGGCCCCTGTCCGGTCTGTCGGATCCCTCGGTGGAAGGGTAGAAGCCCCGTCTGTGACTGTGGTGGAACATCTCAGTTTACGACTAATTTGGTCTTCGCGAAAGTTTTTTTTTCCTCTACCGTTCACACTTGTAGTTGTAAAATCCTTAGTCATTTGATTTTACCTGACCTTACTCACTTAAATTGAGTCTAATGGTAATATAGATGATGACACCCGTTCTTAGGGAATCTCCTTTAGTTTATCGGAATTATCAGTCGTTTTCTCAGGTGTTACGTCATGATCCTACGTTAGAGTTTTTACAGCCTTTCTAGAAACAAGCAAAGGTTCCATTTGGTGAGTTTTAGTGTCATTGGGTTCAGATAGGGGGTTGGTCATTACGACTTCTTCAACTTCAACTTGTCAAGATACTTCTGGATATTCTGGAGGATCTTGATTATGGACGTTTTCTACAAGAAAAGTAATATCCCCTGACCTTCTGTTTTCATCCTTCAGTACTTTATTGACCTCATTGTCCTTTTAAACCGGAACCTCATTTCTTACTTCGTCCCGTTTCCGATTATTACAAAAAGATCCTCTTACGTGACCAGTATCGTTTGTGAGAGAAGGTTGTTGTGTTCTCTTCTGAGATGTGTACCTGTAGTGGTCTACCAGTTGTGGCTTTAGTCTAACTAATATAAGAAACGTCGGTTTCTACCTCTTCGAGATATGTCAGTCGTTTTAGTTCTGGTCCTCGGCTGACACCGAACCTAGTACTTGAGGAATAACGGTTTAAGTCTGACTTTATCTTCTTTCATACCTTTTGGTGATCTGGTAAGTCCATACTGAATTTAGGGAATACTGGTAAGTCCATAGTGACTTTAGGGAATTTAGGGAATTTAGGGAATACTTCACTCTTTATCTAAGTTCCTTAATCTAGACTATCTATCTCACGGACTACTTGATACCTACCTCCAAGCTCTGTAACATGTCCTACGTCCCTAGTTCCGTAGGGGTTCCTTTTCGTTACGTTTTTCCGTTTTACCGATAGACTCGTCCGGAATGTTTATCGTCTCTTTTCTTCTCTTCGATTTCCGTTTCCTCTTTTCCTTTCTATATGGGTAAACTTTCATCTCAAGCTTTCTTATCGTTCCTCGCTATTCTTTCGGAAGGAGTCACTAGTTACGTTTCTTTATTTCCTTTTGTTATCTTACCCTTTCTGGTCTCTAACGAAGTTTTTTTTTAATCTCTATGGTTCCCTTATATAGTTCGTTTGTACCCGTGTTATTTCCTGTCTTTACCATCCCTGGATTGTCTTCGTCTTCTATGATTCTTCTCCACCGTTCTTGTGTGTTTTCTTGATATGTTTTTTCTAAAAGTGTTGGGTCTATTAGTACTACCAAACTAGTGAGTGGATCTCGGTATGTAGGACCTTAGGTTTCAGTTCACCCGGAATCCTTCATAGTGATACTTGTTTCGATCACCTCCACTTCCTTAAGGTCAACTCGATAAAGTTTACGATTTCCTACTACGGCACTTTCTCGACGTGAGTTATACGGTCGTTTAAATTTGTGAGTCGTCACCGGTTTTATGACCTTTTCCAGTCAAAAGTAGGGTTAGGGTTTCTTTCCGTTACGGTTTCTTACGGGTTTGATGGTGTGTTGACGTGAGTAGAGTGTACGATCGTTTCGTTACGAGTTTTAAGAGGTTCGGTCCGAAGTTGTCACACACTTGACCCTTGAAGGTCTACAAGTTAGACCTAAAATTTTTCCGTCTCCTTGGGCTCTAGTTTAACGGTTGCAGGCAATCTAGTAGTTTTTTCGTTCTCTCAAGGTCTTTTTGTAGAAAAAGACGAGATAACTGATACGGTTTGGGAAACTGATACACCTAGTGTTGTTTGAAACCCTTTAAGACGTTCTCTACTCTTATGGTCTGGTGGACTGGACGACTCTTTAGTCATACGTCCAGTCCTTCGTTGTCAATCTTGACCTGTACCTTGTTGTCTGACCAATGTTTAACCCTACCCAATACCGTTCCGATATATAACAGTGGGACTAATAAATGGATATACGTCTCATGTAGTACACTTTGTGACCCGACCTAATTCATGTTCGACCTTAGTTCTAACGGTCGTCTTTATAGTTATTGGAGTCTATACGTCTACTATGGTGGGAATAACGTCTTTCGTTTCTTCTCATTTTTCGGAGAACTACTTTCACTTTCTTCTCTCATCTCTTTTAACCGAATTTTGAGTTGTAAGTCTTTTTCTCTAGTACCGTAAACTAGGGTAGTGAAGTACTGTTTATCTTCCCCTTTGTTACCTTTGTCACTCTCCGAAATAAAAGAACCCGAGGTTTTAGTGACGTCAACTACTGACGTCGGTACATTAAGTTCGGTGAACGATGAACCTTCTTTTCAATACTGGTTGGATCTGTCGTATAATTTTTCGTCTCTGTACTGAAACGGTTGTTTCCAGACAGATCAGTTTCGATACCAAAAAAGTCATCAGTGCATACATACATTGTCAACCCATATTTCTTTCCACTTGTGACTTCTTAACTACGAAAACTTCACACCAAAACCTCTTCTGAGAACGTTCAGGGAACCTGACGTCACTCTAGGTTGGTCAGGTAGGATTTCCTTTAGTCAGGACATATAAGTAACCTTTCTGACTACGACTTCGACTTTGAGGTAATGAAACCCGTGGAACACGTTTCTTGACTGAGTAACCTTTTCTGGGACTACGACCTTTATAACTTCCGTCCTCCTTTTCCCCTACCGTCTCCTACTCTACTAACTTACCATAGTGGTTGAGTAACCTGTACTCAAACTTGTTCGAGACCCTCAACCACTACCTGTCCCTCCGGACCACAGGACGTCAGGTATCGCAGCGTTTCTCAGCCTGTACTGACTGACTGACTTGACTTGACCCGGGGTGTTCCAGAACGAGACAAACGAGTAGTAACGGGTTCTGTCAGATACGGAATCCTAACACCACTCCGGTCTTCACGATGTAAGATTATCTGAACAATACCTAACCTTAACTTGACGAAAGACGATATTTAAGTGGGAAAACAAGAATGGTAATCCTCAGAAATTTTACAAATCAACGGTGACTTAAAATAAATTTGGAACTTCTTTCGTTTTCAGATAAGTACAGAGAAAACTCCTTTCTGGAGTACCAGTAACCCTAACTATTATTACTCCGATATCCTCGATGTTTAAAGACCCAGAGGAGATGGACAAACTTCCCATAACCCTGGATGGGTCTCTTCATCTTTCTCCTTCCTGTATGTAAAGACCATCGGGTCTTTCTTTCCTTTGTACCTCGATCCACTAGGTTAATCTGTCAATTACACTATAGATTAAAAATGACTTAGTCACTTAATCTTCTTTACAAACATCTTGAAAAATTTATATTTAAATTTATATTTAAATAAGTCGTAGTACAACCCTTCTAACTCCGGTCAAATAATGAAGAATTGAATAAGATCTCTTTTCCTTCCTTCCACCCACTTCATTTATAACACTTCAGAGTTCTATGAGTTAACAAAAGTTGTCTCTTTTTTTTCTTATGTGTAATATAAAGATGGATTATCATACCTAAATTAAATGTTCTCATACTTCCTCTCTCACGGGAAAAAAAGTATGGAAAGAGTCACTAAAGTGAGTAAGAGTAATTAAGTAAAAGTAAGAAAGTAAGTATATGAACAAGAAAACGTGGTAAAAAATAAGTAAACGAATGAGTAGGTAAATACTTGGATGACTTGTTTATGAAAAATTTGCAGAAGGTGGACGGTTCATAACAATATCCATGATACAACAATAAGTCAGTGAGTCAACACAGGTTCATAAACACTGGGGTTCCTGACGTCACGTGGTCCAAAGGGACAGAAAGTGACAGAGGACCTCAAACGAGTTTGAGGACAAGTAACTCAACACCATGATACTTATAACGTTATTTATTATGTTCGTTTCTAAGGACCAGGTGTCTCAAATGTCACATTTCTCCCGTTTACATCATCTGTCTCGTTTTGTTGATTGTTTATTTACCTCTTTATTCAATATGTTTATTTTGACTGACTACACTAACTCTCCTTGACCAACCCCTCAATAAAATCTAATACACTGTTTACTTGTTTACTAACTTACTTATTTCTTCTTTCCGTGTGTGTATTTATTATTTTCATCGTACACTATTTATAATACCGTCCTAAAATTTATTTCTCGAGACATTCATAATTTTTTTCTTTATTAATACATATTGACCTGTCTTAAATTTCGTAGGAATTTCAATCTCAAAACCATCTACTTCTACCACTTTATTTCTGTAAAACCCAAACTCTTTTCTTTTACTTATTCTCTTCTTTATTTTCCATTCTGAACGATATAAGTCGGTTCCCTTAATCCACGTCTTCTTGCCTCCTTTCCATCCCCTCTGTCGAAAACCTTCATCTTCTTTGTCTGACACCAGAAGTTGTAGAACTTTGTTCAAGATTAAATTTTTGAGAAGTCCGTTTCATAAACTTATCTGTAAAGAGGTTTCTTCTATATGTTTACTGGTTCTTCGTACACCTTTTTACGAGTCGTAGTGATTATTAGTCTCTCTACGTTTAGTTTTAGTGTTTACTGTGGGTTGAAATGTAGACAATCTTATTGACAATGGTTCTTGTTCACTATCGTTCACAACTAATCCCTCACCTCTTTTCCTTTGGGGTCACATAATAACCGTCCTTACATTCACCCATGTCGGTGTTACCTTATATACTACCTCCAAAGAGCTTTTAGTTTTTGTCTTAATGGTATACTTTGTTGTTAGAGTGAGGACCGATATATAGGTTTTCTGGACTTTCGTCCTAGAACTCTATAAAGTGTGGGTTCAAGTATCTTCATGATACGTGTTATTGCTTCTCTTCATTCGTTAGATGAGGAAGTAATCTACTTTTGTACTCACTTCACACCGTATATGTCTGTTACCTTATAATAAGTCAGAAGTTCTCCTTCCTTTAGGAAATTACACGGTGTTATACCTACTTTGAACTCCTACAGTATGATTTACTTTATTCGACAAATTTTTTCTGTTTAAAACACAATAAGATGAATTTACTATACAAATTGTAACCTTTTAAGTACTTTCATCTTATTATCAATGGTCCCCAATCAGTTCCCCTCCTTCTTTCTCCTCGATAACAAAGTTCCTATATTTTACAGTATGAATATTATGCTTTTTTTTTAGGTCGTTACACTTACATCAGTTGTGATGACTCTTCATGTAAACTTTTACCGATTCTGTCATTTGTAAAAATAGTGTTATTTTTTTTAAGAAGTCAAAAGTTTTAACAATACGGGGAAAACATAATTTGAAGATTCCCCACACACATACACACGTACACACACACACATAATGTACCGTCCTTTTATATGTATAGACGAACCTAGATGTAATTGGAGTAAGTAGATTTGGGGTGAACATATATAGAACCTTTAAAAAGGGTATAAACAGTTATTCGATAGGATTTGTTCCCCTACAACTAATAACAAAGTAGTCAGAAATAAGAAGAACAAAATAGTTATAGACACACAACGTTTTCCAGGGTAATCAAGGGGTTATTCTACGGTATACTAATATCCTGGAGTAAACGGGGTAGGGACACACTCGAGAACTTGTGAAAAGATCGAAATATATAAACGTATTAGAGATCTGGGTTATATAAAATTAACAATTCAAATTATATGAATTATACATTTTAATTTATTATAAAACCTATATACTAACAGAGGAGAAAATATGTCTAATTTTATGTTAATTTACTATCTCGGTTCACTTATAATAACTCACAAATTATAAAGTGACAAAGAACTACGTGAAAGATAAAATGTCTATGATTTAATGTATTTTTATGTATTTCATTTATGAATTAGTGATATAGTGGACGTAATCCTGTACTCATGACTCTATTTCGTATATATTAAAATCTACACAAATTAAGACCTCAGGAACAGATAAATGAAAGTATTAATGACCTTTAAAAAACCAACAAAAATAAAACAAAAAACGAAAAATCTTGAAAAAACGATATCAATGGACGCAAAACACAATTGTGTCCTCTCTACGAAAAGTAACACGTTTTGATCGAGTGAAATGTACTAGACTTGAACTCTTCGATAAAGAGTCCAAAGTTCTGTTCAATTTACATACCCTCGTAGATGACCACTTTCGACTATATCAGGATGTCTGACCAAAATGACGTGGAACATTAAATCATACTCCTTCGGGAATACACATGTTAGTTCCCTGAGGACGGCGGTTTTTTTACGAATAACGAATTTAAAACGCTCTCACCTGAATCCGTTCTTTATGTTCTTGATTCTTTGAGAAATTTTGTTTGTAAGATAAATCTACCTTTGTGTAGATTCTTCCTATTCAACAAATCACAATAACATGATTTTCCAAAGTACTCCCGACTCTACTCCAAACGGAGGAAGTGAAGACTTAGGGATCGTACCATTGACTGGAACTTACACAGTAACAAATGACTTAATTGTTTACAAGTGGTCAAACCTTAAAGAAGGAGTTTTATAAACTTTTGAACGGAAAACAGGAGGAAGAAGGTATCCTGGTATATAGATAGTAAATGTTATTTTTGTTCCTTTATATATTAAACACACTGTTTCAAGGAAAAATCTCCTTTTGTTTACGAAGAAAAACGAATTGGTCTTTGGGAATCGGTCAATTTTTTATATGATGTTGAAGCCTCAATTTTTGACATTGTTACTTTTTACTGGATTTGATTAATTTCCCTTCCATTACCCCTCAACGTTTCGGAACCACTAGTTTATAACGATCCGAGTTTAAAGTCGAGATGTCAAATTGTCGACGTAGACCAACCTACTTAACGAATTGCAGACAAGAGTGAAAGAAGAAAATAATTTAATCTCAAAACATTTCTAAATTACTCAGTTGCATATGTGTCACAAAACACGGATGTACATCACGGAAACAAGGGTCAGCACAGACTGAGAGACGCTGGGGTATCTAACGTCGGGAGGTCCGAGAAGACAGGTACCCTAATAGGGTCCGTTCTTTTGACCTCACCCAACGATAAAGGAAGAGGTGCCCTAGAAGGACTTGGTTCCCAGCTTTGAAGTAGAGGACGTAGAACACGTGACCGTCTGTCTAAGAAGTGGTGACTCGGTAGACCCTTCGGGAACACAGATGGACCATTTATTATTTATCATAGATAACTTAAAAAGAGACTTACTACTCTGAGTAAAAGGATTAAAAGTCACCTGACGTTCGAAGGACCCTGTTCCTGGTATAAAATAAATAAGGATCTCGGATCGTGTCGTAGACCGTATCCAACCATCAATTATTTATTTATACACAACTTAATTATTCCTTTTATTTATAAATTTGTTGATAAACCACTGATAACACGTACCATGTAGTATATTGAACATTGACTTCACATACTTTTGTGAGTTGTCTCAGTAAATGTTGTATCTTTATCCTACAAAAAATAATGACCTTACTAGACATTAAGGCAACTAATCAGTTCTAAAAGATACTATTAAATCCTTGAGTGTTCATTACAACTCGAGTTTATTGACGTATAGTCTACCTCTGATATAATGTCACATAAGTGTAGTATCGGTATAACATAGAAATGCATTGGTTTACTACCAAAAATGGTAATTCCTTAAAAAGAGTAAACGAAAGTAATCATGTTGGGGATTATATGTTACGAACGAATATTCGCATCTATTAACCAAAACTTTTAAAGCGTTGTTTTTGACATTTCCGAAAACATGAACCATTAGTCCTTTACGTAGTCGTTAAGACTTCTTCCTTAAACGAAAATTACTTTTATAAGAGATGTAGGTAGACTTTCGAGAGTACACCGTTTGCGACGTTCATATTGAGAATTAATATAGATTTAGGATGGAGAGTTAGTATGGATGTAGTAGTCTGACCATTTATGAGACTCGATACACTTTCATAAAATATGAAGATTTACTTATATTAAGACGGTATTTCATCAATATAGTTTCTGTAGAGAAAATTATTTTCACTAATGGTGAAATACGTATAGAGTCTTTATACATTGTAAGAGACCTATCCCCAAGGTTATACATTGTTTGAAAAGATCCGAATAACCCAGTTTTTTGATAAGGTTTGTCTAATTTTCGATAATTTTATCCGATTCTGATAACGGTTTGTACTTTAATATGAACCTCAGTTTCAGAGTTTTGTTTTAATTGTACCAGTAAATATGGAAATGACCTTCTTGTTTTAAACTGTGTTTTTGATTTGATAATAGTCCCCTTTTGGTAAGGATAGTCTTTGTTTACATTTGAGGTCAACTTAAAGTTCTATATAGTAAGAGGAACTCTAATTACCTCTCTCTAAAAGTGTGTACTAGAACAAATGTTCTTGTGTGTGATAAAATCTGAGTACGAACCGTATTGTAATGTACGACATCTTTATATTACGTTGTAAAAGTATCTTACGTTCAAGAAAGGTTCAAATATTCAATTGGTTTTTGTTGTGTAAATTTTTAGTTATAGATATTTAAGTATCAAAAAAAAAATGGTTTTGTTTTATTTTGTCTACAGTTTTATTAAACCCGTTTATCTAAGTAAACTTTTAACTTTGGTAAGAAAAAGGTAAGGAGTGGATGTTAAGTTTCTACCGATATAAGTTCCTACGATATAAGTTTCTACCGATAAAATAAATAGTTAGAATGTAAAAAGAGTTTTAAATTGATATTCTTATCATTTTGTACCATATGAGAAACCTGGTAAAACATTTGTGAATTTACTTTGTATTTATGTTTAAGTTTAATGTCAAAAAAGGGGAGGTTCAATCCCCTATAACCAGAACCTTATTTTAAGTCTTTTATTTACCTGTGTTTTACACGTACGTTTTATACAAAGAAATCTTGAGAATTGTAAATTTGGTGTTACACATGTCGAAAATTATGTCTTAAAATTTTTAGGAACTTAGGACATGTAATATTTAATACTCAAGAAATGAAGTCGGTCAACCATGTTATATAATTTATTCCCGATTAATTTTTAGATTATAAACGAAACCGTAAGAAAAGTATGAAAGTTTTTGTTATACAAAAAAGGATTTACGAAATAAAAGTTTAATTCTTTTAATTCCGTATTTTTAATACGTGTACAAATTTTACTGTTGAAAATTAAAAGAAGAAGATGGAAATTTTTAATTGAAGTCTATTGGTGGGGTCTGAAAAGGGATGTCACCATATTTGACCTATTGATGATTATGTATTAAATGTATTTACTTATTATAAAATGTTCAAAATCAAGGTACTTAAAAAATATTTTGGAAACTACGGACGGAGTGGAAAGATTATTCATTCATCATCATTGACTGTTTATTTATTTACTCGTCAATTACTATGATTGTCTTTTTGAAACTACATGACCAAAACTAAAAATATAATGTAAGAAAGTTCATTCCACCAATGTAAATAACTATTAATTTTTACAGTCGTAGTTTCTTAACTTTCACACTTTACAATGCGACAAGATAATGTTCGTAGTACTTACTATAGGTCCAGAAGATGGTTAACTTTTTCAGACTCTCAGTGACTGAATCGTAGATAATACCGACACAGATTCATTCGTTTATTTCAGAATTTGGTGATTATTGTCTCATAAAGGTGAAAAAGACCGGATAGTTACCGGTGTGTCCGTCATCCTCTAATTTTACCATCAGGACCGAAAGTATGATTGAGGTCCCGTTAGCTTATACATTCTAAATAGAGTATTCTGATAAGGTATGTCTAATAAAGAGTAATACAATCTATTTATAATTTGACTGTATTGTCAAGGGGAAAACTAACGACCCATATCCCCATGTAATTATAACTCATTCTCACGTATAACAACTTTCTAAAAAGATTGTAAGGACGGGGTAAAATTCGGTGTCTGGTTACTGGAAATGTAAAATATGAATTAAAGGTATAGAATATCTGTTATTAGTTTATTACTGTTATGATCGTAATGATTTAAATAGGAAAAATGTTGTAGAGTAGAAAATAACGATAATGACGGGTCAACTTAAAGTTTCTATTATCACTTTTATCGTGACTTGGTCCCTTTATCCTTTTGACATAAACTCGGACCCTAAACGGGAATTTATTTAAACGTACTAATTCCGTTTATACTCACAGTTAAAAGAGTTTTCGTTTGATCCTTTTTATTATAGACGAAGTTTTCAAACGGTATTCCTAATTTTACTTCACTACATTTACTCCTAACATTTAATATAATAATATTTAACGTTTAATATTTTATGATAAAGTTACATATAATAATGAGACTAAAACTTTTAGAGAGATAAGAATATCGTGACGATAAAAAATTTACACCACCTGAGGAAACTCGTACTTTTGTTCGATTCATAAAGACCTGTCTTAAACGTTATTTATTAGGAAAGTTCATTTCATTGTCCGACTCTGTTTGTAACAAACCTATGAGGAAAAGATTTAACCGCTAAGAGAAAAATCTTACTTTTTCAAATGATTGTTTATTCATTCTAAGAATAATTTTACTTGAACAATACACGGATATAACTCTAAGAGTTTTAAATTTTAATTTTTATCCTATAAAAAATGTATATTTTCTTTGTATCGGTACGAAGAAAGAAAGTTGGTGACAGTAATTTTCTTAAAAAAGTACAACTTTAATGGCTGGCTTGATAACCCATGTGTCCAAATCAACTGGTGATAGTTATTTCCTTGTATCTAAGATCGACAATTTAGATTGTTGGTATTTACCTGTTTTTACAGTGAGTTTGAAGATAAAAATACGTGTACCAAAGTTGCGTTTGTAACAAGAATTCAACAGATAGGAGTTCTGTCCAGAGTACAAACAGTTCTGAAAGTCTGTGTAGTGTATGTGTATCGTTTAAACGATTAAGTGGATCTTTTAGGACAAAATGTACACTTAATCAGAAAGTAATCCTTAATCATATTCGGTATTACTGATTAGAATGTATTACATAAACAAATAAAAGAAGACTTTTCAGTCGAGTATGTAAAGGAACTACGATTTTAGCATATTTTGTAAAGGACGATGGAAAAGAGGGAGACAGGAATCGAGTTGTGTTACGTACTTGACATTCGTACAGAGACTCGGAAATTGATTTTTAATTGTAAATTTTGTATAGTCTTATTTAATCCTACAAAGTAGAAGTAAAAAATAACAAAAGTCGTGACTCAGAAGAGGGTTTTAAAATGTATCAAGTAACTCAGAGACGACGTAAAACCCTTAAGGCCGATCGACTCTAAGATCGAAAACAAAAAGAAGTGAATCACAATTTGCTTATCGTGATAGGTCAACAAGTTTCGCGGTTGGAGGAAGTGGTAGTTTGACATTATTTACTCACACCATAAAGGACGTATTAGTTTTACTTTAGTATAATAATCGTTATTAATGTTTTTCGGTAAAATGAATGTCTCAATAGTAAGATTAATTATAAGTTTCCGTTTACAATTCATTCCACAGATAAAATGTAAATTAGAAGTTCTTAGTAAGTTCTCCATTTTATAACACTAACAAAGTGAAGGTTTTAGTAATCAGAGATCTTTTAAGATAAGAAACATAATTTAAATAAAAAATAAGACTTATATACACATAACGTTTCCTTCTGTATGATAATGTAAATAAATATAAGTATTGGACCATATCGAGGACTTATTTATATTCGTATGAATCTTTCACTTCTTCTTGATTTCTCGGAAAACTACTTTCACCTTCTCCTCTCACTTTTTCAACCGAATTTTTGAGTTGTAAGTCTTTTGATTCTAGTACCGTAGGTCAGGGTAGTGAATTACCGTTTATCTACTCCTTTGTCACCTTTGTCACTCTGAAATAAAACCCCCCGAGGTTTTAGTGACGTCTACCACTGACGTCGGTACTATAATTTTCTAGGAACTGGGAACCTTCTTTTCAATAGTGGTTGGATCTGTCACATAATTTTTCGTCTCTGTAATGAAACGATTGTTTCCAGGTAGATCAGTTTCGATACCAAAAAGGTCATCAGTACATACCTATACTCTCAACCTGATGTTTCTCTTAACCTGATATTTCTTTCGACTCACGATTTCTTAACTACGAAAACTTGACACCACAACCTCTTCTGAGAACTCTCAGGGAACCTGACGTCCCTCTAGTTTGGTCAGGTAGGATTTCCTTTAGTCAGGACTTATAAGTAACCTTCCTGACTTTGACTTCGACTTTGAGGTTAGAAAACCGGCGGACTACTCTTCTTGCCTGAGTAGCCTTTTCTGGGACTACGACCCTTTCTAACTTCACCCTCTTCCTCCCTTGCTGTCTCCTACTCTACTAACTTACCGTAGTGGTTGAACTACCTGTACTCAAACTCATTTGAGACCCTGAACCACTACCTGTCCCTTCGGACTACACGACGTCAGGCACCCCAGTGTTTCTCAGCCTGTACTGACTCACTGACTTGACTTGACTTGATCTTACCCTTATTCTTGTCCTTCGTCTCCGTTCTTTCATTTTTAAAATTTCCAATAATTCTTTTATTGATTCTTCTTATTTCCTTTATGTGATAGGAGACCCTTACTTAATCAGTTGTATTCTTTTTAAAGAGTTTTTAGTTTCAAATTTTACAAAAAATTTTTACTTGAATATCTTCAGGAGATTTCGGTCAAAGTACGAAAGTATATTAAACGAGAGAAAAAGAGTACAAAGTTCAAGTATTGATCCTTAAAGTCTCTCCATATCTCTACTAAAAATGACTATTCTGTCCTCCATTTGTTGGAAAAGGATTCACTTTCAATTCCAATGGTAAGAAACCCTTAACATCCCACATCCAAATTTCTTCCATCAGGACCGTCTAGACCGGAGTGTGCCGACTCGGTGACGTACAACTGTGATACGACTTCACCGTGTACAAGAATACACAGAAGTCAAAAATACGGAAATGGAATGTCCAAAAGAATGAAGAACAAAAGAAAATTCAAGAGTAACAATAACCAATGATAGGAGTCACACCTAGATAGTCCAGTCAAATGGGAGGAAAGATTTTAACTTTATAGTAAATATATAATATTTAAGTAAGAAAATCTTACATTTTAAGTCACTAAAAACCATATCAGTGTGGAAGTACGTTTGTAGTCGTGATAGGTTAAGGTCTTATAAGGAAGTAAGGGTTTTCTTTGGAGTATGGGTAATCGTCAGGTAGAGGTAAAGAAGACGACGAGTCAGGGACGGATGATGATTCGAGGAGAGACGTCTAAACAGATAAGACCTATAAAGTATGTATGTCTGAGTATGTTTTGTCGAAAAACAATGACTAAAGAAGGTGGGTTGTTTACTAGATTTTCAACATAATAATCATGAAGTAAAAATACCGACTTATTATAAGGTAAATACCATAATATGTAAAACAGATAAATAGCTAACTATCTTTAAACCCAAAGTAATGTAAAACTAACCTACTAAAATGGTAATTCTACCCCTTTAATTTGATTAATTTAATTTGATACAGATTTTCCCATTTATAGTGAAAATTCGACTTCCGACTACAAGTATACAAACTATAGTATACTGTCTATAATTAGAAAGGGTATATGAAAACTCATTGATAGAAATCCCAAAGTTGAAAAGGTTTTTAAACTGGAGGGTTGTCCACCCTGGAACGTTTTTAATTTTGTTACACAAGAATGTAGTTCCCTTTAAAAAAATTACTGTTATAACGATAATTTTATACTGTCGATTTTGTTTTCATTACTTTTTTGTTTTCTTCCTATCACTATGTCCTTTCTCTTAATTATCCTTTTTTTGATAGTAAAACAAATGAAGTAACAGTTGAAGAGAACCTGAAAGGATTGGTACTTAGAAGTTGGTCCTCGTCAAAGTCTTACGTCATCAAGTCTAGAACTCGTCGAAGGTGAAAGTCACATATAACTTCCAAACCGAGTAGTAAGGTCCGGATGTTGTAATAAACCAAAGATGTGTCCCCTTCTTTGATATAACCATAAAGTACTGGATACAAGATATAATACACGATTTTGTGATAAAGTCCCAAATAAAATCAGTCTCCTTAAAGTTTCTTTTGATAAAATTGACTCCGAATAACCTTTATTAGACGTCTGAAAGACATGTTTATTCTATTTCGTAACCTATCACCATTAATATTTTAACATGAAGATAAGTCCTTAGTTTATTAAATTATTCGAAGATATTAAAAACTACAGAAGTCTATGTCATAACTAAAATGAGAAATGTCAGTTGTTAATGGGTAAACAACATACCTCCTTTTATATTATGTATAAAAAGGAGAAGACTTTAGAAAAGTCCCTTTTATTCTTAAAGTACATCCTTCTTTCCTATTAGTCTTTACTATCTAAAGATATTGGATTTTACTGATTTAATCAAGTATTTAGTCTTGATTGTACTAATAATCAAATGTCCCTTTATGTGATATCCATCGATGTTAATTTTTGTACAAACAAGTAAACAAAAAACCAAACTTTCATACTTTAATCTAAAATAATAAATAAATTTTTAAACAGATGATGTGTGGACAAACTTTACCGGTTTTAGGTCTTGTGACTAGAGAAGTTTTCGACTGTTTCGACACCTGGTTGTCCTTGAGAGAAAGTAACAAAAAACCACCAAATCAACGATTCAACACAGGGTGAGAACGTTTGGGTACCTGATATCGGACGATCCGCGGAAACAGGTACCCTAAGAGGTCCGTTCTTATGACCTCACCCAACGGTAAAGGAAGAGGTCCCCGAGAGTAACGATCACCTTTACTTTTTACCATATCGACAAAACCTTATGTCAAAACATCAAAGACTGTTTTGATTTGTATGAGAATGGTCATGTTAGGTCATTGAAGTGAAGAACTATAAATGAATTTCCTGAACTCTTTTACGTACAGTTGTGTTTTTGGACGTATACTTACAAATATTGTAGAAATAAGTATTACCGATTGTGAACCTCCGTTGGTTCGGATAGAAGTCATCCACTTACCTATTTGTTTGACATGTAACTTTGTTACTTTATAATAAATTGTGATTTTTCTTTACTCCATAGTTCGACACTTTTCTGTACCTCCTTTGTTTACTAATAGTGATTCAATTTCTTTGGTTAGACTTTTCCGATGTATGATATACCAAGGTCCATGTACTATAAGACCCTTTCCTTTTTGACACCTGTGTAATGTCTACTCACCAAAGACCTCAACTACAACAACAACAAGTCAGAGATTCAACACAGGTTGCGAAACGATGGGGTACCCGACGTCTTGTGGTCCGAAGTGACAGGAAGTGATAGAGGTCTCAAACGAGTTTGGGTACTGGTAACTCGGTCACTACGATAGGTTGGTAGAATAGGAAACACCAGGGGAAGAGAAGGACGGGAGTTAGAAAGGGTCGTAGTCCCAGAAAAGATTACTCAACTAAGAAGCGTAGTCCACTTGTTTTTATAATCTTAAAGTCAAAGTCGGAGTCAGGAAGGTTACTTATAAGTCCCAACTAAAGGAAGTCCTAACTGATCAAACTAGTGAAACGTTGGATTCCCTTAGAGTTCTTATAAGAGGTCGTGGTGTTAAGTTTCGTAGTTAAGAAGTCACGAGTCCGAAGAAATATCAGGTTGAGAGTGTAGGTATGTACTGATGACCTTTTTAGTCTCGAAACTGATCTACCTGGAAACAACCGTTTTACTACAGAGATGAAAAATTATGTGATAGATCCAAATATTATCGAAAGGAAGGTTCCTTGTTTTCAGAAAATTAAAGTACCAACGTCAGTGGTAGACGTCAATAAACCTCGGGTTCTTTTATTTTAGACAAAACGAAGGTGAAAAAGGGAAAGATAAACAGTACTTCAACACCCTAACCTTGAGTACTAGGTACCCAACTCCTCTCTCTATTTTACCGTCTCGTGTCTCCTAAAAATCTCGTTAGTTTTATGAGACATATTATGATATTCCTACATAAAAAATTTAAACTCCTGTATAACTCCTGTCGTGAAAGTGTCGTAGTAGCAAATTTTGAATTTTGTCAGTTGACCTTACGGTAGTGGAGGTGATCGAAATAATAAACAGTACGAAGGATTCCGGGGGAACTGAAGTATAAGGTCCTACGGACCTAAATCCACTCACCAGTGTGGTAGTACTAATAGACCCAGTAATTCTAGAAAAGACATGTCAAGAAGACACATAAGAACGATACAGAAGAATTATAGAAGACAAAGACAATCCAGGGATGGTAAAGACAGGAAATAACTCGGGTAGAAACGTACTTTACAAGGGAACCATAGAGATTAAAAGGACTGCTCTGGAGATCAGAAAGGGTAAGATAACAAAAGGAGAGAAAGAAACGTAACTAGTGACTTCTTACGAAAGAATAAAGAGGAAAGATAAGAGACCTTGAGACGTTACTTTACCCATATAGAAAGGAAAAGAGGAAACGGAAATCGAAGAGAAGAAAAGAGGCGATAAATATTCCAGGGAGACTGTTGGTAAAACGGAAAAAACGTAATGAAAAGGAACCCCTACCAGAACTAGGGACAGAGGATATGTCACAGTGCTTGGAGGTAGGTATCAAGTAGTCCGTGAGATAGATAGTCTAGATCAAGGAATTTAGATAAAGAGTGAAGGTGACATATTAGTATTCTCTAAACTAAATCCAGTATGTAGATACCAGACCACCAAAAGGGATGAAAGAAGTTAAATTCAGACTTGAACCGTTATTCCTCAAGTACTAGACTCGGTGTCAGTCGAGGACCAGAACAAAAACAACTGATATATCTCGAAGAGGTAGAAACCGACGTTTCTTATATTAGTCAGACTAAAGCCACAACTGATAGACCACTACAGGTACACATCTCAGAAGAGAACACAACAACCTTCTCCCACAAACGATACTGGTCACGTAAGAGAACCATACAATCGGAAAGGGGACTAAATAAAACATGTGGTTCTGGTTTGACCTGACGATGGAGTTCATAGAGAACTGAGGATGAAAACGTAAGGTCAAGGGATACTCGATAAAGTTTAGGATTTTCTACTACGACACTTTCACGAGGTGAGTTATGCTATCGTTTAAACCTTTTGAGTCGTTAACGGTGTCCTGACCTTTTCCAGTCAAAAGTAGGGTTAGGATTTCTTTCCGTTACGGTTTCTTACGAGTTTGATGACGTGTTAACTTAAGTAGAGTGTACGATCGTTTTATTACGAGTTTTAAGAGGTTCGGTCCGAAGTTGTCATGTACTTGACACTGAAGATCTACAAGTTCGACCCAAATCTTTTCCGTCTCCTTGGTCTCTAGTTTAACGGTTGTAGTCGGCCTAGTATCTTTTTTGTTCTCTTAAGGTCTTTTTGTAGATGAAGAGAAATAACTGATACGGTTTCAGAAACATACCTAGTGTTGTTTAACACCTTTTAAGAAGTTCTCTACCCTTATCGTCTGGTGGACTGGACGGAGGACTCTTTAGACATACGTCCAGTTCTCCGTTGTCAATCTTGACCTGTAGTTTGTTGTCTGACCAATGTTTAGCCCTTTCCTCGTGCAGTTCCGATATATAACAGTGGGACGAATAAATTGAATATACGTCTTACTAGTTCGTTTTACGACCCGACCTCCTTCGTGTTCGACCTTAGTTCTAACGGTCCTCTTGATAGTTATTGGAGTCTATACGTCTACTATGGTGGAAATACCGTCTTTCGTTTTTTCTTGATTTTTCGGAGAACTACTTTCACTTGTTCCTCTCACTTTTTTGACCGAATTTTGAGTTATAAGTCTTTTGTCTGTAGTACCGTGGATTATGGTAGGTAAGTATCGTTTAACTACCTCTTTGTTACTTTTGTCACTCTGAAATAAAAAAAACCGAGGTTTTAGTGACGTCTACCACTAACGTCGGTACTTTAATTTTCTACGAACGAAGGACCTTCTTTTCGATAATGGTTGGATCTGTCTCCTAATTTTTCGTCTCTGTAATGAAACGGTTGTTTCCAGGTAGATCAGTTTCGATACCAAAGAGGTCATCAGTATATACCTACACTCAACCCGATATTTCTTTCCACTTGTGACTTTTTAACTACGAAAACTTGACACCCCAACTTCTTCTGAGCACACTCAGGGAACTCGACGTTCCTCTAGGTTGGTCAGGTAGGATTTCCTTTAGTCAGTACTTATAAGTAACCTTCCTGACTACAACTTCGACTTTGAGGTTATGAAACCGGTGGACTACGTTTCTTGACTGCGTAAACTATTCTGGGACTACGACCCTTTCTGATTTCCACCCTTTTGCCCCACTGTCTCCTACTCTGCCAACCTACCGTAGTGGTTGAATGACCTGTGTTCAAACTCATTTGAGACCCTCAACCACTACCTGTCCCTCCGGACCACACGACATCAGGTACCTCAGTGTCTCAGTCTGTGTTGACTCGTTAATTTGAGTTAACTTGACTTGACTACGACTTCGACTTTGAGGTCATGAAACCGATGGACTACGTTTGTTGACTGAGTAACCTTCTGTAACTACGATCCTTTCTTACTTCCTTCCTCCTTTTCCCCTACTGTCTCCTACTCTACCAACCTAACGTGGTGACTGGATTACCTGTACTCAAACTCATTCAAGACCGTCAACCACTACCTGTCCCTTTAGCCCGTACGTGGACGTAGGTACCCCGACACTTCTCAGCCTGTGCTGACCCACTGACTTGACTTGACTTGACTTGTATTTGACTTAACTCGGACTTTCACACGTCCGAGTCAGCACATACTGATAATACCATCTGTGTACATAAATATTTAGACAGGTTTGGATATGTTACGTGTTGTCATTCACTTAGGATTCCTTTTAATACCTGAAACCTACGATTCTTACACAGTCATCTCCAAGTAGTTAACATTGTTAATATGGTGAGACCTCCCCCTACAACTAGTACCTCCTCCGATATGTACATCCCTGTCTCTCATACCCGTATAAAGACATACAAGTTAAAAAGATACTTGGATTTTGAAAAAAATTTTTCTTTTCAGAATTTTTGTTGTTGTTGTTTTTGGAGAAACAAGATTTTACTTTTTTTTTTTTTCGTCGATTTGTCCGAAGGTTGCGGTGAAATCCGATGAACTTATCCTTGATTTACTGTTCTTACGTATTATTTGAGTAACTATCTCCAATCGCTTTGTGGTCCTGACACAATCTTTCCTGAGTTCTCAAGATGTTCAGACCAAGGTGTCCGTATACAGCATTAACATAATTTGGTTAAGGACAACCAAGAGAGGTTCTCTTCCAGTATCTATAGTGAGTAGTTGTACCTGACATTGAGTAGGACCTGGTCTAGGTCTGACGGAGACCCCTCTAACCGTTTATTCCCAGGATAGTAAGGTCTACGACTAACTATAAAAATTGGTGTCTCTCTGTTTGATGTTTTAAGATATCTTTTCTAGTGAAGTACTTTAAGAGATTAAAGTCCATTTAAAATTCTTTCTTTTTATATTTTTTAGACTTACAAATTTATTTCACTAATAGGAGAGTTTATCATCTAAACTCTCCTTTATCTAATAGGAGAGTTTTCATCTTAAGTCTCAGTTTCTTGAAACTTGTTTATTTTAGACTAGATTTGACTTGTGAGTTGAATGTCAGATGTCAAATGAAATCATTTGTAAGAGATATTCCATTTATAATGCCATTCGTAATTGAAATTCGAACGATAAATCAGATCCAAACTTCGGTACATGTATTACTGTCGAAACCGTGTTTACACTAGTCGGTGTACGATGTCTTACGAGGTCAGTCTCTCCTCCTTAGGACGGATAGGGAACCCTTTATCCTTCGGTATCGTACGTCTCAGGAGATATATGGATGATTGTACAGTTTCTTTTTCTAAAACTAACTACTTTGTCTTTTCGTTTACATCCGTCATGTTACATCACTCTTAATTTCAAAAAAAAAATTACTTAGTACGTACTCTATGGAAAGTTCAAGGAATATTATTCATCACGTTATCTCCTCCCATATCTCTTATACTAGTATCTTTTAATATAAGGAGTAAAAGATCAAGAGTCAAATAAGTAGACATATTACCCCTTTTAACCCGATGGATATGAGATATTCCAACGATAATCCGAATTTATTTTATTCGAACCTTATCTTATCCACAACTTAGACGTAATCACTGAGAATACTACTACTCCTTAGTTATGTTTGTATTCCCCTACTATTTTTGCCACTAGAAAAAACTTTTTTCTCTTTTAAGGTGATCCAAAATACTTTATAATAAATGTTTTTTACAGACAAGTAAAAAAAACAATTCTGTTTCCCCCCTTTTTTCGAGACAAATATGTGAGATTAAAAAGAGAACTCTATCAAAAGTTAAATTACAACCATTCCAGGGTGTGGGTGACCCTCCAGTTTCAAAACCTTTGAATTTTGGATTTCTCTCAATGAGTTTTCATATACTTTCCTGAACAAACCAACAGATCACCAATTCTTAGGTGGACGACTACGTCCCGTGTGACCAAGTTAACGACTAAGTCTCTCTTAAGTGTCCGACACCTTGTTAATTTGGACACACGGTTTTGATGACTCCGACATGAGATGTCGGGTACGTGTGTTAATGACTCAAACCCTCGTCGTCGATGACTTCGGGCGTGTGAAACCTCGGGTACGAGACGTTGTTGTCTTCGGTGACATTACTCTTCAGGCATATGGTGTCGATCTCTCATCCGGGACGAATCAAGGACGACGTTGATTCCTTTCGGGTACACGTTGTTGTTTCTGGAGCACGTCGGTCTTTATTTTATTTATTTATGTTAAAACTTTTCGTATACCTTTTCTAATCATTAAAGACAGTATGTAATAGTTCATATCCTTGAAGTTGAAAATCGAATTTTTTCTCACTAAAATGAGAGAATCCGTATCAAATTGGAATTGACTTTACGTCCACCTTTTATTAACTTTACAGAATACGAGATACCATTTTTCAAATCGTTTCAGTAAGAAATTCTTTGTTTTTCTTTTTAGTAAATAGTATTTACTCGTAACCTTTGTGAATGGTTTCACTTCCGGACACACAATATCTTTCATTCCTTTAAGGTCGAGGAAAACGTCGGACTTTATAGAAAGGAAGTTGTAGTTACGACTGTCGTGACCACGTAAGTAGATCGTTACGTATAAAACCAGAATTTTTATTCGTGTTTATTTAATTATTAAAAGTAAAACTTAATATTTGGAAATAAACCGTTATACTTGACGTTACAATTGTTGAAATTTCCTTTTTTCTCTTATTACTGTACAAATTCTACTGTTTACTATTTCGTTTTTTTCGTTCAGTGAGGGGGAAGAAACCTTATATTAAAGTATAAGAAGAATCTAAAATTTATCTAAAAAATCTATAAACGAGTATTATGTTATTCGAATTAGCGTCTAACCACTTAGTACTGATACTCCGTCTTCTTTCTACTGTCCAGTGACTTTCTTGGAACGACGTTTTCTGTCAAGTAAGAACCACTGTTCCAAGATTAATGTACTTTTTATGTAAAGTCATCGATTAATAGCTAGTACAGTGTTAAGACAAACGTTTGTAAATAACTCTATTAAAATAGTTATTACATTTATGAATTAGTGATAGCTATCTTAAAACAACTAGATTCTGAGACGTTTTCATTCATACCGATTATACTGTTTAAATCTCGTCCGTAAATTGGACCATTGTAACACTGATAAAAGAAACCCTTTTTTTAGATATATATAAAAAGACTAACGTGAGTTGTGAAAAAAGGTGATCGAGTCAAAAAAAGAGACCTTTACTGATAGATGATGGTAGTCTCCGTGGACTAAAACGGTGGTACATGAAGACAAATGAGAGAAGAAAAGTAAAAGTGGGAGATTGAGAAATAGTAAAAAAGGAAAGAGACAGAAGAAAGACAGTTACCTTATCTTATCTCGGGTCTTTATTTGAGTGTATAGATACCTATTAGAAACTGTTTCCACCGTTCTTATGTGTTACCCCTTTTATATCAGAGAAGTCGTTCACCATAACCCTTTCAACCTGTCGGTATGCATTTAGTTATTTTAACCTTGTGTCGAAGTGTGGTGTACGTTTTTTTCTGAGTTTTACCGACTTTCTCAATTTATGTTCTCTTATGTGGTGTTTTGAAAATCATCTCTTGTGTCTGTTTTGTAAGAGACTGTATTTAGTTACAAAAGAATTCAGTCAGAGGGTTTTGTTATCTTTATTTTCGTTTTTATTTGTTTACTCTGGATTAGTTTGAACATTCGAAAACGTACCGTTTCCTTTCGTATTCTTTTTAATTTTCTGTTAGATACCTGACCCTCTTTTCAGAAACATTTACTATGCTGACTGTTCCCGAATTAAAGATTTTGTGTGTTTGTTGCGGATACTAAGTTATTGTTGTTTTTTATTGGGTTGGTTTTTTACCCGTCTTCTGTATTTATCTATTAAGAGGTTTCTTCTGTATGGGTACCAGTTATCCATGTACCTTTCTCCGAGTAATAGAGATTAATAATTTCTTTACGTTCAGTTTTGACGTTACTCCATGGTTGAGTGTAGTCAGTCTTGTCGATAATTACTTTTTCAGAAGTTTATTATTTACAACCTCTCCCACACTTCTTTTTACGTTTGTAGAATGAATATGACAACCATCCTTACATTTAAACATGTCACTGCTACCTTTTGTCATAAATCTAATGAGTTTTTCGATTTTAATTTCAAAGAGACACACACATAATCAGTGAGTCATTAAAGACTAAGAAACGCTGAAGTACCTGACGTCGGACGGTCCGAGAAGACAGGTACCTTAAGAGGTCCGTTCTTATGACCTCACCCAACGGTAAGAGAAGAGGTCCCCTAGAAGAACTGGGTCCCTAGTTTGAGTCCAGAGGGTATGACGTCCGTCTAAAAAATGCCAGACTCGTTGGTCCCTTCGTGTGTACTAGGTCGTTAGGGTTAGGACCCGTATATGGATCTATTTCGATATTAAACTTTTCTGTGTACGTGAGAATACTAGTTTCGTCGTGACAAATGTTATCGGTTCTGTACCTTCGTTGGATTTGCTTATCCCTGTCTACTTACCTATTTCTTCTAAACCACACGAGGTGTTTTACTTTATCATGACTCGGTATTTTTTTATTACTTTATTACGATAAAAGTCGTTGTACCTACGTTGGTCTCTAATAGTACGATTCATTTCTGTCGGTCTCTTTCTGTTTGTGGTAAACGATAATATAAAATATACTTGTACTTGGATAGACACTTTATGTCTGAGTACCTGTATCTCTTGAACAAATACCAACGGTTTCCCCTTCCTACCCCCTCCCTTCCACACTCTCCAACCCCAATTCGTCTACATTCGACAATATGTACCTTTCCTATTTGTCTTCTAAGATGACATATCATTCTCTTGATATAAGTCATAGTATACTGTTTGGTATTTTACCTCTAATTAAAAATTTTTGTCTTATATATATATATGTGTGTGTAAATACATATTGACTTAGTAAAACGACATGTCCTCATTAATTATGTTGTAACATTTAGTTGGTACGAAGTCCTTTTTTATGTGACATTTTCTTATTTTATTTTACTATTTCTTTTCTATTTTTAACTTTGGTCATCATTAAAGAGTAAGTCGTTTTTATAAACCGTGAAGTTTGACAAAAGGATCATTAAACTACCTAACAAATAATTATTCTAGGACAAAGGATAACGCCCCCGCCCCCCCCCCACCGACAGTTCCTATTGTCTCCCGAAGGGACCACCAGGTCACCAATTATCAGGTGGAACGTTACGTTCCCTGGGACCAAACTAGGGACCAGGTCCTCCGAGGGTGTACGGTACCTCGTCATTCGGGTGTGCGGTGTTGACGACTCGGACGTGAGGCCTTCGGGTACAGGGATCTGGACACGAGACGTTGTTCTCGTCGGTAGTATTACTCTTCAGGTGCGTGACGTTGTTTCCCACCGAGGACGAGTGGTGTTGATCCCTTTCGGGAGTACGTCGTGGTTACTGGGCCGTATCGGTTTTCATTGATTTACATTCCTATTATCTATATCCTCGGTTTGGGTTGAAATTGTGATGTAAACTAAAATTATAGCCGAGAGGTGTGTTTCTTGATTTCTAGTGACGTCAAAGGGGAACTGTTGTCTTCACCGAATTGACCAATCGAAAACCAATAACAAGTCCAATTTCATAATTCTTAATAAACAAAGTCTCAAATAAAGACAAACACCTACTAAAAAAATTCATTTTTACTATCTCCTATCTTCCTTCATATTTTGTCTCTCCAAACCTTATTTTAAAATAAAAAAACATATTGAGATAAAAATCATTATTCAATAACATAACACAGAATAAAAAATCTCACGAAACTCCATTTGTCTGCTCTACGGTAAAATCTTAATCTTTTTTTGTATATAAAGAATGTGAGACAACAGTATCGTTGAGGATCGGATCGTCTACATTCTATAAAACAAAGGAACCATCCCGACCAAAACACCCCACACACACACACACACACACGCGCGCGTGCGCGCGTACGTACGTATGTGTGTACATTTATATAATTCGTCACTGACATTCGACTTTGACTATATTGATTCATTTTGTAATCTATTGTGACAAAGAGTGTAAAAAGAAACCCATGTAGTAGTCTTCTCCTCCGAATTCTTTCTAGATTAGATAACGGATATTCTACCTTGAAAAGGTTAGTAAAAATTTGTAATTTTAATTTTAGGAGAGTTTTTCTGACTAAAACTGTGTATTAAGAGGAACGATTTCAAGAGGTGAAATCAACAATCGAGTTCAAAAAGAGGAATATTAAGTTTAGAAGAATAATTAGGAAACTCTTTCTTTCCTCCGTTAAAGAGTAATAATATGAAAAGGAAGTGACCCAAAAATTTAAAAAAAATTCAACTAAATGTTACAATGTAATTAATGAGGATATATCGTTCCACTAAGTCTATATATATATATATATATATGTGTGTGTGTGTATATACACACACACAAATCAACGAATCAGTATAGACTGACAAACACTGGGGTACCTGACATTGTTCCCAGGAGACAGGTACCCTAAAGGGACCGTTCTTATGACCTCACCCAACGGTAAAGGATATATATAAGTCTATATATACATATATATGTGTGTATATGTATATATATAGACTTAGTGAAACAACATGTCCTCATTAATTATATTGTAACATTTAGTTGATATTATTTTATCATATGTATATAAGAAAAAATATAAGAAGAGGTAATACCGAATAGTATTCTATCACTTGTATCAAGGAAAACGGTATGTCGTCCTGGGAGAACAAATAGGTAATATATATATTTTCGAGTGTAGACGATTGGGGATGGAAGAGAAGTCAGACAGGGGTGTTTAAGAGAGAGGATCGTTCGTGATTAGACAAGAGAGACAATTACTTATGCAAAGACGAAGTATCTATCCAAATAAACACAGTAGAAAATCTAAGGTGTATACTTACTGGAGTATACCACGAACGAAAGAGAAAGACTGAATGAAGTAATCATACTATTGGAGATCAACGTAGACACAACGACGTTTACCGTAAGAAAGAAAAAAAAAAAATACCGACTCTTCATAAGGTGACATATCTACACTTCACTTCTTCACTTCAGCGAGTCAGCACAAGCTGAGAAACGCTGGGGTACCTGACATCGGATAGTCCGAGGAGGCAGGGACCCTAAGAGGTTCGTCCTTATGACCTCACCCAACGGTAAAGGAAGAGGTGCTCTAGAAGGGTCGGATCCCTAGTTTGGACCTAGAGGGCATAACGTCCGTCTGCGAAATGGTAGACTCGGTGGTCCCTTCAGAAATAGGAAAGTAGACATCTACCTGTAAATCCAACAAAGGTACAGACCCGATAACACTGGTCGCGACGATACTTATGACCCCACGCACAGAAAAACTTATAGTCAAAACATGTCTATATACGGGTCGTCACACTAACGACCCGGTATACCATTAAAATAAAAATCAAAAGATTCCCTGGACGTGTGACAAAAGGTGTCGTCGACGTGGTTAAATGTAAAGGTGGTTGTCACCTCCAAGAAGTGACCGAAATCGTAAAAAATAAGTCATAGTAAAATATGGGTTTCATAAAATCTATGTACTCATAGTTCATAAATTCAATATCCGTGAATTTTTAGAGAAATCCAATCGTAGAAAATAATTACGGTAAACGAAAAATAGAATAATTGTGTGACTGTATTACTCTTTAAATGTCGGTGTATAATGCAAGGTAGTAAAATGTAAAGTCCAAAGTCAACATCAAGTTAACCATTTCTTTGACGGACGTTGCGTCCTCTGGACCCAAACTAAGAACCCAACCCTTCTAAGTTGACCTCTTCGTTTACCGTTGGGTGAGGTCATAAGAACGGACCTCTTAGGGTACCTGTCTCCTCGGACCGTCCAATGTCAGGTACCCTAACGTTCTCAGTCTGTACTGACTTGTTCTTTTGGTGGTAGTACAATGTAAAGTGGTTAACATGCCCCCTAGTATAATGACTTATAAATACCTGTTTCGTGTTTGTCTAAGTTCCATTATCACCAATTGTCGATCAGTATTTAAAGTATGATGTTTCAAATGAGAGCTTAGAGTGGTGTAATAGAGTTTTTTCAGTAACATTTTTATATGAAGTGATTTTTAAGTCTCAGACGTTTGAAACCAAATATGAAAAATCAAACGGAATAGGAACTTGATTGGTAAATATAATAATTTTATGATATAATAATGTATTGTAAAAAGAGTAAATATTTGAGGTCGATATTGTGTTTTATTATGTATAACATACTAAATTAAAACCCCGAAGGGACCACCGAGTCTGTCATTTCTTAGACGGGTGTTACACCCTCTGGACCCAAACCAGGGACCCAACCCTTCTGGGGGACTTCCTACCTTACCGTTGGGTGAGGTCATAAGAACGGACCTCTTAAGGTACCTCTCTCCTCGGATCACTCGATGTCAGGTACCCCAGCGTTTCTCAACCTGTATTGACTCGTTGTTTGTGTGTGTGTGTACTTCAACATCTTGACCTCTTGATTAAATAAGTAATCTTTACCTTTGTATTTAACAGATACCTTTCTAAACTGACCTTTCCCCGTACTCCCTGAAAGATCCCACTATCTTAGTAAGAAATAGAATTAACCCTATAACTAATATATAACATATATGTAAATAGTCTTAAGTAACTTAACTTATGACTTTATGTAAATACATAAACCATGTATTTACAATATTATTACTATTATTGTTATTTGTTTGGAACCGATCGATAATATATCATTATGTGTATTATCCTATGTTTTATTTTTCTCCCTATGTCCCTTAAGGGAACACCAGGTAAACAATCCTGAGTCACGAAAGTGACGACCCCGGACTTAAGTTAGGGACCAGTCCCTTGATTCTAAGGTGTTCGGTACACCATACCGGTTTTTCGTTTTTTTTTCTCCTTATATTTGACATGATATGAAGTACTTTTATCAATGTATAATTTTTCAATTTTTATTGTTGGTTGAAAACATATGATTTTATCTCTTTTTTGATATGATTTTAAAATACACGATGTTCATCATTTTGTCTTAAAAAAGAAAAATAAGTAGATTTAAAAGATGAAGATATTATATTTGTGTATTAACATAAATTATTTCAACAAATTTGATATGTAATAAAAAAGTCACTATTTATAATGTACAATATAAGAATTGTTTTTACCGACTTGGATTTATATTAGTTCAAAACTCGAGATTAAAGGTCAAATATTCTTTTTATCATCTAACTCCTTTCTCCATTTCCTTAGAGTTCTCCTTTGTTAGTCTAGTTAGAACTTTCCTGTTGCAAGAATTTCCTGTTGACTGGATCAAAGAAGTTTTTCAGTTATCGTATTTTCTATCCTCCCCGTGTCTCCGTCCCTCTTCTTTGTTGAGAAATTTAATTTTTTATTAATTCTCTATATATTGTTGTTTTAAGTTATGTATTTTCAATAAACCTAGAACCAAACTTGTTTGGTTCATATTTTTCTATAAAAACTCTGATAGTCCCTTTAACCTATACTTGGTCCATACTTTATTAAAATTTACTAATAACAGTTAACATGATTACTACTAATACCATAAATTACATTCTTTTATAGGATTATAAAGTCTCTAACTACAGTTTTATAAAGTACCTTTTAAGGTACTAAAACCTAAACAAAGTGTTACGAAATATATTTTTTTATATATTTAGTTCACGACATTTTTAATCTAAACAACTTAGTCACACTATCCTTATATCCCAAGTAGAATGTTATAAGAGAAAAAACGACTTGAAAATTACCGAAAAGGTATTATTTTCTAAAGATTTTTTAACTATCGGTTGAACAACGATTCACAAATTACTCCGAATCAACTAAAAAAAAGTAAAAAATAGTCGAAAATTTTCAAGGGATGTCTTCAAAATAACGAAGGTGACGTTGAAGAAGTTCTCATAACGTACACGGGTCGAATACCAGGTGAGTCGGTAGGTACATGTATTGAAATAACGGGTTCTATATTCATAACTTTCATTGTTAAATCCAAGAGTAACGCTCTCCGGATTGTAATTTTATCCTTAAATAAAAAGTGTCTTCTTATCCTAATTTTTTTTTTTTCCTTGTTAGTATTATCGAAGTTACAAAGAAAGGTAACAGAACGCGAACTATGAAACTTGGTTTTCCGATACTTCGACCAATCTTTATCTTTTCAAAATAGTTCTCTTTAATAAAGGACGTAGAGAAATAAAGACTCAGGTAATTCTGAATACGACCAACCAAGGAAAGAGATAATCTATACGGAGGAGAGTTCTTGTGATAATTCAAAATATCCGGTGACTGACTAATCTTTAAATTAAATCAAAATTAAATTATTAAATTAACTCTTCATAATGACTTATAGACCCGAAGGGACCACCGAGTTTACCATTTCTTAGACGGACGTTACGTCTTCTAGACCCAGGCTAGGGATCCAACCCTTCTAGGGGACCTCTTCCTTTGTCAATGGATGAGGTCATAAGACCGGACCTCTTAAGGTGCCTGGTTCCTCGGACCTCCCGATGTCAGATACCTCAACGTTTCTCAACCTGTGTGGACTCGCTGAAAGTAAAGGTGACTTACAGATGGATGACACAAGTGTTGTCGTAGTATCACCAATAGATAAGAAGTGTAAAATTTTAATCATTATAGGGTGAAAGTTTGAATCCTGTGTATTTTTAAATTGAAACAGTAGATTGTAATGAGTTGTATTTTATTTATCTTGTTTGTGAACCTCTAAAGACAGTATAATTTTTTGTTGGATTCTTTACATTTATGATATTTAAGATTCGTGATCGAAAAGTCTTTATATAAAAGTTTGGTTTATTCCTGTTCCCTAGGATAGACTTGTAAAAAAATAATGTTATTATCTTATCATAGTTAATATTGAACTCATATTATGTGAATGGATACTATTTTGTACGCTCGGTACGGGTAAGAAACGAAAAGAGGAGGACTATTCTGTAGAAAGGTCAGGTATTATCGTAGGGTAGGAAATTTTATATATTTTTATGTATAAAATATTTCGTAGAAAATTGGTTTCTCTCGTAGAAAATGCCAAAAATGGATCTACTCACTAAGAATCGTTCAAATTCGATAATGTGTTTCTTGGACTATAAAGTGGTTTGTATACGGACCTATATGGTCTCACTGAATACAAATTCGTGAACCAGAATCTAAACTATAAAAAATTGTCGTTATTAATGAATATGACTGTCTTGTATAAGATTCTTAAGATTTATGACTGTGAAACTTTTCCACAAATAAAAAATTACAGAGGTTTCTCAACCATATGAATCTGAATAAAACGTCCCACCATCCTCTTTTCTGGTTGTTTAAACGTATCCAGATAATGTTTCAGACCCGAAGAGTCTACCGAGTCACCCATTTCTGAGACAGACGGCACGTTCTCTGTTTCCAAACTAGGGACCCAGACCTTCTAGGGGACCTTCTCCCCTACCGTTGGAAAAGGTCATAAGAACGGACTCTTAGGGTACCTGTCTTCTCGAATCGTCCTATGTCAGGTGTTCCAACGTTTCTCATCCTATATTGACTTCACTGACTCGTGTGTGCGTGTAATGTTTCAGATGTTTTCTATACTTTCCTCGAATAAATTTACCGAAGGTAGTCGGACCGTGAAATATACTCAACATAAAAAGTGTTAAAAGTAACATATAAAGTGTTGGAACACTCCACAGATAATAATCTCAATAAAATAGTCATGTATTTGACTTTAAGTGCTTCTTTAACTATATAGTTTTAAATATGTCGATATATAATCTCGATCCTAAATATACATCCACATAGAAGTACAAAATGTTAAATGGATAAGGTAGAGACTGTTGTAGCATTTATGAAAGACAACCAATAAATAAGTTTGTCATTCAGAAGACAAAAGATTTTTTATCCAATCTAATTTTTTTTTTTCAATCTAGTTATGTATGATCATATCCCTTTTCGTTCTACCGTCTCTTCATCCTGTTCCTCAAGTAGAGAGGGGTGTCTACGTAGTTCTTATGTAGATGTCTACCTTGTCAAGAGTGTCTCGTGACCGACTTGTGATCCTCTTCTGGAACCTGTGACCTTTCCTGTTCTTTCTAGGTACACCTTGGTACATTCTGCTTTCTTCCCTTTTTCTCCTGTCCTTCACCCTATCCTAGACGAAGATCCACCCCCTAGACTTCTTCGACTCTTCAAGGACGTAGGTCCCTTTGGGGGAACACCTCCCCGTCTAACCAACCCTGTCTTCCTTTAGTAGACCCGGACAGCCTCCCCTCACTTTGTCGGTCAGGCCGTCCGTCCTGTGTCACTCGGGATGTGTCTGCCAGACACGGTGTCGGGACGGGGAGGCTCGGACTCTGAGTACAGACAGGCACACGTACCCGTAACCCACGACCCTGTGTCCGTTACCCTCTTTTCGACTCCTCTCTTGACGACGACCTACGTTCGCCTGTCCTGTCGGACTTCCCTACCCCTACTCTTTCAGGTGTCGACCCTTATGAACGCCTCCTTTGGACCTGATGGTGTCTTTGTTCCTCGGTAACGACTCACTGTACATCGCCCACCTCGACAGAAACGTCGGAGAGAGGACAGTCGGGGATGAATATGGGGCGGTCCCACTCGACAGAGTACGGACGGTGATCCGTGATCTTTTCCGAGGACGGTCCCGATTAGGAAAAAAATGGACACCGGTTTGGGATCCTTTTCAGGGACGGTCCCGACCGGGGTCGAGTGGACGACGATCCTTGATCCTTTTCGGGGGCGACTAACGAACCTTTCTAGTGGGTCCCGATTGGGAGTACACGGACGGTGGTCCACCATCCTTTCCGAGGGTGGTCCCGACCTAGAGGGTGTAGTACCGGTAGTCCAAGGGACACTTGGACACTGACCCGGTCTAGAGAATGTTGAGGGTTGGGGAAACACGTGGACAACGGAGGGTACTGTGACCGTCGACACGGTGGAGGCCCGGAACAGGAGTGACCCCGTCTGGTTTCACGAGGTCCCGTCGGAACCCTTATCTAGGGACACACGTTGAATGTAAGTCTCCACCTCGATTTTGGTTTCGATTCAGGGTCCCCGGTGAGTTAAATTCTTCTTTTCGACTTCAAAAAGGAACGTCCACGTGTTTAACTTTAGCAGTGTTTGTCGAACGATTTTTGAGTCGTGGATGTTTTGTAGACTTGTCTATTCACGAGGGTGTCGGTTCTGTCTGGATCAAAATCGTCCACGTCCTGATCACCATTTCTTGGGTGGGTGGTTATGTCCTCTGTATTTTCTACTCCCAAGTTAGGGACCCAACTCTTCTAGGGGACCTTCGTCCCGTTAGGTGAGGTCATCACAACAGACCTCTTAGGGTACCTGTTGCCTTTGATCGTCCGATATCAGGTGTCCCAACGTTCTCAGTCCGTGTTGACTTCACTGAATTGTGCGTACATGTGAACCACCGAACACGGTCCGATTTCAGACTCGATGGGGATATTGTGGACCATCGAAGGATCTACCACGTAACCATTTCTTTGATGGATGGTTACGTCCTCTACGTTCTCTGCTCCCAAGTCAGGGAACGAGTCCTTCTAGGGACCTCATCCTTTATCGTTGGATGAGGGTACAAGAACATATTTTTAAGGTACCTGTCGTCTTGGACCACCTGATGTCAGGTACCCCAGTGTTTCTCTGTCTGTACTGACTCGTTGACTCGTACTGACTCGTGGATTATGGGTGTTGACCAGGTCTAGGTACTAATGACGTTAGGACCCGGACCTGAAGTCACCTAGATGAGACTACCGGACCACTTTCTTTAGAGATTCTCTGTGGTCCCAGTTTACGATCGTACCGTTACGATTATAGTCATATCAGACTCCCAGACGTGTTACCCACTTTCTAGTGTGTCGTCTCATGTGGTGTCTTTTCATCGAGGTTTCCTCCCTACGAGTCATCGAAGGGAGGGTCGTCCTCAAACGAGGTTGGGACGGATGAAACGTGGTGTCTAGTCTTTGTGTCGATTCTTCGTTCAGACCCCGGAAGATGAGGTTGTTGATCCTTCGGCTGAGGTGGATACTGTCCCGTCACTGTTGATTTCTCGTTTCCCCTCCGAGGTGAGTCATAGGTCCCGTCCGAGACCAGTGGTGTTGTTATCAGATTGGGAGTAATTCTCCTATTGTCGTGTTCAGAGACCGAGTTGGAGTGGATGGTCCCCTGTCTATGGTCTTCGTTCTCCTTGACGTTGGGACGTCGGACCTTTCGTCTAGTGTTTGTGTTGTAAAACTCCCCTTTTTTTTCTTTCCATTTTTTCTCTATACCACGTCTACTTCCTCGTTCTAATTTTGGATGTCCTTGTTAATTTACTTCTCCTCTATTCGTTAGATAGACTTTCTCTTAAGTCTCATACTATCATTTCTACTAGGTTCTAGAATCTTTGTCTGACCTCCGTACCTAACTTTCTATGTTCTTTTCAAATCGTTTCAGGATCTTCTTGATTTTGTGTTTATTTGTCTTTACTTGTTCTGTCCTTGACTTTTACTTTTTATGTAATCTTCTTTAGTTATTGTCTTATTGACTCCGTCTTCTTACCTATTCACTGGACCTTCTGTCTCACCATCTTTAGAGTCGACATCTTGTCTTATTATTATTATTATTTTACTTTTCTTTACACTTATTTGAGTCTCTGTAGACCTTGTTGTAATTTACGTACTTGTAAACTTAATGTCTCCAGGGTCTTCTTCTTCTTTTTCGTAGACTCTTTTATAAAATTCCCTAGTGTCATTTCTTGAAAAGATTGTACCCTTTGCTCCATCAGTGGGTTCGGATCTTTCGTTTCTCTCAACGTATTTCCTATTTGTGTTCCTCCTTGTGTGACTCTGTGTATAATAATTTGATTGTTTTTAATTCATGTTTTTTATAATTTTCGTTGTTCCCCTTTCGTTGTTTATTGTATGTTCCTTTGGGGTTTTCCAATAGTCGACTAAAAAGTCGTCTTTGAGACGTCCAGTCTTCCCTCACCGTCCTATATAAATTTTACTACTTTTCCTTTCCGGATATTGGTTCTTATGAGATTGGTCACTCCGAGAATAAGTCTAAACTGTCTCGTAGTTTTCAAAATGTCTATGTGTTTTCGACTCTCGTAAGTCGTGGAGGTTTAGTCGAAATGTTGACGATTTCCTTGAAGATATCCGTTTTTTTTGTGATCTTTCCTCTTGTTTTTTCCTTCCTTTTCTCCTTTTTCTGTATGTTTCTTTTGGTGTGGGGTTTGTTAATTCTTTTACCGTTATCCTTGTATATATAACTATTAATAGACTTTACATTTACCTTATTACAAGGTTGGTCTTCTTTGTCTGACCGACTTACCTATTTTGTTGTTCTGGGTATATAAACGATAGATGTTCTCTGGGTGAAGTCTGGATTCCTATGTACGTCTGACTTTCACACCTCTACCTTTTTCTATAAGGTATTTTTACCTTTCGTTTCTTTTCGACCTCATCGTTATGAGCGTAGTCTGTTTTATCTGAAATTTTGTTTCTGACAATTATTCTGTTCCTTTCTACGATGGATTATTAGTTCCCTAGTTAGGTTCTTCTTCTATTTCGTTAACATTTATAAATACGTGAGTTGGATCCTCTTCGAGTTGTGTATTTCGTTTACGATTGTCGGTATATTACCCTTTAACTGTCCTTGCACTAATTATGGTTACCTACCTAGTAGGTCTGTTTTTTAATTGTTCTTTTGTGTTCAGAATTTACTTTGTAATCTGGTCTATCTGAATTAACTATATACGTCCTGTAAGGTAGTCTTTCGTCGTCTTATATGAAAGAAAAGTTCTTGTGTACCTTGTAAGAGGTCCTATCTAGTGTAGAACCCAGTGTTTAGTTCGAAGTCATTTCAATTCTTTTGACTATGACATAGTCCATAGAAAAGACTTTGTCACGATACACGAATCTTTCGTTTATGCCCCTCTCCCCCACCCTTGATATTTTTGTGTTTGTTCACCTCCGATTTGTTACACGATGATTTGTTGGATACCTATTGACCTCTTTATTTTTTCCTTTATTTTTTATAGATCTTTGTTAACTTTTGATTTTGTACTACTGGGTTTCGGATATCTTTCGTCGTGTCAAGATTCTCCCTTCAAATATTGTTATGTTAGGTAGAGTTCTTTTTATAGTTTATTTGTTGTGTTGTGTTGAACATGGTTTACGTTGATCTCTTCATTCTTGTTTGTTTTGGTTTTCAATCATCTACCTTTCTTTATTATTTTTTAGTCTCGTTTTTATTTACTTTATAATATTTTGTCTCTTATTGTTTTTGGTTAATTTGATTTTAACCAAGAAACTCTTCTATTCGTTTTAACTAATTTTGGTGATCGATCTGAGGAATTCTTTTTTTTCCCTCTCCTGAGTTTAGTTATTTTAATCTTTACCTTTTCCTCTGTAATGTCGACTGTGGTGTCTTTATGTTTTCTAGTATTCTCTGATGATGTTCGTTAATGATTCAACTGGTTTTACAAACAAACCGAGAAAGACATTGTAGAAGACTTTTTTAAACTCACTTGAAAAACTGGTTGAGTTACAGACGGTTATTTTACCTGTTGTACCTTCTTTGCCTGTTTAAGAATCTTTCCATATTGAAAGACTCTGACTTGATCCTCCTTTATCTTTTATACTTGTCCCTAAAGGGACCACCAGGTCACTAATTTTTAGACAGAGGGTCTCGTCTCCTATGTCCTAACTAGGAACCTCTTGATACTAAGGGTGTTCGGTCTCTCCTTGATTCCGGTGTGCGATGTTGATCTCTCTTTGGGTACACGGTGTCGTTTCTTGGATGTGCGGTATCGATTTTGGAGTACGTCGGGATATTCATTTAGTTATATAATTTTTTTAAAATTGACTTGTTTTTATACTTTTCCGGTCAGTACTCATTACGTTAACTTTACTTTGACGCTAATTTTAGAAGGTTCTTTGTTTTCAGGTCCTGATCTACCGTAGTGTCCACTTAAGATAAAATCTCTGGTCGATTCTGTAGGAAGAGTTTAAGAAGGTTTTTGACGTCTCCCTCCCTACGAGGGTTCGATTAAAATACTCCGGTGATACTGGGACTATGGTTTTGGTCTGTTTTAATTATGTGTCCTTAGAGAAAGTAAGGTTATGTGATTGTCTTCTAGTCTTTCTCTTTAATTCTTTTGTTAAGGTAAACGTTAACGTAGTACCTCTACTTTGATAGATCCCTATTTTGATTGACCCTTCCTTTTTATGGAACTAAGTCTTTTGATATCCTATGACTACTTTCTTTTGTTTATAATATGTTTGCCTACCTCTCTATATGGTACAAGAACCTAACCTTCTTAGTTGTGACATTTTTATTAATATCATGGGTTTCGTTAGGTGTCTAAGTTACGTTAGGGGTAGTTTAATGGTTTCTGTAATAAGGTGTCTTAGTCTAATTTTATCAAAAATTAAACATACCTTTGTGTTTTATGGGGTTTATCGGTTTCGTTAGAACTTTTTATTTTTGTCTCGAGCTCCTTAGTCCGAGAGACTGAAGTCTGATATGAGGTTTCGATGTCGTTAGTTCTGTCATACCATGACCCCGTTTTTTTCTGTATACCTAGTTACATTGTTCTATATTTCGGGTTTCTATTTAGGTCTGTGGATACAAGTGGATTAAATACTGTTTCCTCCGTTCTTATATGTTACCTTTTTTCTGTCAAAGAAGTCATTCACCACGACCCTTTTGACCCGTCGATAGACATTTTCTTACTTTAATCTTGTGAAGGATTATGGTATGTGTTTTTATTTGAGTTTTATCTAATTTCTGGATCTACATTCCGACCCGTGAATGTTGAGAATCTCTTTTGCTATTCGTCTTGTGAGAGATTGTATTTAATATCTTTCTAGAAAAACCTGGGTAGAAGGTCTTATCACTTTGATTTTTGTTTTTATTCGTTTTACTCTAGATTAATTTGAATATTGGAAAAAGTGTCATTTACTTTGTTATTTATTTTGTTATTCTGTTGGAAGTCTTATCCTCTTTTATAAACGTTTGTTTTGGTGGTTGTTCCCCAAGTAGAGGTTTTATATGTTTATCGAGTACATCGAGTTATTATTTTCTTTGTTAGGTTACTTTTTTACCCACCTTCTGGATTTATCTGTAAAATAGTTTCTTCTGGATGTCTACCGGTTTTTCGTGTAATTTTTCTACGAGTTGTAGTGACTAATAATCTCTTTACTTTTAGTTTTAATGAACAGTAGTACTTGTGTAAATATTTGTTATTTACGACCACTCCCACACCTCTTTTTCCTTTGGGAGGATGTGGTAACCACCTTTTCATTTAACCATGTTGATGATACCTCTTGTTATACCTCCAAAAATTTTTTTAATTTTTATCTTGATGGTATACTGGTCCTTTAGAGTAAGGTCAGTAAATAGACGTCTTTTGGTATTAAGTTTAACTATGTGCGTGGGGTCATAAATAACGTCGTGATAAATGTTATCGGTTCTGTACCTTCCTTGGATTTGCAGGTAGTTGTCTCCTTACCTATTTCTGGACCATGTATAAATGTTACCCTATAATCAGTATTTTTCCTTGTTTCGTCACGGTAAACGTCTCTACACTTCTCTGGATCTCTGACAGTATGTCTTACTTCATTCAACCTCTCTCTTTTTATGTATAGCACATCATAGTGAATATACACCTTAGATCTTTTTACCATGGTTACTTGAATAAACGTTTCGTCTTTACCCCTGTGTCTACATCTCTTGTTGGAATACCTATAGTCAGCCCCTTTCCTCCCATCCTACTTGACCCTCTAACCCCAACCCTAACTGTATACGTGTAATGATACATATTTTACTCTTGGATGACACATCGTGTCCCTTCAGTTACAAGACACTCCTAGACATACCCTTCCTTTAGATTTTTTCGCCCCCTATATACATATGTATATCTACTAAGTGGAACGTCTTTGTGTCATAACATTTCGTTTATACGCACGTACGTACGATTCAATGAAGTCAACATAGGTTGAGAAACGTTGGGATACCTGACATCGGGTGCTCCAAGGAGATGGGTCCCCTAAGAGATCCGTTCTTATGACCTCACCTAACGGTACGGAAGGAGGTCCCCTAGAAGGGTTGGGTCCCTAACTTGGACACAGAGAATACAGAGAACCTAACTGTCCTTCCAAGAAATGTTAAGTGTGGTGTTTAGACTTGACTCTTTATGAATGTGTGTACAAAAAAACGTTATCATTTATGACACCATGATATATCAAACACCAACCAAATTGGGTGTTGACGTCTTGTCGTCTGTGACTTTCTTGGTCCCTATACTCCGGGAAGATATTCAATATACGTCTAAAAGTTAACGAACGATTTTGACTCAAGTCACCTTGTTTTCCTGTGCCAAATAAATTTATACATTTTAATTTCGACGGAAACTGGGCTTATGAAAAGAGAAAACGGAAGAATCGATCATTCCGATTTAAAAAAATTCAGGTCTTGTAAAGAGGTGACACATCGTTAGACTTGGATAAAAGTTTTGGAGTAAATACAAAGTGTTTACAATATTTTAATTCAGTGTCTCTTTTTTAAAAACGTTGTTAAAAATAATCTTCATTCTTGTGTATTCACATATATTTAATATTAACAGGAGTCAACAGTCAATACAGACTAAGAAACACTGGGGTACCTGACATCGGGTAGTCCGAGGAGCCAGGTACCTTAAAAAGTCCGTTCTCGTGACATCACCCAACGGTAAAAGATGAGGTCCCCTAGAAGGATTGGGTCCCTAGTTTGAACACAGAGAATACAAAGGTCCTAACCATCCACCTAAGAAATGGTGATCGCGGTGGACCCTTCGGGATATTTAATATCGACGTAAAGACATTTATTTGAATATGTAGAGACCCTTACCTTAATACTCCGAAAATGAAAGATTCTACATGTAAAAACATTATAAACTTTTTAATGATAGAAATATAATAAAAATACCGGACAGAATTAAAACATTATTCTTTTTTTTTTCAGTGAATCTTTGTTTTAGTAACCCAGAGAATCCTTCCGTCGGTATAGTCTATAAAAAGACTTCACTCTTATAGTATTTTGTCTCACCTGATTCGTTTAGGACTAAAAGTTTCTCCTTTTACTGATAGTTTTGAGAGAGTGTGTATGAGTGTGTGTGTGTTTATATGTGTACGTATTTGTGTGTGTATATGTGAATCCTGTAATGGTTTAGGGTTCATCAGGTCCAAATTACAAGGGTAAACCTTTTTTAGGTCCGGGAAACGAAAGAAATAATAAAGAGTTGACTTAAAAGTAGAAATGATTTTAAAGATTTATTTGAACCAGTTTCCCTTTCCTTTACTCTTGATCTCAAAGTAATAAAGAACACGTGACCTAACTTTTCTGAAAGGGGTAAAGGGTTACTATGAGGGGTTTTCCCTGGTCACAAGTAAGGACCCGTTTGAAGGTCCTTAAAAGGCAGATAAATCTTTATATTAAAATATAATCCCTTTTTTTTTTTAGAGATTTACGGTACACTGGGTTTCAAGAACGAAGATCACTTTTGACAACTTTATTTTAAAGGAGATACTGAAAATATTGTAAATACTTTGTATTCACTCCTAAACTTTTTTATCAAAATCTCACGATGTGTCACCTCTTTATAAGACCCGAATTTTTTTATCGAGGGGGGAACTTTATTCTTCCGTGTTCTTTTTTCATAAACCCAGTTTTTTAGGAATTTAAAATACATAAATTTATTTAATACAAGTAACAAAGTTATTTGGGTTTTCGAAATTGTCCGTTAGATAGTACTAGTGTCTTGTATGTTTAGTTTTGAGACTCAGTACTATGAAGAAGACTACGACTTTGTCACTCTGATTCAGTCGATTCTTCACTTCAAAAGAACGAAGGACTTTTACATGTTTGACGAAATCGAGTGTAGATAAACAATTGTTAAGATGTGGATAAAACGTTAAACAAACCACCTTATTTTGTATCAAAATTTTAGATAGAATATGATTTCATTTCTTAAAGAGATTCGTTTAAAGAAATTCACAATCTTGATCACAACGAAGTTTAGTAATTATCGGAATGATCTTGAAGTCGTCCGAAGAAGGTCTCATTCACTACAGGAACGTTTAAACAAAAGAACGAAACGAATTTTTGTACAAAGTACAAAATTCCTGATCCGTTCATTTTACCTAAAGGAATCGTAGAAAAATACATATTCCTATATCGTTCGGAATAATCATAGATTCTACAACTCTGTCGTATCGTGTCACCGTATAGAATATGTCTTGTAACTGTAGGTTCAGAGTATACACAACCTTAGGGACAAGGTGGTGAACGACTCCCGGGGACCCCTTTGACGATTTGAAGACTAAAAGTAGACATTTTCCTCCCAATCATTTTAGGTGTAGTAACCCGTCGATGTTTATAATTTATTCTATTGACATTTGACGCATTGTACAATATAAGACGTCTCACTCGTGAGTTATTTGATATTGTTAATGATAGTATATAAAAATTCCAACTTTTTAAGAATTTTGATCAAGATATTAAAGAACTATTGAAGATTTTCTTATCTTATACAGTTTTTAATAATATTTAAAGAGAAGTCTAACAATCTAAAGTTTGAATAGGTTTATTGAATGGGGTTTAATTGTCCATCAACGATAAAACGGTGTGACAAAATTTTGTCCCTTCTTCAACTGGTATACTGTGTTTTTCTGTTGGACGAAAGGTATAAATATCGTGAATACTTAAGACTATAATATTCTATATATATTTTATAATATGTATAAATACTTATACATATTATAAGATTTTACTATATATCTATAGTATATATTTATGTTATTATATTATAATGGAGAAAAGGGATGTAACAAAAAAATAACATAGTTTACTTCATTGTCTACACTTTATACATTTTATAGTTCGTGGTAGTGTGTTTCTGTTTTATAGAAACATATCTATAATGTAGATCGAGATAATGGAAATCGTTGATTAATAACACTTAAATGATACATAGTGACAAGATTTATGAAATTTATTTTAGAATAATTTAGAAGTGTCGTAGAAATATTCCATAAAGGTAAAATGTCCACTTCTATGTTTACATGTCTCTTGTTAATAATTTCTAAACTAAGGTCTTAAGACTAAAGTTTCTGATGTAAGAATTAATGATATGATGGGACGAAGAAAACTAGTACATTCACCCGATCTTTTTATTTTGTATTTTGTATACGTTTTAATTTGGATCTTAAGATCGAACGATAAAGTCATCAAAAAGGTCCGATAGTTTAATGTGCAATAGTTCAATAAAGACACAAGACTTTCATTAAGAAAGAACTCGACTACACATATTGAGAATAAGAATGGAAAAGTTTCATACAAAATACGACTTTTTGATGGTTTGTCTTCAAAGATACAAAATAGATTAAGAGATACACAACGACATCTCTTTCTTTTTACATAACCATTCTGACAACCAGACTTTTATTTTTTCAAGACATTGTGGATGAAGAGTTTAATAATATCAATTACATTTGACTCCCTAATTGTCCTCTTATAAAGACAGTACTTGAAATGTATGTAAATCTAACTGATACCGAAGTCCTTGTGTACAAGTAGGTTTATACTTTTTTTAGAAGTTGACGATCGACACCTGTATCCTTTTTCGAATCAAACGACGTGCTTTATATCGTATTTGTCTTTTCTCGTTCAATTGTTACCTTTTCGTTGTTTTCGATATTTGAGGTAGAAACGAACACACGAATACAAGGTTGTTGTCGTATGTAGTTTTAATTTGGGTTGAATTAAAAAAATTTCAATACAATTTATGTACTTTTTTTTCGGTACTTAATATCTGAAATGGAGGAAGAGAAACTTGATATACTATCTCTACTTGTGACACATCTTATGTTAGATCTAGTACCAGACATATCGGAAATAGTACGTACAGTAGGTGACTTAGACCTATTTAATGAACTAGAGCTTCTGAAGGTTCTCTGTACATACCGGACATTTTGTGTTCTTAGGCTCTGTTTTAGTCAAATCAAATGAATAACACTGTAGGATCATCGGACTTTTGAGATCTCCTCAGAAATTTATGAGATATAGATCCTAATATAAATAATGGACCACTATTCATAAGAGAGAATCTACACCGTCCTGTTATGCGACAAAATAAGTACACTTTTTTGTATAACTCTGTACGGTGTTCTTTTCAAAGATGTCCTTTATGAACCTATAAAAGTCGTGTATTTATGTATGAACAAGACAACATAAAAAAAAATTCAAAATATGAGACTTAAATTAAGAAGTTTTATGAAACTTTTCCGTTCAGGAAAGGTTCTCCTGTTCCTAAGACAAATCCCCTTGACTAAGTTAGTCACTTTTTGAACCCATTGTCAAAGGGTCGTGTAAAACTAATAAGGCAGGTTTTTTCTAAATACAGAGATAGTATATTTCTGTATGGACATCCTTTCATGACATTCTACATAATAATAATAAACGGTGAAATAAATAAAAAATTAACTTCCTATTAACGAAATGTCTCAAAACAATAAAAGACAGTTTCTAGTTGTTCTTAGTCGGTATCCATGTGGGTATAGAGGAGGGAGGAATTGAAGGGAGGGTAGAGGGAGGGGTAGGGTGGGAAGATCTAACAGTGTCTTGGGGATAAACTCGAGGGACCCAGTATGTCGTTTAAGGGTAACCGATAGATAAAATGTATACCATAACATTCAAAGGTACACAAGACAATATAAAATATTTACAACGAAGACATAAAGTAGATTTTGATAAACCCAATTTTTAATATTTTAAACTCGGAAACTGTAATGCTTGTTTGTTTGGAAAATTTTCTATAAGTTTTATTCTCTTTACGTTTAATTGTTATATGAATCAAAGAATGAATAGTCTAATCATCTTCGAGTTTTTGAACTGTCAAGTGAGTTAACCGTTCAGATACCTCTCTGTCCATGAAAGAATGTTAGTACTTTTACGTTTTACCATGTTGGGAAACCCCTCCTAAACCGTTTGGTTATATAGTAGACCACAAACTAGGTGGAGATCCTGAAATAAGATTTTTATATGAAAGTTTTCACATGATGGTTCTTGTTTTTTCATACATTTCAATAGGTAATGTCGTAATAAACTTTAACGTTTTATAACTCTTTTGGATTTAAGTGTATGTTTTCTCTGACTTATTTATTTGTTATCATGGAAATGGTACGTCGATATTTTGACCTACACCTTCTAAAGATACTTAACTATATCTCACTAAAGATACTATATAATTCAACTTTTCGTTTTATGTTTCATCTACATATCGTCTTAAAGAGTTGTCACCATAATACCTATGCAATTTGGTCTATTAAGAAACAATGACTCCATGTAGAACACAGAATATCCTGCAAATTGTCGTGTAAACCAGAGATGGGTGATCTACTGATCTACAATCATCGTAGGGTGACACCGTCTCTGTTTTTTATTCAAAAGTTTATAATAGGAGGTCCCCTGTTTTGACAGAGGTAAACTATCTGGGTGGTTACACGTTATATGATGAAAGTACATTTTACTTTCGTTTTATTCTTTTGTATTTAGACGACTATAAATGTTTTCCTTTATGTCATTTGGTCTTTGATTACTTTAGTGAATAGATATCCTCTACCCTCCTTGTTTGGTCCTATCTATCCCTTCCCTCTCTGGTGAGATTTATAGGAGAGATACATAAAATTGAGAATCTGAGTACAATTTACTATAATAAAATTTATTGATTATTTCTACTTCCTTCTTTAGGATTTTAACTTATGTTTGTCTTTGTTTATTTGACATTCATATAGTTTACTTGTGGTATTGGTGTAACTTTCCCCTTCTCTCTGACTAGATTCATTGAAAGTTTAAACCGATGTATTAAAGTCAACTTTTGGTTTTCTTGGTGTTTCGTTGAACCTTTGATTGACAAGTACAAAGAATAACGACGTCCACATCTTTAAGACTTTGATACAACATCCTTTCTGGTTCATTCATTTAAAATTATTACAGTGTTCCTTCCCAAGAGTAATACCTTCTTCCTTCTATATTTATACTTTACACCCTCCTTTTCGTTTTTTTTCTTTTTTTTGACATCACAAATTACTCATAGTGGTACTTAAGTATAAAAAAGTTTCTTTTTATAGTACTTCTTTGATAGACTAATTGGGTTTGACTCCCTGAAATACTTAGTGGTTGTTATCAAAACGTGAGTAATGTTTATAGTTACAGTATTTTTTTTACGACTCCTTAAGTAAGGTCAAATTTCTTTGATCTCGTTGTACCGTTGATTTTACGTTACATACTCTGACCTGACTCTTTTTACAATAATATTTCTTATTATAACATAGCTGACCGTTGTAAAGTCACATCTTTCAACAACCTGTAATAGTTCTCCTGAAGTGACAGTCAACAGGTCCTTCAACCTGACTCCGTTAGACTACGAGGACTGGGAGAGGGGACCGGACACAAGTTGGGTGTTAAAGGTGTCGGTGGTTCTAAAAATTTTCCTCTGGCGGGCTCTCTCGTTACACCACAACGTTGGTAGACCTACCATATGTACTGACTTAAGGTAATTTCAGACATGTTTAAAAATACTAAGACTATCTACCTTAATCTCTAGATGAGTAGAACTCCGATGGGCTGTGTTCGGAGTCTACATTGAAGGGAACGAATAATTTAGACGGTGGGTGGTCAGATCTCACCAGACGGAAAGGGACCAGAGAAGAACGGGAGACACATACTCCCTGTCATGCTTTTGGTTATTTTCATACAAGTCTATTATAATATAGTCGAAAATTTGTATATATTTAAAAATATCCTTTATAATGTCATGAAGTAATAGACATCAATTGATTAATATTTAATATGTACCTAAAAGTTTACGAGCCCCCCAGTCGAGGAGATTGAAAACATAACAAGTTCCCAGTTGACGTATGTGATTTCTTCAGTACGCACTTCTAAATAAATGACGTGGAATGAATTTTATTATTATTCCATACATACACATGTTCCTTTCTCCCTTTCTTAGTTTCTAAAATCACATGTTTCTCTGTCTTAATTTCCAAACTTTATGTTTCACACAAAACATCTAGTTAATAGATGGGTATAAGGATATGGTAATTTTACTAAATCAAATTCCTATCTATGGTATTCCAATATTGTCTAAATTGATGATAAACTTTTATTTTTATTAAACATAAAGTTAATATGTACATATGTAAATGTATTATTCTAAGAGTTACCTCAGAAACGTTATATTCCTTAGAGACGACGACGACGATTCAACGAAGTCAGCACAGGCTGAGACACGCTGGGGTATCTACCGTCGGGCGGTCCGAGAAGACAGGGACCCTAAGAGGTCCGTTCTTATGACCTCACCCAACGGTAAAGGAAGAGGTTACGTAGTTTCACTTCTCACTTTCACTTCAGCGAGTCAACACGGGCTGAGAATCGGTGGGGTACCTGATGTCGGATGGTCCGAGGAGGCAGGTACCCTAAAAGGTCCGTTCTCATGACCTTACCCCACGGTAGCGGAAGAGGCTATTCCTTAGAGATCACTATAGAAAATTTAACTCTATATAAGTGTAATATTTTAAACATGACAATTTCACATTTTAAGTTACTAAAAATCATATAAATGTTCGAGTACATTTATAATGGTGATAAATTAAGATTTTGTAAAGGAAATAGGGTTTTTCTTTGAGTCGTCTATGAGGACCAAGAAGGAAGGAGGGACCGTTTGTGATTGGATGAAAGACAGAGACACCTAAACAAATAAGACCTCTAAAGTATACATACCTTAGTGTGTTATACATGAGAAGAGAGAGAGTCGTATTTCAGAAGTCCAATAGGGAACATCATCCAACGTCATAAAGTAAGAAAGGATACAGACTTAATTTAAGGTGACATATCTATGTGTAAACCAATTGGACCTATAAAGTCAACAAAAGTGAGAAACCGATAATACTTGTCACCCGTATGTAGAACCTCACCACGTATACAATTGAGACAAATTAAAAAACTCCTTGACCAGTTAACAAAAAGGGTTCCCGACGTAGTAAAGATCAGTGAAAAGAAGATGGAACAGAATGGGCGAGGTCTTAAGACCAGACCTCTTAAGGTACCTGTCTCCTCTGACCGTCCGATGTCAGGTACCCCAGTGTTTCTAAATCCGTATTGTCTTACTGATTGTAAAAGTGAAGAACATAAGGGATACAGAAGAGAAAGACCAGAGACGAAATAGAAAGGAGAGATCAAATTGATATAAAAAAAATTTTGTGTCTTAATCCTATGTTACAATGAATAAAGGTAGTAAAATTCGTAAATATATTACACTATAAAAGAGTATTATTGTTGTCATCGTATTTTATATGTCACCGAGAGTCCCGGTCCCATGTTAAAAAATCAACCGTGGGACTCTGATTCTTCTTTATGTTCCTTTATAATTCTCAGTCATAAAACAATTGAATGTTTCGTTACAGACAGGGTTAAATTTCATTTAGCCTCCGTGTCTATAGGAGTCAGATTTTGGGTTTTTTTAGTCAGGTGTCCTGTCGGTACTGTTATGTATTGATTCTGATGTTACTAATTTCATGTAGACTTGTAAGTAAAGTTTCCAAAAAGATGTCCTAAGGTGATATTCTATACTAATTGGTCGTTATAAACTACTTTATGGTAAAATATAGATGTAAAGTCCCTTCTGTTATATTTCTGTACCTACACTATTACCCAAAACCTCTCTCTCAAGATCTGATCTTAGGACTAGACCGGTAAATGATCGTTACACTGGGTCTAGGACTCGATGTGAATAGAGTAAACATTTCATTGAATGAATAACTTGAACAATACTCCTATTTTACTTCCTCACCCAAAAATATTTCGTTATATCGGTCTCCTGTCTGACTTTTTAGACGAACGTTACGTTCTCTGGACCCAAACTCGGAATCCAGTTCTTCTGGGGAACCTCTTTCCTTACCCATGGATGAGGTCGTAAAAACAGACCTCTTGAGATACCTGTCTCTTCGGATCGTCCGATGTCATATAACCTAGTTACGATGTTTCTCAACCTGTCCTAACCCACTAATTGTGAGAGTGTACTTCGTTGAATCATGTCATACTGTCTGTGTATCATCCGTAAGTTATTTGGTAATACCTCTGTTTTTTTTCAAGTAATTTTTCCTTTATAAAAATTTTTCTTGAATTCAAACAAAAGACACAGACTCAGACAAAGATAAAACATTGTCTTTTCAAGTTAACTTTCAACTCTCAAGTAAACTTTTGTTTGACTACCAATGGTTTTTACCTTCTGCTTCCCCTCCCTACGTAATCCTCACACTTTAATCTTGTATTTTAGATAACATATATTTTGACTATTTGTCCTTACAATATATGATAAATTGATAATTCGTCCTATCGTGTCCCTTTATATAATTTATAGAACAGTGTTGGAAATGACCTTTTCTTATGTAGTGTGTGAATACCAGTTAAATAGAAGTTGTTTCCTCCGTTCTTGTTTGTCACTTTTTTTCTGTCAGAAAAATCGTTCGTCACAACCCTTTTAACCTGTCGGTGTCCATTTAGTTACTTCTATCCTATATTGAAGAGTGATATGTGTGCTTTTTTGAGAGTTTTACCGAATTTCCGAATTTGTACTGTAATATGGTATTTTGAGGATTTTCTATTGTATCCATTTTGTGGGAGACTGTATTTAACACGATTACAAAAGAATCCAGTTAAAAGGTTCCATTATCTTTATTTTTGTTTTTATTTGTTTAACGTGAATCAGTTTGAATATTCGAAAACGTGTCGTTTTCTTTGGTATTTGTTTCGTCTTTTGTTTGGTTTCTTACCCTCTTTTATAAAGGTTCACTACGTTGACTGTTCCCGAATTAAAGGTTTTATATGTTTGACGAGTAAGTTGAGTTTTTGTTTTATTTTGTCAAGTAGGGAGTCAGTACAGGTTATGAAACGTGGGGTACCTGCCGTCGTGTGGTCCGCAGGGACAGGTAGTGGGTGTGGGCCTCAAATGAGTTTGAGTACGGTATCTCAGTCACTACGGTAGATTGGTAGAGTAGAAGACAACAGGGGAAGAGAAGGACGGAAGTTTGAAAGGGTCGTAGTGCCAGAAAAGGTTACTCATTCAAAAACTGTAGTCTACCGGTTTCATAACCTCAAAGTCGAAGTCGTAGTCAGGAAATTGCTGGTAAGTCCTGACTAAAAGAATTCCTAACTGACCAACCTAGAGGAACGTCAAGTTCCCTAAGAGTTCTCAGAAGAGGTTGTGGTGTTAAGTTTCGTGGTCAAGAAGTCGTGTGTTGAAAGAAATATCAGGTTGTGAGTGTAGGTATGTACTGACGTCCTTTTCGGTATCGAAACTGATCTGTCCGAAGAAACGGTTGTTTTCGGATAAGATAGATCAAACCAGTATCGAAAAGAAGGTTCTTCGTTCATAGCAAATTAAAGTACCGACGTCAGTGGTAGACATCATTGAAACCTCGGATTTTTTTATTTCAGAGAGTGACGAAGGTAACAAAGAGGTAGTTAAACGGTACTTCACTACCCTGGTCTACGGTACTAGAATCAAAAGACTTACAACTCCACATTCGGTTGAAAAAGTGAGAGCAGAAAGTGAAAGTAGTTCTCCAAGAAATCAAGAGGAACCGAAAGACGGTATTCCCACCACAGTAGACGTATAGACTCCAATAACTATAAAGAGGGTCGTTGGAAATAAGGTCGAACACGAAGGAGGTCGGGTCGCAAAGAGTACTACATGAGACGTATATTTAATTTATTCGTCCCACTGTTATATGTCGGAACTACATGAGTAAAAAGTCAAACCTCGGTCAGACAAGAAGGTACAGGTCAAGATTGACAACGAAGAACTGGTCGTGTGTCTAAAGAGTCTACCGTCCAGTCCACCAGACCATAAGGGTAGAGAACTTTTTAGAAAGTGTAAACCAACACTAGGTGTGTCAGTTTCAGAAACCACATCAGTTATTTCGTCTACAAAAAACCCCTGAGAGAACGAAAAAACTACTGGGTTGTCCACAACCTTTAAACTAGAGACCAAGGAGACGGAAAAGATTTAGGTCGAACTTGTATACCTTCAAGTGTCAAGTCCATGACAACCTCGTACCGAACCTCTTAAAACTCGTAATGAAACGATCGTACACTCTACTCATGTAAACACACCATCAAACTTGTAAGAAACCGTAACGGAAAGAAACCCTAACCTTACTTTTGACTGTAAAAGGTCAGGACACCGGTGACGACTCAAAAGGTTTAAACGACCGTATAACTCACGTCGTGAAACTGTCGTAGTAGAAAATCCCAAACTTTATCAAGTCGACCTTAAGGTAGTGGAGTGGTCTAAACAAACATCACTACGAAGGATTCCGGGTGAACTGAAGTGTAAGGTCCTACAGACCGAGATGAACTCACTAGTGTGGTAGTACCAATAGACCCAGTACTTCTAGAAAAAACATATCAAGAAGATACATAAGAACAGTGGAGAATTATAGAAGATGAAAATTATCCAGGTACGGTAAAGACGGGAAACAACACAGGTAGAAACGTACTTTACAAGCGAATCATAGACATTAAAAGAACTTCTCGGGACATCAGAGAGGGTAAGATAATAAAAGGAGATAAAGAAACGTTACTAGTGACTCCTTCTGAAAGAACAGAAAGGAACTATAAGAAACCTTGAGACTTAAGTTTACCCACATAGAAAGGAAAAGAGGAAACGGAAATCGAATAGAAGAAAAGTATCGATAAACATTCCGGAGGAGACTGTTGGTAAAACGGAAAAACATAAAGAAAAAAAGAACCCCTACCAGAACTAGTGACAGGAAACATGTTACAGTACTTGGAGGTAGGTATCAAGAAGTCCGTGAGACAGATAGTCTAGATTAGTGAACTTAGACAAACAGTGAAGGTGACATATTAGTATTCCCTAAACTAAATCCAGTATGTACTTACCGGATCACGAGTAAGTTGAGTTTTTGTTTTGTTTTGTTTTAGGTAGGTTTTTACCGGTCTCCTGGAGTTATCTGTAAAGAGGTTAATTCTATATATCTACCGGTTATCCGTGTACTTTTCTACGAGTTTTAGTCATTAATGATCTCCCTGTGTTAGTTTTAATACTGCTCCATACTGGAATATGGTCTGAAGGGACCACCGAATCTACTATTTCACAGACAGATGTTACGCGCTCTGGACCTAAGCTAGGGACCCAGCCCTTCTAGGGGACGTCTTCCTTTACCGTTAGGTGAGGTCATGATAACGGATCTTTTAGGGTACCTGTCTCCTCGGACCATCCGATGTCAGGTACCCCAACGCTTTCTCAGTCTGTGCTGACTCACTGAAGTGAAAGTGAAAGTGAAAAGTGGTGGAATATGATCAGTAATTTTTCAGATGTTTATTGTTTACGACCCTTCCCATACCTCTTTTCCCTTGAGAGAATGTGACTGACATCCTTACGTTTAACCATATCAGTGACACCTTTTGTCATACCTCCAAGGAGTCTTTTGATTTTTATCTTAATGGTATACTAGGTCGTTAGGGTAAGGACCCGTATGTAGACCTGTTTTGATGTTAATGTTTTCTTTGTATGTGGGTTACAAGTATCATCGTGATAAGTGTTATCGGTTCTGTACCTCTGTTGTATTTACAGGTAGATGGTTACTTACCTATTACTTCTATACCATGTATATATAGTTATGTTACCTCATGATGAGTTGGTATTTTTTCTTATTTATTACGGATAACGTCGAGTATCTACGTTGATCTCTAATAGTGTGATTCACTTCATTTCGTCTTTATCTTTCTGTTTATGGTATACTACAGTAAATACACAACCTAGATTTTATACTGTGTTTACTTGGGGAGATACTTTGTCTTTGTCTAAGTCCCTATGCCTCTTCTCTGAATACCAACGGTTCCCTCCTCAAGACCCCTCCCTAACTCACGCTCCGACCCCGATCGTCTACATTCGAAAATTTATATCTTACCTATTTGTTGGAAGCTGACGTACTTAGTATTGTTTGATACCTTTTAAGAATTTCTATGCCCTTATGGTTCAGTTGAATGGACCAGAGGACTCTTTGGACATACGTCCGGTTCTTCGTTGTCACTCTTGACCTGGCAACCTTGTTACTTGACTCAGTTATAACCCTTTCCTCATGTAGTTTGGACATATAACAGTGGGACGAATAAATTGAATGTACGTATCATGTAGTACACTTTACGACCCGACCTACTGAGTGTCGACCTTAGTTCTAACGGTCCTCTTGTTGGAGTTTATACGTCTACTGTGGTGAGATTACCGACCTTCACTTCTCCTTGATTTCTCGGAGAACAACTCTCCCTTTCTTCTCACACTTTTTTGACCGAATTTTGAGTTATAAGTTTTTTACTTTTAGTACCGTATGTCAGGATAGTGAAGTACCGTTTATCTATCCCTTTTTCACCTTTGTCACTGTCTAAAATAAAAGAACCCGAGGTTTTAATGACGTCTGACACTGTCGTCGGTACTTTAATTTTCTACGAACGAGAACCTTTTCTTCAGTACTGTTCATATCTGTCGTATAATTTTTCGTCTCTGTAGTGAAACGGTTGTTTTCAGGTAGATCAGTTTCAACACTAAAAAGGTCATCAATACATATCTACACTCTCAACCTGGTATTTCTTCCGACTCGTGGTTCTTAACTACGAAAACTTAACACCACGACCTCTTCTGAGAACTCTAAGTGAACCATACATTCCTCCAGTCTGGTCAGTTAGGATTTCCTTAGTTGGGACTTGTAAGTAACCTTCATAACTGTAACTTCGACTTCGAGGTTATGACACCGGTGGACTATGTTTCTCGGTTGAGTAACCTTTTCTGGGACTACGACCCTTTCTGAACTCCTGTCTTCCTCTTCCCCTATTGTCTCTTACTCTACCAACCTAACGTAGTGACTGAGTTACCTGCACTTATATTCGTTTGAGGTTCTCTATCGTTTTCTGTCACTTCGAATCTCACTACGTCAAGTAACCCAGTGTCTCAGTGTGTACTGAATCGCTGACTAGTTTGTTCTGATATATCGCGTCCTTTGATATAAGTTATAAGACACTATTTGGTATTACCTTTTCTTATAACTTTTCTTATATATATATTTGTGTGTATAGACTTTATGAAACAACAAGTCGTCATAATTTTTTGTGACATTTAATTGATATACAGTTGAATATTTTCTTATATTTTTATATATACATTGACTTAGTGAAATATATTTACATTGACTTAGTTTATATATATATACACAGTTTATATGTATATATATTGACTTAGTCTTTGATTGTATTGTGGTATTTAGTTGATATGAAGTTAAATTTTTTCTTCTTTTGTCTATGTTTTCTTAAAGATATATCGGTCAATTTTCAATATACCAATAAGGTTTCCATTAAAAAAAATTTAAAAGTTGTAGTAATTTTTTATTATTTATAGATTAGAAGATATAAGAATCTCTCATATAGGACGATTTGTATATTCTTTCTTAGAGTTCAAACGGATCTTTATAAAGAAAATCATTGATCTCTTGGTGAATCGAGTAACATCGTTAACTACCTTGGAGTTTCCAACACATACCTCTTCCTTTGGGTGAGGGTATAAGAACGGACCCTTTAGGGTACCTGTTTCCCCGGACCACCAGTTGTCAGATACTCCAACGTTTTGTCAGTCTGTGTTAACTCTCTGATTTGTGTGTTTCCAAAGTATTTCGACAGTTTATAAAAGAAACATCCTATGTAAACCTCTTCATTTTGAAAGATTGAAGAAATTTTCCAATTAAATTATAATAAATACTAAAGAAATACTGAAGTCTTTAGACAGTCAAGAGAAACTATTTGTCTATACCTTTAAATAGAGTATTCTTGAAGATTAATATTAATTCAAGATAAAAACGTTACAAATTAAAGAATAACGTAAATATTCGGATTGTTATACTACTTGTACGTAAAAGTTTTAAAAATTTTTCATTTTTGTTTTGTTTTGTTTTTATAAGAAGATGACTTAAAATTTTTAAGTTAGTCCTACTTTAAATTTATTTTATTAACCAATAAACTAAATAAAAATGATTTTACTAAATTGTTTTATAGTTTTAACGATAAAACGTTCAAATATACTTTCTTTACAACTACTTTAATATGTTTTATAAAGTATTTTCATATATAAGTAATTCCTGTACTGTTTATAATTTCAAGGTAAAAGAGAGTTAACAAAATATAAGTATACTTCGCTATTTTTATTGTAAGATATACGAAAATAACTCCATGGGTCGTGGATTCTTATGAGATTATCTAATATATTTATATTGATAAATTTTTATACCGATATTTCAATTTCAATGTTGACTTAAGAGACCTTTCCGTATAGTTCCTGTAAACCCTACTACAACTCACATATAGGTTGATAGATGTACTAATCAAACACATACTAGGAAAAAGGAAAAGTTTCCGAACCTTAATTTCTAAAATTTTAAATTTTTTATTTAATTTTTTTTATTTTATTTTAGATATCGTTTTTTTTTTTCCGAACCTTAAATTGTAAAATTTAGATCGAGTTCAAAGAGATCAAGATACTGTTAATATGTATTAACTATACGTGAATTTCAGAAGAAATGATTTGAAGGAAAAGTTCTATATATCTGTATAAGTCTGATTGAAGATTTATAAAGTCCATACAGATAACGGTGCAGTCTTTCAATAATCGAACGTACGAGACCGGGTTGTCTTGTCTTTATGTTTGTTGTTTTCTTTATATATATTAATCATCTATAATTTTTCCTTTGTGATAGATCAAAGTTAAATGAAAGGGATTCATTTTAGGTCTTAATTGAGATGAAGAACACCCTTTCTAAAACCTTATTTAGATATCCATAGTACACGACACGACACGATTCAACGATGTCAGCACAAGGTGAAACACTCTGGGGTACCTGATATCGGACGATCCGACGAAACAGGTACCCTAAGAGATCCCGTTCTTGTGACCTCACCTAACGGTACAGGAGAAGGTCCCCTAGAAGGGTTGGTTCCTTAACTTGGGTGCAGAGAATACAGAGGACGTAACCGTCCACCCAAGAAATGGTGATCGTGGTGGATCCTCATGATAATGGTTATATTAAATTTAATAATAGTACTTAATTCGTTAATAGTTTTAAGGGAAACAATATACTTTAATGAACCTTACGTAGATATAAATTTGACAATTAATATTATCATTTAATTTTCATCTTAATAATCTCTAGTTTAGGTGTAGGTCCCTAATACCGAAAAATATAAATATAATGTTTACAAAGTCCCATGAAAATTTTAAACATAATATGAGAGATGAAAGGATATAATTTATAAACTGTTATACACTGAAAACCCCTTTACATAACTGTAAATAAGTGTGCGATCGTTTCATTACGAGTTTTAAGAGGATCGGTCCGAAGTTGTCATGGACTTGGTACTTGAAGGTCTACAAGTTCAACCTAAATTTTTACCATCTCCTTAGTCTCTAGTTTAACGGTTGTAGTCAACCTAGTATCTTTTTCGTTCTCTTAAGGTCTGTTCGTAGATGAAGACGAAATAACTGATACAGTTTGGGAAACTGACACACCTAGTGTTGTTTGACACCCTTTAAGAAGTTCTCTACCCTTATGGTCTGGTGAAATGGACGGAGGACTCTTTAGATACGTCCAGTTCTTCGTTGTCAATCTTGACCTGTACCTTGTTGTCTGACTGAAGTTTAACCCTTTCCTCATGTAGTTCCGACATATAACAGTCGGACGAATAAATTAAATATACGTCTCATGTAGTGCGTTTTACGACCCGACCCATTTCGTGTGCGACCTTAGTTCTAACGGTCCTCTTTATGGTTATTGAAGTATATACGTCTACTGTGGTGGGAATACCGTATTTGGCTTCTCCTTGATTTCTCGGAGAACTACTTTCACTTTCTTCTCTCACTTTTTCGATTGAATTTTGAGTTGTAAGTTTTTTGATACTAGTACCGTAGACTAGGGTAGTAAAGTACCGTTTATCTATCCCTTTGTTACCTTTGTCTAAAATAAAAGAACCCGAGGTTTTAGTGACGTCTACCACTGACGTCGGTACTTTAATTTTCTATAAACGAGGAACCTTCTTTTCGATACTGGTTGGATCTGTCGTATAATTTTCCGTCTCTGTAATGAAACGGTTGTTCCTAGGTAGATCAGTTTCGATACCAAAAAGGTCATCAGTACATACCTACACTCTCAATCTGGTATTTCTTTCGACTCCCGACTTCCGTCTTCACTACGAAAACTTGACACCACGACCTCTTCTGAGAACTCTCAGGGAACCTGACTCCTTTAGTCAGGGCTTATCAGTAACCTTCCTGACTAAGACTTCGACTTCAACAAACCTGTGACTGAGTAACCTTTTCTGGGACTACGACCCTTTCTAACTTCCGTCTTTCTGTTCCCCTACTGTCTCCTACTCTATCGACTATCCGTAGTGGATGAGTTACCTGAACTCAAACGTGTTCGAGACCCCCAACCACTACCTGTCCCTTTGGACCGTACGGTTTCAGGTACCCTAGTGTTTCTCAACCTGTGCTGGCTTACTGACTTGACTTGACTAACTGTAAATAATTCCAAATATGAGTAGAAATATGGTAAGGGATAAAAAGAGAAATTTCTTCTGTTTCATCTTACTTTTTCTTTCTAACTCTTTACCATCGAGACTCGAACTTCAGAGACCTTACTAGTGGGTTTTACAATTTATAAAGTACACACAATCAACGAGTCAGTTACAGGATGAGAAACGTTGGGGTACCTTACTTCGGGAGGTCCGAGGAGACAGGTACCTTAAGAGGTCCATTCTAATGACCTCACCCAATAGTAAGGGAAGCGGTTCCTTAGAAGGACTGGGTCCCTAGCTTGGGTCCAGAGGACGTAACCTCCATCTAAGAAATGGTAGAGTTGGTGGTCCCTATCGGTAGATCTTAAATTAACACTTGTTATGACTAGTTTTAAAATATCGTTATGAGAACATAAATTCCATACTATTCAAATTCTTATTCCATGTCGATTCAAGACGAGACAACGGTATCATTATTCAATCGTTAGACTTTCGGTATTTTGGATCGATAATTATTAAGTATAGTTACATGTAAAACCCTGGTTAGTATAGTCTTAAAAAAGAACTTGTCGTTCTTGGTTCAAACTCATGAGTTACGTACAGTAAGTGTTATAAGAATTTTATTTATACGTCGTTTTTCTTCTTTATAAGTTGACTTTTATATATGAATTGACTTTAATTACAAAGATTCTTTTCTATGAAGATCCATGATATCCTCTGTACACGTCCTCCCTATCACAAATAAAGGTTCGTCATTGTTCTTATGACAACCACATTATTAGTTTCATGAGGGTTTGACTCTTCTTACGTTTGAAGAATTTTCAGTTGAAACAAAATAAATAATAATATAATCTAATGACCGTAATAAATTCATAAAACAGGTAAGACGACTCGAAGGATTTTGTATTGTGTCAGACGAGACTACGTATTCTATTAGAGGAGAAAACTGTTGTACTTCCCATTTATTATTAAAAATATGGTATTACGTAGTACTTTTAATTCTAAACAAAGAAAATATGAAAACGTTCATCAGACTAAATTTTGATTGTCGTATAAAAACTCTCTAATTAGATATAAAATATTTCTTTACATAAAATCTTCTTATCCTTTCTTATCTCTTGTATAAGATAAAACTTTCACTATACTTGTGGCAAATTTACCTAAAGTGAAAATATTTTCTTATATCGAAGAAAATGTAATTATATTTACTATCGGTTCATAGACACGATTGGAAATACGATTTTAACTGAACCTAACGGGACATAAGTTTCGTAATATTTCTGAAGACGAAGGTTTGTCATCAACTATAATCATGTCAAAGTCGTATGGCTCGTTTGTTAGAATTGACCGTTATGAGTGAAAGTTCCCGTCCGTCCTCTCATCATTAAAAAGTCTTTGTACAGGGGACGAGGACCGTTATTCGTCCTGTTTCACTGAAATCTCAGTCTGTACGGATTCAAGTTTACGACCAAGGTTTTAAATAGTTACCTTACTGACGTTGGAGAAGTTCAAAAGAGTAGATATTTTATCCCTGTGATTGTTGTTGAAATACCCAACAGTTTTTAATCTTTACATTATACACATCTTGTCACTGATTATGTATCGTAATGTAACACAATTATCATTATCGGATCTCTACTAGTCGGGAACGAGTTCTACGGAATTTTAAGTGGTTAATAGAGTCCTCTAGTAATCTACTAGGTTTTAGTTATAATTCAACGAAATAAAATTTTTATGTTTTTGATATAGTAATTTCCCTACTTACCTTTACGGTAGTTTCTTTTGTACTTAATTTACAACCGTGAAGATTTTCTACCCTAAAGTACAGAGTTAGAGAAGATTCTTTTTGTCAACTTCTTATATCTTTAAAAAATTTCACTTACGTTTGATATTTTCTTATTATGAAACGATAAGGGGTATTTAAACCCTGACACGATCTCTTCTAAAAATAAAATAATTCTCTTTTATATAAGTAAAAGAGACTCTTTTATAAATTCTAGTTTATCATCGAAAAAAGAAAAAGTTAATCTCCATCTATAAAAATTATACTGATAAAATGATTAGGATTTATTCTCCGTCACTTATGTTTCCTAAACATAGGTTTCTAAACCACTTAAGACTAGGACCGAAATTTGACGATACGTTGAGATTCATGATTTCAAATATTGGGGAAACTTGAAATTGGTAAATTTTATAAGATAAATCATACTAAATACCTCTCATACTAATTATCCATGACAAGTATGAATTTTCTATCTACGTTGTAATAGATATAAATTAAGAGACGTGTTACATTAATTAGATTAATCAGTACGATAACAAGGACACTTGTTGGTTTAAATCCTAAAATTACATAAAGTAAATTTTGATACTAAGTATTGATGAAATAATTCGACGTAAATGTAAATTTCCTAATTCATTGTACTATGAACTTATCTGATATAACACTAACTTCATCATTTGTTTATGACTCACCTACATATTACAATAAATATTAAAGTCTTATAGAGACTGTTCTTCTTTACTCTCAACATATCCTTGTTCCATGAAGAAAAAGACAAAAGTCCTTCGTGATTTTCTGATTTTAAATTGGATTACAATCGTGATATATAAATAAGTTTTTCTCCTCTACTAGAAGAATCCACCTTTAATTCCTTTACCGTCTGGGTTTCGTGATCTTTTAAGATTTTTCATTAAGTTTCTTGAAATTACTTTTCTTGTAGAATCGTTACCAATTCTTGGATCCCCTACCTACGATAATAAAAGTCATACATGGTTATTGTATTATAATTATCTCTACTCAGATTATTTATAAACGAAAGAAGTCTAACCACATAATCCTGTCACCTATCCTGTCGTGACGAATCTTACATAGGTTTTTGATTTCTTTGTTTTTTTGAGTGCGAATAAACTTAGACACCGTAAGGACTAGATGAATCTGTAAACGTTTTGTAGGTTAAATACTGTTAACTATTTTAAGATGGAACCTTCCGGATCCAATTTTATGTGTGACAAGATGTTATAAAAAAAGAGTAAAACTTATAACGATATCGTAAAGAACGGAAAGAACTCCGTAAATAAGACCGAAACTATCCTTAATCAACGTCCTTCTAGGGAACCTCTTCCTTTACCGTTAGGTGAGGTCATGAGAACGGACCTTTTAGGGTACGTGTCTCCTCGGACCATCCGATGTCAGGTACCCCAGTGCTTCTCAGCCTGTGCTGACTCGCTGAAGTGCAAGTGCAAGTACAAAATGGAAAATTGGTTTAATCCGTGTTCGTATACAACTTTTACTGACACAGAAAGAAATAAGTGATTGGAGATTTCGTAGAATGATTGTAGATTTCAATCAATTGTGATTGTAGATTTCGTCCCGAAATTATTTGCGACTAAAAATTTTTTCATATATCGTAACTGTTTCTTATATCGTGTTAAAAGGGTTCTATACTTCATACTATGAGGATGATAAGGTGGGAGTAAAAAAGAAAAAGAGAAAAGAAATTTTTTTTTACCAATCAGTTCAAATTAAGTCAGAAATATTAGGAAAGTAAAAGAATCGGACAATGAAAAATCTGAGGTTTCACTTCATACCCGTCTTTAAACATGTTTTAAACATGTTTTAAACATGTTTAAGTACGTTTTAACACCCTTCAGACTTAGATAAAATTTAGACAACCGGAATCACACATAAAGTGGTATTTCAAATGTTATCGTACTTCTAGTACCAGTTGTAAAGAGAGGGACCTATGAAGATTGCTCTTTCCCATCACTGTCGTCCTCGAAACCCTTGTCTTAATGTAACACCCAACAACGGTTTGACCTCTGACAACGACCCCTCTTTATACACTACATATGTTGACTATGGGACCCTTTACCCCACCCCCCCTCATCATGTTTCCTTGGGTTCCGAAAGGACGGAAAGTAATCATTTGTAGATAATAAAAAACAGAACGAAGGACGTGAGGGAAGGTACGAGGTAGACAGAAGGATGAAAGGAAGAAGAGAGGAAGGGAAGGAGAGGAAGTGGGTGACAAAGGGATTGGGGATAGTTTACAAAGTTAAAAGGTAAAACCATTCACAATCGTATATTATCATAAAACAATCGTTCACTTGATTTGTTTACTTCCAACCCGAAGTCTCAGAAATTACCGACTTCTGTCTCTCTATGATACCTTAATGATTCATTGATTATTCGGTATTTTAACATCTAATCACTTTCGTTCTCTAGTATTTTCATTTTCAATGAACGTGTCAGTACAGACTGAAAAACCCTAAGGTACCTGACGTCGGACAGGACGAGGAGACAGGTACCTTAAGAGGTCCGTTGTCATGACCTCACCCAACGGTAAAGGAAGAGGACCCCTAGAAGGACTGGGTCCCTAGTTTGAACCCAGAAGACGTAACGTCCGTCTAAGAAATGGTTGACTCGGTGATCCCTTCGGGACTATTAAAGAGACTATTGAGTGGACCATTTCTCTACTATTTAGTCGGAAATTCACCACTCTTCTGTCACTTTCACGGAGTTCTTAATTGTTTTTTTTAAGTCCTAGACATACGTTCACATTCTTAAAAGGACCTCCAGTCTACCGATTATGTCACCCCTTGTTACTCAAAGTTAATTGTTAAATTTCTCCTGTCAGTGTGACGAGTCTTTTAAGTCAGAGTTTGTCGGACACGACACGAATCACGGAGTCAGTAAAGGTTGAGAAACGTTGGGTACCTGAGATCGGGCGGTCCGAGGAGACAGGTACCCCTAAGAGGTCCGTTCTTATGATCTCACCCAACGGTACGGGAGGAGGTCCATTAGAAGGGTTGGATCCCTAGTTTGGGTTCAGAGGACTTAACGTCCGTCTAATAAAATGGTAGACTCGGTGGTCCTTCGGGTTATTATGGCCTCACCCATCTGCTAGCGAAGAGTCCCCTTAAAACTTGGGTCCTCAGTTTGATCCCAGAGGACGTAACGTCCGCCTAAGAAATGGTCGACTCGATGGGTCTTTCGGGGAGTTTCTCGGATTTTAACGGTTTTATCAAATTCATGATAGACTCGTTTTGATTCGTAAAATAATAGGTGGTAAGGTGTCTAAATTCCACCGATTTAGATGTAATATAAGAAACGGCTTTACATAGTTTACGAGTTTGTCAAAAGTATAGGTTAGTAACTACTAATACCCTATTCTCCTTTGACGAAACTTTGATTAAATAGATCATATTTAAAAAAAAAAAAAAACCATTTTTTTCCGGAACTAAAAGGAAATAGACCGAGAGTATTATTGTAACGACTTCATGGTCTTCTGTAATTAACCCTTTTATAACTCGACTATAGTGTCAAAGAATCCTTAAGTCCAGAAGGTTGAACATTTGACTGGGGGTCTTCGAGAAGTTTAAGAGACTTTTAAAATAATGTTTTTATTTATCAGGGTTATATGAATAAGTCTTGTAAAAATGGGACAAATGAAAAAAGGGTAATGTACCGTAATAATCTTTAGGTGAAATTGTTTTGGGTAAGAAAAATACGTACTTTTATTGTTGCTTAAATACAAACTAGTAACATATTCCTCTGACTAGGAGATGGTTCTTCAGATTTAGTGTTTTTCACTTTTGCCCCTCTAATAATGTTTCCAGAAAAACACTGAATACTTTAAACAAGTCATCCATGTATTCTGAATTAAAATACAAATTATAAGTCAAAAAACAAAAACAAAAACAAAAAAAGACGGTTTAATCATGAATTCGAACCTCTTTCGTTACCGTTGGCTGAGGACCTTTTAGGGTACCCGTCTCCTCGGACCATCCGACGTCAGGTACCCCAGCGATTCTCAGTCTGTACTGACTCGCTGAAGTGAAAGTGCGTAACCTCTTCCTTTACCGTTGGGTGAGGTCACAAGAACGGACCTCTTAGGGTCCCTGCCCCCTCGGACCACCCGACGACAGATACTCCCACGTGTCTCAGCCTGTACTGACTTCGTTGAATCGTCGTCGTCGTCGTCGTCATGAATTCGATGTAAGATAACGATATTTAATATATCACAGATCCGTTATTCTATGATCTATTATAAGTAATTACTCTTATAGGATTGTTCTTTTCTAATAGATAACTGTTTATAAAAATTTATCCAACATCGTCGAAAGGTACCTGACGTCGGATGGTCCGAGGAGGTAGGTACCCTAAAAGGTCCGTTCTCATGACCTCACCCCACGGTAACGGAAGAGGAAATTTAGTATTTCTAAGTAATCTAATAAAGTTTTGAAAAAACTTTTTAGTCATCGAAAATGTTATGATCTACATTTATGATGTAAATCTGGGAGAATCAAATGTATATGTAAATTTATTTAAGATACAAGAAAACGTTCTATAACCAGGATATCTTAAGATTTGTATTTATGTTTAAGAGTTCAAAGATCTTTGAGATATTAGTTCTATTTTGATTAAAATTGTAATTAATAAACTTTTTAAATTGGAATTCTTTATCTGAAAGTAAGAATAAACAAGAATTGATTCAACATCAACTAAAAAAGGGATCCCTTGTCATTTAAAGTATTGATTCTTTTTCAGAGGATTACTAAATACAAACAACGTCATATTGTATCAATCAATAGGACTCTCGTTTCTGACCTTAAATTCATGATAAAAGAGAAAAAAAGGGGTGAAAATTTTTGACGTTATTTTATGTGTATTTTATTGTAAATGGTATACTTGGTAAAAATTAACATGTCAAGTCACCGTAAAAAGGTACAAATAACTCTGTTTTAACTGTATGTTGAAATACATTCAAGTTCAATATTTGGACAACTAAAGTATGTGAATGTCTATCGTTTTATTAATAGTGACATGGTAATAGACTGTGTAGAAAATGAGTGTATTAACGGTGAAGAAAAACACCACTCTTATAATTTCCGGATGACAAATTGTTGAAGGTCAAGTATTAAACAATGATAATTGAGATTAGTGTTACTACACTCAGTTTAAAGGACTTGAATAAGTTGAAGATTGACATTCAGATATGAAACTTGGTTATAGAGGGGTAGGGAGTTTGCAAGGTCGGGGACCATTGGTGGTAAGATAAGACAAATATGTTCAAATCGACAAAATCTAAGGTATATATCTACTATAGTTATATCATAAATAGAAAGAGACAGTCTGAATACGGTAATGTAACAGTGTTTACCGTCCTAAAGGAAAAAGTACCGGATTCATATAAGGTAACATATATTTATGTATGGTGTAGGAAGGTAAGTAGACAATTATCTGTGAATATAACAAAAGTACAAAACCGATAACACTTATTACGGAGTTACTTGTACCCTCACGTCTAGTGTATCATCGAGATAAAAATTAAAAGACTTCTTAGAGGTATGATAAGAGGTATCACCGAAGTAGTTGAATGTAAGAGTGATCCTCACCTGTCTCCAAAGGAAAAGAGGTGTAGGGACGGTTGTGAACAATAAAGAATAGAAAACTCTACTCGGTAAGACTGTCCACACTCTAATATAGAGTAACACCAAAAGTGAACGTAAAGAGACTACTAATCATTCTAACTCATGTAAAAGTACATGGACAACCTATTTGACACATAGAAGAAACCCTTTTACAGATAAGTTTTGGAGACAGGTAAAAATTTGATGTAAAAAAAGGGTAAACACAACCTACTCGAGGAATATATAACACCTATAACTGTCTAATGGTCTATACTAAACGTTTATAAAGAAGGATAAGGTATCCAACCAAAATTAAAACAACTACTAAAGAAAGTGACACATCTGAAAATTAAACTACATCAAGATGGATAACTGAAAACGAAAATAACGAACGTGAAAACCACAGTATAAGTTTTTAGTAACGGTCTAGTTACAGTTTCTCAAAAAAGTTACAAAAGAAGATTCTCAAAATACTAAAGACCGGAATTTAAATCCATAAATTAGGTAAAGTTCAAGTAAGAACACTCACCACATCCCTTCTTCTTCATGTTAAAGTAAAAGACGTATATCAATAAAACAGTTATGGTAAATAATTTCTCTGATAGAAACTTATGAGAAATAAGAGAACCGTTTATTATTAACCGGTATACATCCGTCAATAGAGACCCAGGAAGTAAGACAAAGTAACCAGATACAGATAAAAATATGATCATGGTATGACAAAAGTACTGATATCGAAAGATTGTCGTAAACTTTTGTCCGTCACAATTCAAAGGTCGGTAGAAAAGGAAAGAGTACTAACGAAACCGATAAACCCTAGAAAATACGAGTTGTAAGTCTTTTGTTTCCAGTACCGTAGACCAGGGTAGTGAAGTACCCTTTATCTACCCCTTTGTCACCTTTGTCACAGTCTGAAATAAAACCCCCGAGGTTTTAGTGACGTCTACGACTAACGTCGGTACTTTAATTTTCTGCGAATGAGGAACCTTCTTTTCAATACTGGTTGGATCTGTCGTATAAGTTTTCGTCTCTGTAATGAAACGGTTGTTTCCAGGTAGATCAGTTCCGATACAAAAAAGGATACCAGTACATACCTACACTCTCAACCTGACTCTTCTTTCGACTCGCGGTTTCTTAACTACGAAAACTTGACACCACAACCTCTTCTGAGAACGCTCAGGGAACCTGACGTTCCTCTAGGTTGGTCAGGTAAGACTTCCTCTAGTAGGGACCCTAAAGAAACCTTCCTTACTACGATTTCGACTTTGAGGTCATGAGACCGGTGGAGTACGATTCTCAACTGAGTAACCTTTTCTAAGACTAGGATCCTTCCTAACCCCCGTCCTCCTCTTCCCCTGCTGTCTCCTACTCTACCGACCTACCGTAGTGACTGAGCTACCTACACTCAGACTCACTTGAGACCCTCTACCACTACCTGTCCCTCCGGACAGCACGACGTTAAGTACCCCAGCGTTTCTCAACCTATGCTGACTCGTTGACTTGACTTGACTTATGTAGGTGTTTTTAAAATCCTATCAAAAAGGATAAAGACACCTTTTACGGTAACCTTAAAGGTATCCTTAGCACAACTTAGATATCTACTAGATCACGTCATACCTATAAAACTATTGTAGTAAAGTTAAGTACTTGTACCCTGTACCTGTTAACTAAAGACATACGACTAAAACATAGGAAGTTAAAATGACTTAAGTAACTGAACAAGATTTACAAGGACCACTTTAGAAATCCTGAAAGATATATATTCTAGTATAATAAACGTTTGTGTCTGTTAAAATGGAAAAGAAAGACTAAACTTACGAAAAAGAAACAGAAGGGACTAATGATATTCGAAGGTCATGAAACAACTTACTCTTACCAGTCTCATCCGTGGGATCAGAGCAAGGACTAGAATCTCCCTTTCGAAAGTTAGAAAGTGGTAACTTACACTATGTTAGCGACTCAGACAGTATACACCGGAAATAACACAACTTCATACAAGGAAGATATGTGTCAAACAACTCGCAAAAATAATACTTTCTTACATATAAAACAGTTTACGAAAAAGACGGTGTATACTATAAACAGAAAGTAAGATCATAGTGTAAAGAAATAAACGTTACAATTTGATGGACACGTAGGGTCCCTATTTAGGTCAACTTGTCTCATACAAGGAAAATTACCAACAATTTAAGTCAAAAGATTATAAAACGACTCTTCAAAACGTAGACATAAGTAGTACCTATAACCAGACACCGAAAGAAAAGAACGTTACAGGAATTGACCCAAACCATTGTTCCATTACGACCGAAGTATTTTACCCAAACCCTCATAAGGGAAGAGAAGTTAAAAAACTTCTTAAACTTCTCTAATAATAATTAAAGAGAAATTTACAAACAATCTTAAGTGGTCACTTTGGTTGTATCTCCTGATCTTACTTTTTCATCCTTCCGTTCTTTATGGACCTCATTGTCCGTTCAAACCTGTACCTCATGTTGTACTTCGTCCCGTTCCGATTGTCTCAAAACGGTTATCTTGTGTGACCAGTATCATTTGTAGGAGAAGGTTACTGTTTTCTCTACTAAGATGTGTACTTGTAGTGGTCTATGAGCTATAGTTTTAGTCTAACTAATATAAGGAACGTCAGTTTTTACCTCTTCGACATATGTCAGTCGTTTTTGTTCTGACCCTCGATTGTCACCAAGTCTTGTATGGAGGATAACGTTTTAAGTCCGAATTTAACTTCTTTCATCCCTTTTGGTGATCCGGTGAGTCCATACTAGATTTAGTTTAGGGAATACTAACGTGTCACCCTCACTGTTTATCTAAGTTCCCTAATCTAAACTATCTCACGGACTTCTTGATACCTACTACAAATATTGTAACATGTCCTCCGTCACTGGTGTTGATAGGGTTTCTTCTTTACGTTCTTCTGTTTTACCAACAGACTCCTCCGGAATGTTTATCGACTCTTTTCTTCTCTTCACTTTGTGTTTCCTCTTTTCCTTTCTATATACGTTGACTTACGTCACAAGGTTTCTTATCGTTCTTTTGTATACTGTCGGAAGAATTTAATTGTTACATTTCTTTATCTCCCTTTTTTATTTTACCCTTTCTGTTCTCTCGAGACGTTCTTTTAATCTCTATGGGTCCCTTGTAAAGTACGTTTATACCTATGTTATTTCCTCTCTTTTTCGTTCCTGTATTGTCTTCGTCTTCTCTAACTCTTCTCCACCGTTCTTATGTGTCTTAATATGTTTTTTCCAGAATTACTGGGTCTATTTCTACACACCAGTGAGTGGATCTCGGTCTGTAGGACCTCATACTTCAGTTCACCCGGAATCCTTTGTAATGATACTTGTTTTGATCAACTCCACTACCTTAAGGTTCCTCGATAAAGTCTAGGTTTTTCTACTACGGCACTTTCACGACGTGAGTTATACCGTCGTTTAAACCTTTTGAGTAGTCACCGAAGTCCTGACCTTAGTCAAAAGTAAGGTTAGGGTTTACTGTTTCGGTCCCTTATAAGTTCGATGGTATGTTAACGTGAGTAAAGTGTACGACCATTCAATTACGAGTTTTAGGATGTTTGGTCTGAAATTGTCGTAAACTTGGTTCTTGAAGGTCTACATGTTCGACCTAAATCCTTTCCGTCTCTTTGGTCTAGAGTTTAACGGTTACGGGTAACATAGTATCGTTTTCCTTCTCTTAAGGTCTTTTTGTATATAAAGATGGATTGACTGGAACGATTTCGGAAAACGACACACCTAGTGTTGTTTGACACCTTTTTAGTATTTCTCTATCCTTATGGTCTGGTGGTATGAACAGAGGACTCTTTGGACGTATATCCGGTTCTTCGTTGTCAATCTTGGTCTGTACCTTGTTTCCTGACCAAGTTTTAAACCTCCCCTCATCCAGTTCTGACATGTATCAGTGGGACAAATAAATTGAATATACGTCTTATGTAGTACGTTTTACGGTCATATCTATTTAGTGTTCGACCTTAGATCTAACGACCCTCTTTATTGTTGGAGTCTATACGTCTACTATGGTTGGATCACCGTCTTTCACTTCTCCTTGGTCTCAGAGAACTATCTTTACTTTCTCCTCTCACTTTTTCGACTGAATTTTGAGTTGTAAGTTTTTTGATTCTTATGCCGTAGATAAGGGTATGAAGTACCGTTTATTTACCTCTTTTTTACCCTTGTCACCGTCTAAAGTAAAAGAACCCGAGGTTTTAGTGACAACTACCACTGACGTCGGTACTTTCATTTTCTACGAACGAGGAACCTTCTTTTCAATACTGTTTGGATCTATCGTATAATTTTTCGTCTCCGTAGTGAAACGACTGTTTCTAGGTATGTCAGTTTTGGTACCAAAAAGGTCATCAGCACATGGTCACACTCTCAACCTTGTATTTCTTACTACTCACGTCTTCATAACTCCAAAGGATAGATACCACGACCTCTTCTGAGAACTCTCAGGGAACCTGACGTTCCTCTAGTTTGGTCAGTTAGGATTTCCTTTAGTTGGGACTTATAAATGACCTTCTTTACTACGACTTCGACTTCGAGGTTATGAAACCGGTGGACTACGGTTCTCGACTGAGTGACCTTCTCTGGGAGTGTGACCCTTACTAACTCCCGTTCTCCTCTTCCCCCGCTGTCTCCTACTTTACCAACCTACCGTTGGTAACTGACTTACCTGTACTCTCAAACGAGTACTCTAACTCGTTTGAGACCTTCTATCACTTCCCGTCCCTCCGGACCGTACGATGCCAGGTACCCCAACGTTTCTCAGTCGGTACTGAATTGTTGACTTTTTGTTGGTGGTAATCTTTGGTTGACCAAAAACAAAACCCCTCTAAAATCTAATGACTAAGTTAAAGGCATGAACAATGACTATAAAAAAAATGAAGAAGTACTAAGTCAAATCCATTTAAAATACAAACATTCGTAAATTGATAAAGAAGATCCTGAGACCGCTGAGACCGCCCTGAGAAGAAACGACTCTGACTGTAGGACTGGTGAGTCCCATGAGTCCCCGGTCGAACGGACGGTCACCTGATCTGGGTCGTCGACGTTGACACTGGGAAAACAGGGACCAGAGGAGGACTGCGCCTGTTGACCGGTTTCACGGGGCTGGTCATTCCTTGTTCTCTGAAATAACTGGAGAGAGGGGAAGGGGGAGAGAAAGGAGAGGAATTGGGAAGGATAGGAAGGGACAAAAAGATCAGGGGACCAGGACCTGCGTCCTTAGACCAACTTCCCGGGAGTCGGACTCGACTCCTAATCTCTGACTAGTGGAGGAGAACCGTCTCTTCAGCTTAAGACCAAGACCAGACCAGACTAAAGACCACCCCGGCTCAAGGTCAGGAGGGAAGAGACCTCCGGGTCCCTTTTCAGGGTATTGTGGAGCCATAGACATCCACCGGCCTCTGCAGCAGACATTGTGGTGGGGAAAACAGGGGGGAGAGGACGGAGGAGGGGGAAGAAGAAAGTTGTACCGAAGGAAAGGAGGGAACTTTAGAAACTACAATCATGAACCTAGACTTCAAGACACAGAGATATCCTCCAAAAGACTCTCTGATAAGAACATAAATTCCCGAAGGGACCACCACGTATCTAATTTCGCAGACGGACGTTACACCCTCTGGACCCAAGCTAGGGACCCAACCCTTCTAGGGGACCTCTTCCTTTACCGTTTGGTGAGGTTATAAGAACGGACCTCTTAGAGTACCTGTCTCCTCAAATCACCCGAAGTCAGGTGCCCAGCGTTTCTCAGCCTGTGTTGACTCGCTGAAGTGAAAGTGAAAGTGAAGTAAAGATCCAAAGATCAAACACCGTATAATAACAAGTATAATAACGTCATCAGATTACTAGGATACATAAAGACACCATTATGAGAGTAAAAAAGAAAGGCTAAAATAAATAATAAAAACGGAGAAACAAACAGGTCGATTTCTAAGTGATTATAATAAAAATGTTTATTAGTACAGAATCAAAGATAACTGGAAAAGATAACCAAAAGCCCAGAGATAAAGTAAATAAATAACTAAAAAATCAACTAGAAAAGGAAAACAAAAGACCAGAGATAAAGTAAATAAAGAAGGGAAAAACAATAAAGGAAGGAGAAGGTTTGAAACCTGAAACAATGGGAAAAAGATCTAGGAACTTTACAATCCAAATGAACTCTAGAGATAAAAAGAATTAAATCTGTAAATAAAGATATTCGTAGGAAGAATCTTGACGATAACAGTGTAAGGTATCTAAAAGTATATAACAAAGGTAAAAGTAAAAAAAGGTTATATAAAGAATTAAAGATAAAAAACTAAGGAAGAAACTGAGTGACCAACGAGTCCTCACAAAATTAAAGGTGTATGAACATTTTTAAAGTCGGAAGGAGAAGAATATCCAAAACAAAGTATCGTAATACTACCCTTTTTATACACCATACTGAAGTTAGAAGAATTTAACCGATTCTAAATAAAACATAGTATAGTATTTTATACGATCTCTTACAAAACATGTACTAACTCTTCACATAAGATGACGACAACTTATCTTACAGATATAAACGGACGATTCAAGTAAACCAGATTTTATACGAAGTTCAGGTTATAAAGGGACAACTAAAAGACAGACCTACTGAAGTCAAGTCAAGTCAAGTCAAGTCCACGAGTCAGCACAGGCTGAGAAACGCTGGGGTACTTAGCGTCATACGGTCCTGAGGGATAGGTAGTGGTTGAGGGTCTCAAGTGAGTCTGAGTGCAGGTAGTTCAGTCACTACGGTAGATTGGTAGAGTAGGAACCAGTAGGGGAAGAAGAGGACGGGGGTTAGGGAGGGTCGTAGTCTCAGAAAAGGTTACTCAGTTGAGAATCGTACTCCACCGGTTTCAGGACCTCACAGTCGAAATCGTAGTAAGGAAGGTTTCTTTAGGGTCCCGACTAGAGGAAGTCTTACCTGACCAACCTAGAGGAACGTCAGGTTCCCTGAGAGTTCTCAGAAGAGGTCGTGGTGTCAAGTTTTCGTAGTTAAGAAGCCGCGGGTCGAAAGAAGAGTCAGGTTGAGAGTGTAGGTATGTACTGGTATCCTTCTTGGTATCGGAACTAATCTGTCTGGAATCAGCCGTTTCATTACAGAGACGAAAACTTATATGATTGAATGGGTGGTAGTTTTCACCCCATGACTACAAGCGTTGATAATCACATAACAACAGATAGAGGAAAGTCTAGACAACCGTAAACAAATTATATAATTCCACAAGACTATATCTCAGGTATGTATAATGTTGACAAAATAGAAGAACTACTTAACTAGGGTGACAGTAATATATGACTGGAATAAACAGTGAAAAATCGTAAAAACCGAATTTTAGATTAAAAAGATCATATTCACATCGGTGGGAACAAGAAGTAACCAAAGGTAAATTTACCTTATGAAACAAAGGTAGGGAAGTAAAAGTCAGATACACACAGAAATTTCGACTTCACCAACAGAACATTAGTCACATTTCATATAGAAGATCGGTAAATACAGTCATATTCAGTCATATAAATGTTAATTTGATTAGTAACTGTCTATTCCTGAATGATTACGGTACAATAACGAAAGACCAACGAAACAGGGAACAAGGAAAGAAGGAGAGTACATCGGAAAGGAACACTTAACCACTAAAGATATCACCATACGAGATTAAGGGAATAGAAATAGATAACATTTAGATGAAATCCAAAAATGAAAACCAGGGATACGTAAACACGTACGAGTAAGTACAGGCTGAGACACTGGGGTACCTAACGTCGGACGGTCCGAGGAGACACGTACCCTAAGAGGTCCATTCTTATAACCTCACCCAACGGTAAAGAAGGACGTCTCCTAGAAAGGTTGGGTACCTGACTTGAGTCAGGGGACACAGAGGATGTGACGTCTTACTAAGAAATGGACAACTCGGTAACCCCTTTGGGACCACCAAGGATACTCCGTATATGTTTTGTGGAATGTTCAAAATATAATTGATGAAGTTAACATATATTTTGGAGATGGGAAAATGAGAGGGGGAAAATACAAATATTGTAGTGTTAAACGGAGAAGAATATAACACACGAGTAATTATTTAATATGATCGATATCATTAAAATTATGAGAATAGGAAATTGTAAGTATGATTCTCTATCAATTGTGTGGTAGTATTATGTCATAATCTCATAATACTTAAATTCATATATAAATGTGAATGATTATAACATAATTTTCTGTGAATGAGGAACCTTCCTTTCAATACTGGTTGGATCTATCGTATAAGTTTTCGTCTCTGTAATAAAACGGTTGTTTCCAGGCAGATCAGTTCTGATACCGAAAAGGTCATCAGTACATACCTACACTCTCAACCTGACACTTCTTTCGACTCACGTCTTCTTAACTACGAAAACTTGACACCATAACCTCTTCTGAGAACTCTCAGGGAACCTGATGTTCCTCTAGGTTGGTCAGGTAAGATTTCCTCTAGTCAGGACCCTCAAGAAACCTTCCTTTCTACGATTTCGACTTTGAGGTCCTGAAACCGGTGGAGTACGCTTCTCAACTGAGTAACCTATTCTGAGACTACGACCCTTCCTAACCCCCGTCCTCCTCTTCCCCTTTTGTCTCCTACTCTACCGACCTACCATAGTGGCTGAGTTACCTGCACTCAAATTCACTTGAGGCCCTCAACCACTACCTGTCCCTCTGGGCCGCACGACGTCAAGTATCCCAGCGTTTCTCAGTCTGTGTTGACTCGCTGACTTGACTTGAGGCCCTCAACCACTACCTGTCCCTCTGGACCGCACGACGTCAAGTATCCCAGCGTTTCTCAGTCTGTGTTGACTCGCTGACTTGACTTGACTTGACTTATGACATATAAAAATACACAAAAGTACGATGATTAATCGTAGTAAAGTAAAGTTCAACTTTTTGAGAAAAATAGTAAAGGACATTCCGTCTAGATTACCTCTACTTAAGAGAGGAGAAAACAAACAGACCTTTTCAGAAAAAGGAAGTAAAGACTTCTTACTGAAACGATTAATCCGTGAAAAATTCAGAACCTTTACAGAAAATAACGAGTCCAATATCGATATAAGTTTTTGACAAAAATATAATATTTACTTTATATATTTTAAATACATATATTAAGATAAACGTAATTTCCTCAAATAAGATACGATATTGTCTTATAAAAGGAGTGTCAAAATACGAAATATTACATTTATCTTTCAGTTTTAGTCAGATGAATTACATAATTATGGACTTTGAATTTAAAACCGTGATGATATATCAAAAGTCTAGGTCTTCCAAAGGGTTTTCTTTAGATTTCGTGTCTGTCTTTCTAAGTTATTAAGACCATAGTGTCTACAGTAGATAAAACACAATTTGTGTTCATAAGTGTCGTGACGAGTGTTGGTTATAAAAGAATAACGATTATGTCAAGTAGTAAGATGTGAAGTCTATCGAATTATGATGATACTATCCAAAATGAAATCCCTTTTTCAGGGTGTTTTTGAGTAGACGTATCGACATTATATTCTAGATTTTTAATCAGGTCACCTGTCCTACCACGTTTGTGAAAGATTGTTTCCTTTTCCTTGTTTTCTCTATATTATCGTGTGTAAATTACCTTGAAAATATAAACGAGGACATGATATTAAGGTCGTATCCACGAACTAATCCGGGGTGTCTTATCTGGAGATCGTGTCATCTTCATGAAAATACTACAGTTGGATTGGATTCCACCCTTTTTAATGACCCAATCTACTTGTACTCTAGACAAAGAAGAAATTTAAATTGACAGAGTAGGTGTTACTTATAAGATTTAAAAGTCCATATTCAAAGACAAATCTGTCGACATGTAACAATACTTCCTTTTATCGATTTTTAAAGTCTACTTTGTTAAAATGAAAATTTATAAAGATACGAATGAAAATGTAAGTGAAAATTTCATTTTATAAAAATTAATTCCATCAAGATTAAGTACCACTACCTGTCCCTCCGGACCGTACGACGCTAAGTACCCCAACGTTTCTCAACCTGTACTGACTCACTGACTTGACTTGACTTCACTTTACTTAAGTAATTAATTAATGTATCTGGACACTATTTCTAATGATATGTCTCCGAGACTTTTGTATTCACTTGTTAAAGTCTTGTATATTTATATACGTCGAAATACTTTTCTGATCGTATGATAAGTTCATGATAAGTAAAAACACTCTTCTCTATTATCTCTAATATAGATTTCGTTATATTAATAAGAAACCTGATCGGATGATAAAGGACTCCGATTGCAGATATCAGAAAACTCACAAGTAATGTTACTCTTAACTTTTACTTTTCTTAACCATAAAAGGACCTTTGATAATATCAGTTCCGTCATTGTTTTCAAAAATCCTATTATAAATAAAGGAATTATCGAAGAGAGTTTTTTTACGGACTTTCTAATGAACGTCTTCTCGAATTCCTTAGTTCTATTAAGTTTTCGTTTTGTTTTTAAAAGGAACACTATATTTTTGAAATGGGTGGAAACGCCTTATATCTTGTATACAACACCTCCACCAAATATATCCTGAGGAAGTATGTGTCCGGTCTCGGGTGAATTTTAAGACTTCTCTCTTGAAAAGGGTGTTGGTAACCCTGGTCAATAGTTTTCTACGTAAGGAAGAAGATGGATGTTATTCTTTATTTTAATTCTTAATGTTATAAATTTTTAATAAAGTAGACAGTCGTAAATTTTCACTAAAAATTTTTGAAAATTTGTGTACTATTGGATCCTTTTCTGTAGTTTCTATTTATATAGTCCTAACTCTTATAGTTTAAACCGAGACTTCGATTTTCGTAGTATTTTGTCAGAAAAACCTGAGACACCCTTTCCCTCTCCCACCCTACTAAACCCCCTTACCGTACCTTTGTACATATTTAAGTATATTCTTTGCTTAAAGGTCAGGTCCTAGGAACCCCGACCACGTGACCCTACTGGACCTCCCTACCATGTCCCTCCCTCCACCATCCCCCAAAGTCCTACCCCTCGTACACATACGGGCACCACCTAAGTACAACTAAACGCCGTCTTGGTCATGTTATAACATTTCATTAATAGTAGGTTAATTTTATTTATTTAAATTTAAATTTTTTTTTTGACTTTGAGAAATACAGTTATGGGAGGGTTTTTTTCAGGTCAAGGTTTTTATTACCTAGAGGAACTTTACTCGTGAGTGAAGGGTTTTAAAAGTAACACCAAAATAGTAGTGTGTGATGTGTCTATACTTCCTTGTAATAATACACCCTTATTCTTTGACATTTTTAAATTAAATTTAATCTTATCTAATTTAAATAAATTATAATTATAAACTACTTTGAATAAAATTAATTTTACATTGAAACGACATAAACATTCAACTTCAATTGATCGATGTTTGATCAAAAAGATTCTCGATCGACCCAATAAATTAAGTCGTCAGACTTTACAATATCTTTAATATTTTCTTGTATTACTCTCTATATTTTACTTGGATTAAAAAGAAATAAGTGTGTCTCTCTTTTATCCAAATGGTTTAATTCTGTCTTTATTCGTACTCCTGATATTATATCAGATTACGGATACCTACTTAATTTTGTTTATATATATATATATATATATATGTATATGTGTGTATTTTTTTGTTGTATAGGTACAACTAACCCGTGAAAAGAATCTTAGCAAGTAGAATAAATAGTCGATTTAAATTTGTCGATTTAAAGTACTCGAGGGTAAGGTGGGTTATCTTAGTTCTTCAATAGTTAGACCATAAATTTTCCATAACACTTCTAGTTCTTTTTCTTTGTAGTAAGTTTTTAAACTAAATGAAAAATCTTATTTACTATGAAATATTAGTCACTAATTTTTTACTGATATCCGAAGACCAAGTTTTACCGTCTCATCTTTCCGTACACGAGTAAAGGAAGATACTCTCGTGGTTTTAACGTTGATCGACAACTTGTTGGTAGCTCTCCTCCTACGACCTTGAGTGGTTTTTTTCTATGGGGTGTAGATTTCTGTTTCTTCTTCGGTGTCGTTCTGTCATCCTCCCCCCCGAGTCAGCACTATTTTAGTTTAGGGTGTGGACGGTCCACCCACTGGGTCTTTGAACTCTTGTTATTATGGTTCCTTCAAGAGGTTAACAATTCTTCCAAGACTTATGATGTAGTCCGAAGGATCGGACCCCTTAGACTGTTTCTCTGACCCTTAGGGGTCCCTTAGACCGGAACTTTCGGTCATCTTAAACTAATATCCTGAAGATGTACTGACTCCCTTTATTTCTGAGGTTATTACCCCCTGTATTTGTTTCAGAACGCGTGTGGTTATGGGTCTCTTTTCCTCATCACTGGGGTGTCCTCTGACTTGGTTTTGATGAACGATCTCAACGTCCCGGAGGACACCTCCGGACCCAGTCGTCCCTGAGTGATGTTCCTCCTCCCGTGACCGCCGTCGTCCGTTCCTTCCAGAGGGAACCACATTCGGGAGAACCGCAAATTGGGATAGTCTCTCTGGTATCTGGAGTCCCGATCTAGTGAATCTCGGTTTGTTGATAGTCCCTCCCCCTGGTTGGGGAGGATAGTCGTCTATTAATCTAATTTCGAAATGACTCGTTCCGGGACAGGTGGTCTCGTTCTGGGTCAAAAAGGGTGACGGTTAGGGAGGGTAGTCCTTCGAATGTGTTCGGAGAATCGGAGTAGGTAGTCTCCCGTCTGTCTTCTTCGTTCTTCGTCGTTAGGGTGTCGTGGATTAGTTTTTGGTGGAGTGTCTTTCAATTAGTTCTACTTTTTCGTCTTTCAATACAGGGTCTACTTCCCTGTTCTATTTTCGGGGTCTTTTGGTTGATTTAATTCAACCCTATCCGTTTGAAAGTCTTTTCCTTAAGTCTTATCACTATCTCTTCTACTAGGTTCTAGAGTCCTTTTGTTACCGTTTCTACGTTCTTTATAAATGGTTTCTGGATGTTTTTGATTTCCTATTTGTTTGTCTCTACTTATTATATGATCTTCCTTAATTATCGTCTTATTATCCGTCTTTTTGTCTATTTGTTGGACCTCCTGTCTTAACATCTTTAGTGACGGCGTCTGTCTTATATCTATTTTCTTACTTTTCTTTACTTCCGTCGGATTCTCTGAGACCCTGTTGTAATTTGTCTGGTTCTAAGCGTAATATCCCCAGGGTCTTCTTCTCTCTCTCTCTGTTCTAGACTCTTTTATAAACTTCTCTATTATCGACTTTTAAAGGAATTATACCCTCTTCTTTATCAGTTGGTTCAGGTCCTTCGTGTGTATCTTATTTAGGTTCCTCCTTGTGTGGCTCTGTACGTCATTAGTTCGACAGTTTTTACATAATTTCTGTTTCTTTTTTATAAGTTTAGTCGTCTCTTTTTGCTGTTTATTGTATGTTCCTTTGAGGGTAGTGCAATAGTCGACTAAAGAGTTACTTTTGGGATGTTCGGTCTTCCCTTACCGTACTATATAAATTTCACTACTTTCCCTTCTCGGATGTCTGGTCTTATGAGATGGGTCGTTCTGAGAGTAAGTCTAAACTACCTCTTTAGTTTTCGAAAGGGTTGTTCGTTCATTCTCTTAAGTCGTGATACTTTGGTCGAAATTTTACTTACGATTTCCTTGAAGAGATCCGTCCTTTATTTTCTTCCTTTTCTGGATGTCTTTTTTTTTTTAATTCTTTTACCATTATCCTAGTATGTATAGTTATTAAAGAAAACATTTACCTAATTTTCGTCGTTGGTTTTCTGTATCTGACCAACCCGTCTACTTTTGTACATGTACATACGTGAAGGTTAATAGTGAGTGAGACGAACTGGGGAGGGTAAACTTGTTTTAAAAAAATATAACAATTCATAAGTACAAGGGTAATACTGAACGTTGACATAAATAGAAAATGAAAAACACACCTATAAATAGTACTTTTGACTAGTAATAGAAAATAATAACACTGATACATTGGTAATGTGTGAATTATGGTAACATAGTACTAACCAGTTGTCTTTTTATTACCTTAAGATATAGTGGTTTCAATCCTAAATTATCTTTTTGGACGTTAGTGAAAAATTTTAGGTCTACGTATAGTCTTCATAGAATTTTAGAAAACTTTTAATGTTTACGGGTCCATAATGTGATGAAAAATTTAGGTCTAGAGGTCTATACAAAGATTACTCGTCAGTACAAATTTTGGTTGACCTAATATACTACTATAAAATGAAAATAGATCAAACAAAGTAAAAAAACTAAAGTATAAGTCACGAGGATAAAGTAAATCAAATACAAATAGTGAAAAGGTACAGATGAAAAAAGAACTACCAAAAAGAGTTCGGAAACAATTCGTATCATCTTTTCGAAAACACACACACACATATATATATATATTTATTATACATATTATATATAAAAAATTTTGAATGTTTAAAAACGGATTGATTTTTTAAATATTGTAAAACTAAGGTGAAGAAACTGAATCATACCTATCTTACGATCTAAAGGTTAAATTTTTTATCTAATTTTTACTTATATCGTACTTATATACTCCGTCGTTAAATGTCATACGGACATCTATATCGAAGTATGTCATATCTATGTTTATAGATTCACAGGGACTATATCTTATGTAGTACAAATTATGAGTTTCTATTTTCTCGTAGTATAATGACCATATTACAGTCATATTCCTTGGTCAAGGTATATATAGGTAATTGATAAACGACACATATTGTATTCGATTTTAGAAAAACAACTTTCTTCCATCACCCCTCTCTTTCCCTCCTACCCTTCCTTTTTCCCAACTATACTTCTAATCTATTTTATTGATTCTTACATACATTATTCATGTACATTTCGTTTTTACCAAGTTTAAGTATAAGATTCATTAATCTGTAAAGGGATCGTCGATAACTGTACACGAACTGTGAGAAGGTCCGTGTCTCCTATATCACGACGGGTTCTGTTTCAGAGATAAGAACACATCGAACGTAAAGTTACCGTTTCTAATGTTATTTGTGTTGTTTTTCAATTGATCAATATTTACGATAACACTATCGTTTTTTCCTACTACATAATCCCTTTGTATCACCGTAACACTTCGACCACCCCAACCCACCCCGAAGAAAACTAATCCACGAAGTGTCTTCAGGAGAAACTCCTCCATTGTAAAACCAAATCGGGCACTGTTGTTCGTTGGTCAGTCTAGACCGTCTTCTCGTAAGGTCCGTTATTTTTATCGATTCGGTTACCGTTGGGTGAGGTCATGAGAACGGACCTTTTAGGGTACCTACCTCCTCGGACCATCCGACGTCAGGTACCTCAGCCTGTGTTGGAGTGAAAGTGAAAGTGAAAAGTGAAAGTACGTAACTTCCTTTACCGTTGGGTGAGGTGACAAGAACGGACCTCTTAGGGTCCCTGCCCCCTCGGACCACTCGACGGTAGATACCCCCAGCGTGTCTCAGCCTGTGTTGACTTCGCTGAATCGTCGTCGTCGTCGTCGTTGTGTCCTGTATTCTGTCCTCGTTCGAACTCAGATATTTTAGACTGACGTCTATAAAAAAGAGGAATAACATCGGAACCTTCCTTTCAATACTGGTTGGATCTATCGTACAAGTTTTCGTGTCTGTAATGAAACGGTTGTTTCCAGACAGATCAGTTCCGATACCAAAATGGTCACCAGTACATACCTACACTCTCAACCTAACACTTCTTTCGACTCACGTCTTCTTAATTACTAAAACTTGACACCACAACCTCTTCTGAGAACTCTCAGGGAACCTGACGTTCCTCTAGGTTGGTCAGGTAGGATTTCCTCTAGTCAGGACCCACAAGTAACCTTCCTGATTACCACTNAACCTTCCTTTCAATACTGGTTGGATCTATCGTACAAGTTTTCGTCTCTGTAATGAAACGGTTGTTTCCAGACAGATCAGTTCCGATACCAAAATGGTCACCAGTACATATCTACACTCTCAACCTAACACTTCTTTCGACTCACGTCTTCTTAATTACTAAAACTTGACACCACAACCTCTTCTGAGAACTCTCAGGGAACCTGACGTTCCTCTAGGTTGGTCAGGTAGGATTTCCTCTAGTCAGGACCCACAAGTAACCTTCCTGATTACCACTTCGACTTTGAGGTTATGAAACCGGTGAAGTACGTTTCTCAACTGAGTGACTTTTTATGGGACTACGACCCTCCCTAACCCCCGTCCTCCTCTTCCTCTGCTGTCTCCTACTCTACCGACCTACCGTAGTGTCTGAGCTACCTGTACTCAAACCTATTTGAGGCCCTCAACCACTACCTGTTCCTCCGGACCGTGTGACGCTAAGTACCCTAGTGTTTCTCAGCCTGTGCTGACTTGACTTAACTTAACATCAGTTTGACTTTGTGATAAAACTATCTTATTTCAAATGTTTTATAGGACCTTTCTTGGGTCTTTGTTAATAAAAACATTAAACGTGACAAGAAAGTTATCTTTCTCCTAATTCTTTCAAATTGAAACATCTTCGTATATATGAAAAATTTACTAAAAATTGCCATACACGGTACTGTTTGTCTCTTCCGTTACCGTGGGGTGAGGTCGTGAGAAAGGACCTTTTAGGGTACCTACCTCCTCGGACCACCCGACATCAGGTACCCCAGTACTTCAGTCTGTGCTGACTCGTTGAAGTGAAAGTGAAAAGTGAAAGTACGTAACCTCTTCCTTTACCCTTTGGTGAGGTCACAAGAACGGACCTCTTAGGGTCCCTGACCTCTCAGACCACTCGACGGCAGATACCCCAGCGTGTCTCAGCCTGTGCTGACTTTACTGAATCGTCGTCGTCGGTACTACTTTCCATACATTCGTTTTATAAATTATCTTAGTAAGAGATGACCCTTAAGAGTCTTTAAATTGTGTAAAACTCAGATTATCTTCTGAAAAGATGTAAGTATAATAAAAATCGTACAAAAGACTACAAATCATTTGTCACTCATAATCCGTTTTCTTAAGGATGTAAATGGTTTTAAAAGAAGAGGTTTACCAAAAAGTTAAGGTTTTCCGTTTGTATTCTTTCTCGTGTAAAAGGAGATCTTTGGACAAATAAATAATTAGGTACATCTCCCTTGTCTTAAAAGATAATAGGAAATCGTTGGACTCTGAAATTTATTTTGACGGACTGAATCTTTATTTGTTAATAGTATTTTCATATGAGATGATTATATATGGAAACGTGCTGGAGGTTTAAGTACTGTGAAAGTGATCTAATAAATTTTGAAGTAAAATATATTTTTATATGACTCAAGACATAAAAAAGTGTCTTTCTCACACTATACAGGTGTTATTACATCAAGCATCCACCGTCTTAAGTTCTGAGAAGGAGATAAATTATTTCCTCGTTGGTCTTAACTATAATACTTTGGATTGGACTACTTTTGGAGATACGTTTTCAGTATTTTATATTTCACGATTTCATAACTATTTATCAATTTATACGTTACATCCTGAGAAGTTTACGAAATAAAATTTAGATAAATTGTGATACGACATAGTAATCGTGAGTAGTGACGAGACACTGAGTCAACGAATCCAGCACAGGCTGAGAAACGTTGGCACACCTGACATCGGGTCGTCTGAGGAGAACAAGTGCCCTAAGAGGTCCGTTCTTATGACGTCATCCAACGGGACGGAATGAGGTCCCCTAGAAGAGTTGTGTCCCTAACTTGGGGGTAGAGGACGTAGAGGACGTCACGTCCTCCAAAGAAATGGTGACTCGGTGCCCCTCCGGGGAATAACGATGAGATTTCCAGATATTTAGCTTTTTGTCTCGGGTTGGTTTAACATCAATTTTGTGTTAAAGAGAGTGTAAATAATTGTGTTTTAAAGGGGAACAAATCATGAAGAGTAGGAGAAGATCGTCGAATTACTTAAACGTTTATGTAGAAATTTATTAATTTGGATCTGATTCCAGGTGTAATTTTAGTAATTTACATGTATATACCAGTATAAAGACAATAATCTAGATTAGTACAGTACCAAACTTGATACGTGTCTATTGAAATAAGATGAATAGTCAGTTAATAAAACGTAAACTTAAGGTTTTACGTATAAACTTAAAATATTACGACATTTAGTCCCAGAGTCTAAATAATCGATAAAAATGTGGAATCAAAAATATCAGTTCTGTCTCATAATTTGTTATTTACAATAAGAGTTATCTTAATTCTTGATTTAAGTTTAAACACTTAGAAGATAAAAAAGGATTATCTTCTACATCAATAACTTTTATATTCAATTTGAATATTTAAATTACATTTGAACGACTATTGGAGGAGAAAGTATAAAATCATTTATACATTGTTATATCCGAATATAATGAACTCATTAAGGATATTCCTTTTTTTTAATCTTAAGTAAAGGCCTATAATTAAAGACTCCTTTAAAGGATAATGAGGGGTTTCAATGGAACAAATCCGAGAGTCCCATGACATTAAAACTAAAAGTTGGTCCGTTATTTCGTCATCTTTAATTTAAAGAGAAAGAAAGACGAAAGACTCCTTCATTGACGAAGACATTAACTTAGTGATACGGATGGAAAGAACTAAAGGGAAGGAAAGGTATACGAAGGAGGTTCATAAATTATATTCCATGTTCTTAAGACTCAAGAAAACATAATCACACAACCGTTTTTAGTCTTCTAAGAACTTATAGTAGAATGAAACTTCAAATCAGACCTTCGGTGGTGAAGAGGGCAACCACATTAATACCCTTGTAAAAGTGTTTATTAAGGTACGAGGTGTAGTTATTGAAAAGGATATTCAATTCCTTGTCAAATGTAAAGTTTTCCATAGTGCACAATAACGATTAATTTATTGAATTTCATATTACGTTGTATTGTCTATTTAAATGATATTTCTATTAAGTGTCATTACAGTATCCTTATTTACATTTATTTCTATAGATATAGATTTTGTTTCGGATTACATTTGAACGTGTAAAACTACATAGATAAATCTGATAGAAAGAGTCTTTATAGTAAGATGTTATTATACTACGATTGTATTTTTACTCTCGTTTCTATTTGAGATAGACCATAGTCGATGTAACAAATATTGATGAATAAAGATGTTTAATTTGAAAGGATGTCTTTTTTTTTTTTTTGTTACGGTGTCTTTGTTTCTGTATCTTTTTATGTTAGAAATTTTGATATTATTGGTTTAGTTTACTATCTTATTTCCTCTTATTATATTGTAATTAAGATAATAAACTTAAAATTTTCGTTTTTTTTTTTAGTAAGACGGTATACATGTCAAAGGTCCTTGATAAGATCTGTAAAACAGGATTTATTTTCATCGTATCATAAAAAATACTATTAAAGTCAATGATGAGAAGTTTTATGTCGTGATTGAAGTCCTTATTGACAAATTTATTGATTTACAACCAAGGAATCGATAGAAGATTTTATGAAACCAAGACAACTATTTTTGAATTGTATATCTACATGTTTTTGTAAACTCAAATTATGGAAACTAAAGGTTGCAAAGTGACTCCCCATTAAGATACAATCAAGGTGGGAACGATACCAAAAGTGTGAGAACGTTCTGTCGTCAAGAGAATATTTACGGAGAAAAATGAAGTAGTTTTTGGGTTTTGTACAACATATGAGCTCGTCATATCGGACGATTAAGTCAATAGATTTTGGTTACGTCACTATATTTTATCAATTATATGAGTTCTGTCTGAAAATTTGTTTATACGTTAGTATATCCTAAGAACTAAATTACAATTTCCAGAATAAAATAATACACTTTTTATCCATTCGTATAGACTATTGATTTTGATCATCGTGATTTTTCGAATGGTTCTTCATCGTATCGTTCAACTGTCAAATTCGAACTAACCTTAATATTTTGATTAGTTTTAATAAATAAGTTCAGTCCTAAGTCTCACTGTACATTTCTAAAGTCTTACAATCACTGTGAATTTTTAGAAGGTTTCAGAAAGTTAGTTAAAAAACTAAACCGAGGTAAATGTACTTGTGAACTAAAGGTCTTTAATCTTCAAAACACATTTCGAATTTAAGTAAGTTACTTTAATAAAACTACAAAAAAGTTAAATTTTATCTTCTAAAAAATTTTTACATAAAAAAAGAACAATTCTTTATTACAAAGATTCAGATTCACCAATAGTTTTAAGGATTTAATCCGTGTTTTAAGGATTTAAATGGGGACGATCTTCTATAGTTGTAACTCAGTCGAGTCACTTTTTGAAGTTTATGAAAAGTCAGGTTTAGGGTTCTAAGTCAAAGACAAATTCGGTTTGTACTACATATCCGGGTTTCTCTTTATAATTTATACTGAAAAAAAGATCTACTCTAATACTCTATTTAGAAACAAAATCAATTTTCTGAGTTATTTTACCACAGAACGAGGATAAGACGGTCAACAGGTTAAATCCAACTTAGAGCCGATGAAAAGATAATTTTCTTGTGAAGCAATAGTTCCACTGAGTACAGGACAATTCTGGTAGAAAGAGTCACATTTCCTGCGTTATTTTTTGTAAGGGAATATCTTAACAAATCATCCCATAGCCATAGTTATTTGTTCCGTACAGTGATTATATATAGAGAATTTGTCATTTGACACTTGATTATATTATGGTTATAAACACATTCTAAAAACACTCATGTTTTGATTTCGTCCCTTACTTGTCCATAATAACGATTTTCGGAAGACGGTGAACAGAGATGGTACACTCTCCAGATATTAATCTACTCATAAAGTAAAGACATATAATTATAATATGAATAATATATCCTGTCAAAGATTTTGTAAAGGATCTTCTTAAAAAACTCAAGGGTTCATCTTCATTTGTCCCGATTTCTAATTGTTTTATACCTAGGTTTTCTTTAGACCCTTTTATATAAACACATTTTGTTTAGATTTGTATAAACCTCCAGTTGACTTTTTCCGTCCCCCGTGACTTAATCATATGGTCCTACGTCTCAACTTACCCGGTTCTCACAATTTTCTTTTTTAATCCTCACACTAACGGTTGTTTAATGAAGTTCTATATTCTTTTCCCCCAAAGAGATAGAACAAGGGAAGTCTCTATCACCTTTTGGTACTACGAAAGTACACGAAAGTTTCGTTATTATTCTAGGAAACCTTCACTTTTAAGATACTAAGTTACGTGTATGTCAGTTTTATTTTGTTTTACCTTAGTAAATGATACAACCTCTGTTAGATCTTTTTGTTTGACTATAAGAGAGACACTGAATGGTTCATAAACTTACACTCAACATATTTTAAAACTAAACAGTAAATTAAAATTATTCTTTAAATAATCTAGTTTTTTGGATGGAAGTTTCGATGCGGAGGTCAAATAGTTTTAATTATAAACTTTTTTTTAAAACTCGACAAAACGAAATACCGGGATTTGTTGACCAAAATAGAAAAGAAATTTTTTTAAGTTATTTATCAACAACTTTCTCTGACTTTTAAAGACAGTCGTTCAGTGTTTGAAACGTTGATAGTATATTAAATAAATTCCTACTAAATTATCCGTCTATTTAAATATTAATACGAGACCGTTAGATATAACTATGTTTTCGGTGTCCTCAGTAATTATCGTTCTTACTGATAAGTAACTTATAATAAATTATAGACTTAACTTTGTTCACTGAAAATTAGAATTGGGACACTATAGACATCCAGATAGACATCTAGCATGATGGTAAGAAAGTCCTTTGTAAATGACTGGTATATATTATAAGGTTTGTAATTTTATCTATAATTCTTACATTTCTACTTATTCTATTAAGGACGAAATGTGAGTCCCAGAGTTCGTCCTTTATTTGTTAATATTACACCATTTCGTTGTCTACATGGTACTCGTGTGTCTTCCTTCTGGGTCCGAAGTCTTTCTTTCACCTAAGTGCTTTCCCAAAGAATGTACACCAGCTGAACTTCCTTTTCCTTTTCAAACATTCCATATATTCATTATAATGACCGATTGTAAATATTTTCACGAATGATAGTATTGAGATGTTTCAGTAGTGGAAGTAATAAGGATAAAATGTCTACTTCTTTATCTGTGTTTGTCCAACTCAAGTTCATTAAACGGTTGTGACCTCGTCCTTAAAGTTAAATCTGTAAGAGTGAAGTCTTACGTATGGTTTTCCGAAAAATCATTTTAAATTTTTTGTTTATACAATATGATGTCTGTCTTTTTCTCCTCAACTGTTAACTCTCATATTTTTGACTTTCTATTATGTGAACCCTGAACAGGAAATAGAACTAATACGAGAATCGTCAAAAACGGTCTCTTATCCACAAAGGTTTTATTATTTGTATACATCATTAAATGTAAAAACGAACTAAAAGTATGTAGAATAAATTTAGTTTGACTGTTCTTTACGTTCATGGAGAAACATACTTCTGTATTAGGAAAGTTATCGTAGTCGAGGTCTTCGGTTATTTAAAGCCCGTCACCATTTCCGAAGACAGGCAAGTGATTGGTATCGAACAAAGACTGGTAGGAGATCTAGATTTTCGTTTAATTTTTGATAACTTAAAAAATTCATTGATTTACAAAATAAAATATGACTCAAAACTAAGTTCGACACTGAGTTAGTATACACTTGAAAAGTAATCATAGTCCTAAAGGATCTTTAATTACTTAATAATGTTTGTGTCATAAATATGGTCTAAAATAAGTTTAAAAGGAAACAGAATAAAATGATCTTCCTCTCAATCTTCTTAAGTTAGATATCCATAATTCTGTTAAAAGTAAATCGTAAGAAAATTGGGAATGGTTTAAGTTGAGGGATGAGATAATGTCGGTCCATTATTTTACGATGACTAAGTCAGTTATTTTTTCGGTGATTGACCTTAGATTCGTTTATAAAGATCACACTAAAGAAAATTTTCTTTACGTTTCATCGACTGGTAGTATTAGATAGAGACAGATGAACAAAGTTGAAAGTGGGATGTCAAGTCGTTGTGGGTTAATCCATTTTAAGACAAATGAGACATCATAAACGTATATATTAAAGAGGACTAAAATTATATGAAAGGAAACACGTCTCGAGAAAGAATTTCTCAATTGATAAATTATGTCCAAAGGGACCTTTAGGAACAGACCGAAAGGGTCACCTGATATTCAATAAATTCCCCGTTTGACATAAAATAAGTGAGAAGGATCATGAGTGGTCTCACAAATCTTGGATGATAAGGTACGATCGGATTAGGCATCGAATATTATTAACGAGAATTTACAACGACGACGACGACGATTCAGCGAAGTCAACACAGACTGAGACACACTGGGGTATCTGCCGTCGGGTGGTCCGAGGGGGCAGGGACCCTAAGGGGTCCGTTCTTGTGACCTCACCCAACGGTAAAGAAAGAGGTTACGTACTTTCACTTTTCACTTTCACTTCAACGAGTCAGCACAAGCTGAGAATCACTGGGGTACCTGACGTCGGATGGTCCGAGGAGGTAGGTACCCTAAAAGGTCCGTTCTCATGACCTCACCCCACGGTAACGGAAGAGGCAGAATTTACAATCCGTAATAATAAAAGACATTCACAACGATAAAATATAGATAAGTCAAATCAGAACGAGAAGTTTTAATAAGAGAGTTCCAGTAATGAAAATAGAACGGTAGTTAAAACAAGAGATAGGTCAGAAAGATGTCTGATAGTGGTTTCAAGATTTAACTTTCGATATTTAATTACTTCCTTTAATCTTATTATATCGGTATATAGTATCGGTGAAACTATAAATAAAGTGGACCTAAATAGAGTCGTTTTTTCCCGAAAAAAAAGAGGGACTGTTACGTTTATAAATTGTACACGAGACTATATTAAAAGTCTATGAAAGTGGAAATGAACGAATATCTGTCGAGTCGACTCAAACTTTCCCTAGGTACGTATTATCTTCCATTTAAGTAAGTCGTCTATAAATGACTTGTCGTTCTAAATGTTCTTTAATCCGTTCCACGATGTCCGGTACTTTCCTAATTTACACGAAAAGTTTGAGAAAGGAATCCCTCGAATGTCAAACCATCCTCTCTTCTGTTCAAGGGTTTATTGTTACGTCGCGTTGGATATTCCTCTCAATCACACTACGTAAACTTTCTCTGCTTCTATTAAAGAACTACGTTCTCTGTCTTTTACGAAGTACCTCTGTATCTGACACTCCCTACCGAACTTCTGACGTATGCTAAAATTTTCTAGTGTTCATGTCGTATTCGTTATAGAGTCTCTTGTCTTTAAAGTCGTTACGGTTAACTTATTTATTGAACAAGTTCAATGCCATAACCAACCACAGTTCGTGACTAAAATAAGACTCTTAGTCTTATTGGTACTCAAGTACCCTTGGAGGACCAAACCGATAACTCGTGACGAAATCTCTTAATAAAAACAAAGGGAACTTTAATCAACATGTTTCTTTCCGATATTCTCGATCACATTCATTCCTTTCTTTCTGTACTAACCTATTTGACCCTTGTCTTAGAAGTATATGAAGTCTTGTAAATTTACACACCGTTTTAAATCTGTTGGTGTTTTTTTAATTGTTTCCTGAGAGTCGTTCGATGGTTTTATCACTAACGATATAGTCAATTTCACGATTCTTATCAAAACTGAGTCTCTTAGACCGATTTTATTAATACCCTAAAGTAGTTAAACCCAATTTTCCCCAAATTTATTGTCGAAAGTGACTGTCAGATATAATTTTTCTCTTGTGATCGTGTCTGTCTGACGACAAACCATGTCCTACCATGAAAGATATGATGAAACCGTCTGATTGTGGATGACCCAAAAGAGGTTCGAAAATTTGAACGTTTAAACATTGTTTTAATTTTTGTCGAGGCCTTTCTAAAGTAAACTGTAAAAATAAGATGATTAACAAGAAATCGTCCACCAAATTCTCGTCACGTACTCATAAAATAGTATGTGTATTCATCCCTTGATACACTGAAGATACTGTTCCAGTCTAAAGAATCACAGACAATCTGTATATTTGAGTGTTGGATTTCGGGAGTGGATAAAACATACGATCCATCTGTGTAAAGTAAAAGGAGTGGTTTATAAAAGTCATAAAAAAGTTTTCCAGACGTAAATTCCTAAATTATCAATCGTAATATAAGAGTAGAATAATCATAAAAAGTCCGGACTATTATTATTCATATATAACTTTGTACTAGTGTAGTCAACGATAAAGTGACTTTTCTACTTTTTCCTAAAATTTTACTTCCAATACGGTATTAAAGAGTTTAGGATATCTTGACATGTACGTTTCTCACTTGGGCTTACATTTGATACCTGAAGTCAATTGTTACATATTTATTACATAATAATCAACATTACTTACATGTTGTGATTGTGTTCTACATTTATTCTCCCCTTTGGGACCATCCATGTGACATGAAAGACTATTTAAGAGGGTATTTGGATTTTGACAAGATTCTTTTAACAGACAATTAAAATATTTTCAACTTTTTCATCCGAGAAGAAAACATGAAAATGGGAAACTAAATATAAACTCAAAGAAAGAAAAATAAATATAAAATGGAAACTGTAGAACTTTTTAGAGTCGTTTTTGAATGTCGGAATAGGTTGGAATATGGTGTATAATTGAAACTCATCTGACTACACTTTACTTTTTGTTAATTAAAGATTCTCTATTTTAACCTGCTATAGAATACTGGAACCCAATCTGTTTATAAAGAATTTATCCTGTATTTCGGTAATTGGTGTTTCTTAATTAACTGTTTAACTTAATATAATTTTACTAATGAAAAGAATCTGTTCGACAATTCTCTGACTTTTTCCTTCTTAGTTGACCCTTTTTATAACCTTTAAAACACGCACACAGACTGTTTTCTGAATGATGTCTTATGTATTTTCGAAAATGTTTAGTCACTCTTTTTTGTATAAATTTTTGTTTGATTTTAATTAGTTTTTTTGATAGTCGTGAAGTATTCTTACCGATAGGTTTACCGGTTGTTTACTTTTTTTGACGAATTAGAGTAAACAGTTGTTTCTTTACTTTTCTGGTGTTACTTCATATTGATATGTGAATGGTATACGGATTTTACTTTTTATGGACTCACTTTTTCTGACTCTAGTTTGTGACTGTTTCTTACCTTGTTGATCTTACGAATATGTATGATATATTCCAATGAGTACCTTCTAAGGTTTTGGTCGTTTATGTACCAGATGATGATTATTTACCAGTCATTTTATTAATGGAAACCACTCCGTACCGTCCCCGTCCTCATTCATCCCTATCCCCACCCTCGGAATCCTACTCCTATCCTGACCCTTTCTCATATCCCTGAAGACCCTACTTCCATTCGAAGATAAAGAAGACTCACCACTAATACATATACACAATTGAAATACTGTTCAGTAACTCACCATGTGATTACTGATACAGGACAACTGTATACATAATATGAAATGTTCACATTGATGAATCTACGTATCGATGATTGTCGATTTTCATACAGACTATATATAACTATTAACTACAATACTATTAACCAGTTGTCCTGTCAAGTCAAGTCAAGTCAGTGATTCAACACAGGCTGAGACACTCGGGTACCCGACGTCGTACGGTCCGAAAGGACAGGTAGTGGTTGAGGACCTCGAACGAGTTTGAGGACACATAACTCAACCACTACGGTAGGTTGGTAGAGTAGGAGACAGTAGGGGAAGAGGAGGGTAGAAGTTCGAAAGGGTCAAAGTTCCAGAAAAGGTTACTCCACCAAGAAATGTGTCCGGGAAGTCGTGGTCAGGAAGGTCACTTATAAGTCTTGACTAAAGGAAATTCTTACTGACTAAGCTAGAGGAAAGTCACGTTCCCTGAGAGTTCTCAGAAGAGGTTGTGGTGTCAAGTTTTCGTAGTCAAGAAACCGTGAGTCGAAAGAAATACCAGGCTGAGAGTGTAGGTATGTACTGATGACCTTTTTAGTATCGAAACTAATTTGTCTGGAAACAACCGTTTCATTACAGAGACGAAAAATTATACGACAGATCCAACCAGTATCGAAAAGAAGGTTTCTCGTTCACAGAAAATTAAAGTACCGACGTTAGTGATAGACGTCACTTAAACCTCGGGTTCTTTTATTTTAGACAGTGTCAAAGGTAACAAAGGGATAGACAAACGGTCCTTCACTACCCTGGTCTATGATACAAGAATCAAAACTTACAAGTAAAAATTCGGTCGGAAAAGTGAGAGGAGCAAGTGAAAGTATTACTCCGAGAAGTCAAGGAAAAGTGAAAGACGGTATACCCACCACAGTAGACGTATAGACTCCGATAACTATAAAGAGGGCCGTTAGAACTAAGGTCGAATACGAAGTAGGTCGGACCGTAAAGCGTACTACATAAGACTCATATTCGATTCGTCCCACTGTCATGTATCGGAACTATATTAGGAAAAGGTTAAACCTTAGTCAGACAACAAGGGGGAGGTCAAGATTGACAACGAAGAACTGGACGTATGTCTAAAGAGTTCTTCGTCCATTCCTCCAGACCACAAGGGTAGAAGACTTCGTAAAAAGTATCGAACAAACATAAGTGTCTCAATTTCCGAAACCGTATCAGTTATTTCGTCTTCATCTACGAAAAAGGCCTTGAGAGAACGAAAAAGATACTAGGTTACCTACAACCATGAAACTAGAGACCAAGGAGACGGAAAAGATTTAGGTTGAACTTGTAGACCTTCAAGAGCCAAGTGTATGATAACTTCGGAGTGAGCCTCTTAAAACTCGTAATGAAACGATCGTACAGTCTACTTACGTTAATACATCATCAAACTCGTAAGAAACCGTAACAGAAAGAAACCCTAACCCTACTTTTTTTGACTGGAAAAGGTCAGGACACCGGTGACGACTCCAAAGGTTTACACGACCGTGTAACTAACGTCGTAAAAGTGTCGTAGTAGAAAGTCCTAAATTTATCAAGTCGACCTTAAAGTAGTGGAGGTGAGCGAAAGAAGTATCACTACGAAGGATTCCGGGTGAACTGAAGCGTAAGTTCCTACAGACCGAGATCGACTCACTAGTGTGGTTGCACCAATAGACCCGGTACTTCTAGAAAAAACATATCGAGAAGAAACATAAGAACGGTGGATAATATAGAATTAACTGGATGTTATATTGTAAAATAAAGTTAATAAACTGTAATCTTATACTCTGTATGATTACATCGTCCTCGGATCTATATCGGAACAACGTCCATGTGAAAACTCTTATTTTTGTAGTGGGTACAATGATCCCACAACCCCTCTTAAATCAAGATAAGGATTCTCGTCATGGAGAGTCAACGATGAAGACTACACGTGGAATGTGATAGTCTGATGGTTATGACCGTCGTGGCCTCCGAATCGACGAGAGAAGGAACGAACAATCCACGGACATTATTCCAGACCGTCCTCTCTGAATATTCATCGAAAAGGATCGGAAAAAGTCTTAACGAGAACTATACTTATCTTCACCAGTTATTGTAATTTTGTTAACTCTAATATCGGGGGTCCTTTGATAAAGGTAGTGTATTAAAGTCAGAAAGAGAATTACTCTTCGTTTATTTCCTCATGACAGAAGATATTTTTATTGTCTAATATATATTAATTATTAGTTAGGGAGAAAAAGTTACTAAACGAGGGTACTAATGAACCAGAGTTCATTCAGGAAATATCTCATTCAAGGTTATATCAATTATATTTCTGTCGTGTCACTTCCTCTTTTTTCGTAACGTGTTCCTTAATATATATCAGAAGATAGGAATCACGAAAGTGATTGGTAAACACACTGGAATCCGTCTAAAGCCCGAGAACTGATCTAGTGAATATTGAGGAGAAGACTACACTTTTACTGTACTGTTGTATACGTTGAAACGTTACACTTGGAGTTATATAATTATTCACATTAGAACAAGAATAGTGTTCTAAAATTTGTAACATCGATATATCATATTATTTAGATGATGTGTTAATAAAAAGAAAAGAGGAGAGTGGTTTTAATACATCCGATAAGGAGGATAGAAGTAGAAATGAGGGTTGAAAGATTAGTGAAAGTTTACAGAACGGGGAAATTGTTATTATTAGTCTGGTCGTTTGTAGATAACTTGTTAAAGATACTACGTCCGTAACAAGATTTAAAATGTGTACACTAGAAGAAATTAGAAGTATTGTTGAGACGATATTAAAGAGGGTAAAATCTTACACCTTTGACTTCGTGTTTTACCAAATTACTCAACAGGATACAGTGTCGGAGTATTTACTTTTTCGGTCTAAACTTGAGTCCGTTAGACTGTAGTCTCGGGTGTCGTATTCTTATATTATTTGTAATTGGTAACGAAGGTGGATTTAAGAATGATAAACGGTACCTGACAAAGTTCCGTGTAATTCATATAATATATATTAAAGAATTGTTAAGAATTTTATATAATAATAAGAATGTCAATTCTTTCCTTTTAAATCCGTATATGTCAAACATATTGAAAGAGTTCCTACTTATTTTATCGTTAGTTCTAAACTTGTCATTGGACAAAGAAGGAAAAAGAGAAAAAAGGAGAAAAGATGGAAAAGAGGAAAAAGAGAAACGATAACAAGAGAATAAGTGGGTATTAGGACTAGATAAAACGTAATTTTATATATCATAATACGTGAAGTAAACAGAGATTACATTCTCTGTTGAGTCCCGGATTCGTATTTAATTCTAACTTCTGATCTAATCTTATCTACCATAAATTAAGGTTCTGGGTTTCGGAGTTTTTATTACAGTAATAGATTTTTTTAATTAATAAAACAGACTCATTTTACTATTGAATTATAAAAGTACATAATATAGTAATATTTAGTTTATATAAATCATTTATATATGTGTGTTTATAATATTCCTATATATGTCATTAGAATCTTTAATGTTATAACTTCGTATGAAAGTATTTTTATAGCAGTATACTTAAGTAAAATAATAATATAACGAAAAGAAAAGTATTTCGAAAGAAAACTTTTCTTCAAAATTCTTAATAAAACAAAGTGAACATAGTTGCCCTGATAATAGTGTTAAAGTTAGATTTTAAAATTACGACAAAAAATTGAATGATACCATGAAAGATCTAAGTATCATAAATAAAAATTTATAAAATAATGTAGTAGATGTCTTCACTCTGACAATCTAAAAAACGTATGTAACAAATGAAGAATGACCAGAGACACCACAATTAAACAGTGGTAATTATCGATGTAAAAGAGACGAGATACAACTTATGAGGTTCCAAAAGATTATTCTAGTCAAGAAGGTTTCTGATTGTCTTGTTGTAGTATTAAAACAATAACCCCATCGACGATTATATATAATATGTGTTTGGAAGTTTTATAGGTATTTGAACATGTATAAGTGATATTTATAAACTGTTAAAACGATTTGAAGAATCATCTTGATTAGAATTCTGGTATGTCAAAACACAGAAAAAAAGAGATTATGAAAAAACTTTTTCGTTAAATAAAATAAAGTAATACTTTTCTAATTTAGATTTTATGATTGTTACGGAAAAAGTTATATTTGAAAATTTTTACTAATTTTGTTTAAAACTTTCGTAATTTACTTGTCCATTTTAAGTCAAAAGGAGTACCAGATTTATGTAACAGATAATCTGTCAACTCGACATCTCATGTAAACCATATATATAGTGAATAGTGTTCCCTGACTGTTTAAGATGAAATGGTTTTACTTATTCAAATCAACTCTTACTGAGTTTAAACTGTTCACAAAAACATTCTTAACCATTTCGTAATTTCGTGACAAAATTTTACAATTTCGTGTACATTAAAAAAACAAAAATAACCTACTGAAGTTTGTTTGTTGATAATTATGAATTAAGATATGGTTTTTATTGACATTTATCACACTTAAGACAATGTAAAAAGAATCACAACGGTAAATAAAAGATCCGTTATTAATAGTGGTACATAATTCTTGTGACTACAAGTACTATGCAATAAGAGGATTAAGGAGTGTTGTCGTAAGACTTCATCAGAAAGACTATGTCTTTCCTTATGTAGACTGTGTCTACTCCTTTGACTCCAAATCTGTCAAATTAATTGAACTGATTGTCCTGTGTCCGTTTTTCTCCTTTTCGTCCCAACTCGTTTCGAGACAGAGTGGTGTTTCGGTTACAAAAACAGATCAAGGAAGTTATGATTGTGGTTCAAACCAGTTTACCAAAAATTTCTCCTTCCACTTACAAAATGAAACCTCTCTGTCTCCTTTTAAGAAAAAAAATTTAAGCATTGTAGACAGGACGGTTAATTTTGGGTTTGACAGTAGAGTTTGTATTGTAAAATTATAACAGGAGGAACAGGAATGTAAAGAATCAACAGGGTTTCCTACTTTTTACAACTTTTTTTCTTTTTTTGTTGTGACTTTGTCACTATTCCATCTTAATCTGTACACGTTGAAATGTTGGGAATAGGGGAGTTATAGTGGTTTATCCTTCAATAGATTATATGATGGATGTTCATCTCCTTTGGGACAAGGTACCTTACTTCGTGAGGGAATTTGTCATAATAACTAACAAATTCTATCAGTTGGTTGAGAAGTTTAATGTTAGTTCCGTCTAGGTCAATATCTTATAAATATCTGATTTGCGTACAATACACGTCTTGACTTTAAATATTATGTACCACTCTTGATGATATGAGAAAAACTTCCATAATTAAACACAACTCAAATTTACATTTAATCTCTTAGTAAGAAATAATCCGTCATATTGACTTTAACGAGTTCTAATTGGGGGGTTTTGTGATGTGGTCTCCAAAGACTTTATGACATCTCGACCTTTCTAGAAAATTCAGTGAAGAAAATTTGTCAACCAGAATAATAACCTACAAAGTTTCAAAGGGTAACAAAGACTGGTAATTCCTGATATCTTACTACCGATGTGTTAAATGAGTGTGTTGAGGTCGTCACTGTGAAATTTTTCTTAATTAGACTTCGTATATGAATTATAATTCACATTTACAGTAATGGTGGTAGACGTTTCGGTCAACGGCACTATTATCCATGTCGGTGGTATTAATCAGGTGACGACGAGGTTTGTATGAAGTAGTTCTTGACGAGATAGTACTACATGGTATTTGCAAACCTATTTTACTCCAAGTAGACTAAACGATTTCGAAACATTGAAAAGACCTCAACCAAGTAAAGATGGATACCTCTCTTTTTCTCTATTCTTAATTGGATCATACTTGATATTTTTATTTATTACATACAAACTCCTGAAGGAAATTTCTATTAAAGTATAAAAGAGAAAGAATCATATGAGAATAGAGACTAAGATTGTTGGTTATTTATGTATAATACAGTCTTAATCTGTAATAAAGTGAACATTAGTGTAGATTTAATAAAAAATTCATAGACTATAAATCATATATATTACAATTTATATTTAGGTCTGTTCACTAAATATGAATACTAAAGTTGGAATAGACATATTCTACAATTGTCATTTACTATTAGGTATTTTATACTTATTTGTCGATCTTGGAACAGGAACTAGTGTGGTTTTTATTCACTTTTATTTGTGTACTGTACGTATACACATTAATTGAAGTAAAAACTCGTGAGTCAAATGACAATACAGATTTACGTTCCTCGGATGTCGTACAATATTAAATATAGTGACTCAAGTTACTAAGTTTTGTTTATACTAAATATGTTACATACTCCGGTTAAAAGTTCACCCTTATATTCAGGATTTAGACGAAATTTAAAAGAAGAAGTCTTACCATGATGATATATTAAAAAATTTTATTAACTACCAAAACTTTTAATTAAGACAAAGTATTAGTATTACGGTAAAATTGAAATCTTATTAAATGACAAATTAAACGGTCCAGTAAACATAATTCTAAATTTCTAAAGACAGTATAAATTATAAGAATTTACGTGACGTTCAAATACATTAATCCAATTGACAAGATGCCTGGACAATTTACAACTTTTAGAAATTATATATTTTTATAAGACCTTGAGGAAAGAGGAAGAAGTAGAGATTAGAAATGAAAAGGGAGTTTTGATCCGTTTTCAAGTAAAGGAATAGAAAAAAATAAACAGAGTTTTATACTATTCGTTACTTTTACGGTAAACATTCAGTGAGAGGATATGAAGAATCTTGATTCCTTGAGGTAGTAACTGGTCAGTACGTTTTAACAATGTGAACAGAAGAATATACTTTCGTGAAAAAGAGAACTTTTTATTTGTTATAGTAGGATTTAAAAGGTAGAGTCACCTTCGTACAAATGAATCGAAGATTTGTATATAAAAAGAAGTCACAAGATCCTGGTAGATGAATCAATCCTAAAATCAAAATTCTTTTAGGAAACCTCTATTAAGACTCGTACAAACCTATTCATCTCAAAAAATCTCACCACTTTTACAAAGTACAAGTAAGAGTACTTTGAAATCTTTTCAAAAGTGAATCGTATATTAAGAAATTGTCAAATACTAATTTTTCCCATTGTTTCGTATATAAAATTATGTCCAAATTTACAGTATTCTTAGGTTTTACGATTTCTTTACTCGTGTTTTTGTTATGTTGTCTACCATAGGTCGTGACGTTACCGTCAAACTTGTTAGAGTGTAAAGTGGGTAGTAGAATTAAAGAAAGAATGGAATACAGGAGACATTTTCCGTTAAAGAAGTTGTAACCGATACTAAGACCTCACGTGCATGGCGTTTATCGGAAAAGATACTCGAAGAAGTCGGTGGTTAAATGGTTTAAACCCTCTCGTCCGAAAATTGTGAAATCGTCACCGTATATGGTGTTCGGGACGATTTTGTCACCCGGGTTAACCCGAACGAGGAGACCTACATCGTCAGACCTATTCACATATCCTCCAGTCCTAATGTAGATTTTATCCAAACCAGTTTAACCTCATGTTCACTCGGTGGCTGACTCGTTTGTAGTATTATAGGAGTCATTCTCTGACCAGTCCCAAACGGTCGGAGGGTAGGTATAACTAGTGGAATATTATTCAGACTAAACGTTTTATGCAGAGTATCCGTACCAGATGATCTGCTCAAGACTTCCGGTTCCGGTTAAACGGGAGGTTCATGGAATAACGTGACAACTGTTTCCACCGTCCCTACCGTTAGTATTCGGTGAACTAATTGAACTACTACTTTCAGGCTCCGAAGAAAAGGTGTTACGAAAAGTGTTAAAAAGGTAGGTTTGGACGATGTATTTATCTGTCCTTCCAAGAACTTTAATCTCGATGGCTCACCTCCGTCTCGGTAGGACAAAGTCACCAGTGTTCAAAACCTTTCTCTTAAAAGGCTTCAAGATCATCGACAAACTTTTTTAGACGTAAGTGAGGTCCACTTCCAAAAAATGTTCACCGGAGCCACGTTACGTCATAAAGAGACAAGAGGCGTCGGCCCATTCGCGGAAAAAAGAGGGACACCGGTCTGACGAAATTTACGAACGGTTACTACCCTATCTCCCAAAAGTCTCGTATACGACGTCGATGGTGTGTCCGTCGGGAAAATCGTCGGGAACTAGACCAGGTAAAGTGAGCTAGTCGACGACGTAAATCGTATACATAGTAAAAGGGTCAATGGGTTTGGCCGAAGTTTTTCTTAACCAAAATTTTATAGTACGAGGTGTCCTTAAGGGTCGTTTACAAAGTCTTTCAAAATGTCGCAAGGTATCAAACGTCGCAAAGAGGAGAAGACAATAACAAAAATAAAAATTTTTAAAACAAGACACTGTCTACGAAGTCTCGAGTCCGAGGTGGCGCAGATGACCCCTACTAAGGGAGTCTTCGAGTTCGACGTGCCTCGTCGGGGTTCGAGGAGGGAGAGTCGGGGGAGTAACCGACATCCCTGCTTCCCTGGGAACCTTAGGAGCGACGAAAGGAAACTTGGAACTTTTACTTCTCTCTCGTTTTGCTTAATATAGGAATTTGTCAAGTCTCTCAATTTACAGATAAAAACCTCTCCAGCTTAGTCCCGTCGACGACCGCTGTTTTGGACGGATCCGCTGACTCGTACGAGTCGCAGTGAATCTTTGGGTGTCTTCAAAGTCTTTTATGTAGTGAAATTGCAAAATCATCTATGGTGTTTCCTTCTCGTTTTTCTTTCCCTCTAAAGGTTCCCGATTTTTCCCTCTAAAGGTTGCTGCCTCTTCGTTGGCCCCTCTACTGCCTCCTCTCCTAGTTGTCTATTTCCCATACCTTAGTTAGACTTTCCCTCTTCTTTCATCGTATACCCTCCCCGTGATCTTTTTTTGTTTCATAGTTTATAAGCCTAGACAAAAAGTCGTGAGAGAGGAGGGGTAAAAAAAAAAAAGAAAATCACAGACACTAAAGTGTACTTTAGGGTCTTGGATAGTTTGTTCAACATACTCCGATAACAAAACATTTATTTACCCTCTATTCAGAGTCATATTATCTTTTATTAAGAAACGACACTGAAGTAAGGTTTCAAATGAACAGGAATATTATTTTTAGAAGTTCGGGGTATTGACGATAAGAATTGTTACCTCTAGACTATGTGACCACTAATAAATGTTTCACTGATAATTTATTTACTCTCGTCACAAAGTGAAGATGGTGGGGACACAGGAAATCTCTCAACCATGAACCTCCATACACGGAAATATAAGTTTTCAATTGGTAAGCCCTCAGTTTCCCCTTAATCTACTATCTTTATCGAAGAGATGGTAAGATGAAGTAAAACGTTCTCAAGGAACAGAAAACATTCGAATACATAACAAACAAAACAAATCCAAATCTCCATCAGATGAAGGGTAGAGGTAAAACTAATAAACTATTTTTAGTTCACAAGTTTTTATAAGAGTCGTAGAGATTACCTCCTGATTTGACATTTGTTCGTTTTAACACGTATAAAACTTTTTACATTGTCTGTACAAAAAATCCGTTTCTACTCAATAAGAGTTTTTACGTTTTTGTAAAAACGAAGAGGTGGGGAGTACTGGAGGGACGGGGTGTGTGTTGTGAGTGTTTGTAAAGATCAGTTGACCTTAGGACCCTTCTACAGGTAATTTACTCTTACCTTCAACCGTTTAATGTTGGGTTGGTCACCCGGTGTAAACAGGGTGGTTAAAAATACATCGAATACTCGATTCTTACTCACGAATCATCGAAGTCAACCCAGGTTGAGGTACACTGAGATACCTGACGTCGGCCGGTCCGTGGAGACAGGAACCCTAAGAGGTTCGTTCTTATGACCTCACCCAACGGTACGGGAGGAGGTCCCCTATAAGGGTTGGGTCTCTAACTTGCACACAAGAAATGGTGATCGCGGTGGACCCTTATCAAAAATGTCCATTTGAGACCGACGACGACGACGACGACGATTCAGCGAAGTCAGCACAGACTGAGACACACTGGGGTATCTGCCGTCGGGTGGTCCGAAGGGGCAGGGACCCTAAGAGGTCCGTTCTTGTGACCTCACCCAACGGTAAAGGAAGAGGTTACGTACTTTGACTTTTCACTTTTCACTTTCACTTCAGCGAGTCCGCACAGGCTGAGAATCACTGACCTACCTGACGTCGGATGGTCCGAGGAGACAGACACCTAAAAGGTCCGTTCTCATGACCTCACACCACGGTAACGGAAGAGGTTTTGAGACCGACTTTATGTGGTTTTCTTATTATTATAAAACACTACAATTTTAATATACTTCAAAAACACAGGTATTTACTTCTAAATGACCTTGTATCGGTGTGGGTATATAAATGAATAACAGACACCGTTATCTCTGTTAATCCATCTACTTTATCTCGAGTCTCTGTCTTAATCCATCTACTTTATCTCGAGTTTTATTAGTAATGGACCGGGAGATTCCTTCAAACAGTCAGGGACACGATCTTATAATTTGGACAGAGTAACAACTTACTAGCAGTGATAAGTCCACCGATTTCTTGATAACAGTGAAAATATTCATTGGTGTTTGTAAGGAAGAAAAGGTTTATGAATATACTGAAGGTTCTTAGTAGTATCAAGAGAAGTAAACAAACGTAAGTTAAGTCGTCTAAATGATTATGTATTCACCGTTTAAGTACGTTCTGAGTCTATCAACCGGTATTATCCTCGTATTAGATAGTAAGGTACTTCTGAAAGATTCAGACATGTATCTCTAGTATCACGGTAAAAATAAAAGTCTTTTTAAAAACAAGGATTAGGGTACGGAAAGTCACAGTGTTATTCCGACGGAATGTAAATATTTTAACTTAAGAAATACAGTGTAGACGACTGGCACTGTCCTGTACACCTCCCAGTCCTATTTGCCTTGAACCCCATATCCTCCTACAAGTCAACCGTTTTGTACTATGTGTCTCCCTGCGTACCTAGTCTTTCGTCAACCGTCAGTTCCCTTCACCGAACGTAGTGACCGTATCCCGTTCTACTCCCTTCTTCGTTCCGTCACCCTTTAGATGTTCGATTCTTTCAATCTCTGGATTTATGTATCCGTCCAGTCAAATAGTTGACTTTCACTTTGAGTCCATGTCCTTTTCGAGAATTTCGGATCTTACTTTCTGAATAATCTTACTTCTTTACCCATATTTTTTTATTAGTTCTATCTTTAAACCAACGGTCTTTACACCATGTTCCTTTAAACTTCGAGTCAATGATCTTGACCCTTTTCTAGTTATATTCCAAATTGAACAACATTTTGGTGATTTCATGTCTGGATTGATAGTGGTGAATTTAAGGTGTTGGGGGGATATTGGCATGAGACGAGGGTTTCCGATCATAACTAAACTCGAGGACTCTGATCTGAGTTCGGAAGTCCTTTCCGTCTCTACCATCTTTTGGTCTCTCCATTAAGGTAAACCTTTGTATACGGTAAATTTGTTCTTTGATTCTTACAGTTCCAGGAAGAAAGTATTACGTTAAATTCGTTGTTATTACAATTAAATCAAACACAAACTTTGATCTCTTTTCCCTCCACTTTTTTTTTAGTGACGAATGATATCGTTTGTATCGAAATGTACAAAAATACACCTTTTCATTTTAAAAGAATTGTCCCCTCCTTATTAGAGTCTTTTTCTATAACTTTAATTCATTTTTAATTTTTATTCGTTATTAATAATTTAATCAGACAAGAGTTCACACTATGAGAGTTACAGGTACAGTTTCACCTGTAATGGTTACAAGTAACTTCTTGTCTTAATTTATGTAAAATATTTACTATGTCTTATATATGTATATAATCTTTTTCATATACTAAATATTTGACATTTTGTAGTCTTTATTAAAAATATTATTTGATTATATGTAAACGACGACGACGATTCAGCGAAGTCAGCACAGGCTGAGACACGCTTGGGTCTCTACCGTCGGGTAGTCCGAGGGGGCAGGGACCCTAAGAGGTCCGTTCTTGTGACCTGACCCAACGGTAAAGGAAGAGGTCCCGTACTTTCACTTTTCACTTTCACTTCAGCGAGTCGATACAGGCTGAGAAGAGCTGGGGTACCTAACGTCGGAAGGTCCGAGGAGACAGGTACCCTAAAAGGTCCGTTCTCATGTCCTCACCCCACGGGCTATATGTAAATGATCATATATTTATTTTTATATAGTACGTCTATTACGTACGAATACAAAAATCTATCATTCAGTGGTCTTTCATTTACTAAAAATTATTATTACTATTCAATTCTAAATTCTTAAAACCTACCTAAAAAGGTTGTTTACGATTTATTATAAAATCGTCACGACATAAAGAAAGAACTTGACAAAGGACTGGGTTCTCTAATGAATCAACGGGAGACCGGGTTTTATTGAGTCATAAACTGAGTAATAGATAGTCAACACGATCGGAAAAAGTACGCTCCGTATTGTAACTGTTACTTTAGAATCCAGTTGTAAAGTCAACAATGTTTATTATGAATTATAGATCAGATTAAGTTTGGTTACTATCTGCATGAAGTGACTTAAAAACAATATTTTTAGTCATGAATATACTAATATGTACCTCTTCCCTTACCGTTTGGTGAGGTCACAAGAACGGACCTCCTAGGGTACTTGTCCACTCGGACCGTCCGATATATCAGGTACCCCGGCGTGTCTCAACCTGTATTGACTTCGTTGAATCGGGTACTAATATATTCTACGGACGGGACCCTGTAATAGGATAAAATCCATGATAAAGAATTACTGACTTGTCTTTTACATAATATAAACTTTAATACTCTATAAGAGGTCCAATTATACACTTTTTGCTAGTGCTGTAAACTCCCTTTCTTTCATGAAACCCGTAAACAAACCCTGTTCTCTAAAGATCAAAGATTAGTTTTATATTGCTTGTCAAACATTCTATGTAAAAACATTCCTATAAGTTTATATTGTGTCTTTACTTGTCATTTTGAGTTAAAACAAAACTCAAAAAAGGTCATTTCTCAAATTTCAGAAACCCGAAAATATCGATTTAGTTCAAAACTACACCGCAAGAGTTTTTTAATGTTTTATGTGTCTGAAAAGTTAATGATATCACGTTACAAAGATTTTATCTGTTTACAAATGACTTATAATTTTGATTTTTGCTTTCTAAAATTTCCTAAACCTCTTAGCCATACACCCTTACCTTGATAAAAATCCTAATACCTAGACATTGAAACAGGAGCGAAAGAAGTCGTTCTCTTGATTTATTTTAATGTCACATCCACCAAACTTTGTGATTGGGTACACCGGTGTTCAGGCATAAAGTAAATGAATCCAAAGGGGGCAGACTCGCCAATTTTGACAACACAAGAAGGAAGAACTGCACCTGATTAACGAGAGGGTGTCGAAGCGAAGGCCGAGACAATCCTATCCAAGGGACGTCTTTGTTGTCTCCGACGGGCCTCCGGACCTTCGGCGGATGGGGTCCGGCGTCTCCGACAGCCCTCCGACCCGGTATGACGGGCCTCCGCCTTTCCTCGGTAGACTCCGGTTCCTTGAACAGCGAGTCGCGTTTTGCTTCTGCGGCCTCGTGGCCGTCAGTCCTGGGGTCACTGAGAAACGAGGCTTCAAAACTCCTCTACTTAACCCAGCCCCCAAGGGCCATTCAACAGCGACCGCGAACTCTAACATCGGGAGCTCAGGGACCTATAAGTAAGGGTATTACCGCGGAGAAAGGATCCGGGACTTCCCGTCACGTGTCTGAATTGACCTTTCTTGAACGGTCCTCACCCAAAAAATTAGCAATAGGTTGACTCGCTGAAGTGAAAGTACGTAACCTCTTCCTTTACCGTTGGGTGAGGTCATAAGAACGGACTTCTCAGGGTTCCTGCCTCGGATCACCCGACGGCAGATACCCCAGGGTGCCTCAGCCTGTGCCGACTTCGCTGAATCGTCGTCGTCGTCGTTGCACCCTGCCGCATCGCGCTTCAGAGATAAGGATTTGGTCTTCGTTAGGAAAAAAGAGGGGGCGACACAAAGGGTCCCGATGCACCTCGGTGTAAGGTACTCCAGACATGGACGAGAGACAGGACGCAGGACGAGATTACTCCGGAGAGTCGTGGACTAGGGAAAAGACGGAAGAAAGACAGGACGGGAAGAAAGAACCCTCCCCAAAGAAACCCAGTTATACATGAGAAACGTACTTGAACTTTTCATAATACTACCTTCAACGACGGGAATTTAGGAAATTACCCTCCGCCCTATTCGTAGTTGGCATTTTTAGGTCATATCAAACGAAGGTTTCTTCCATCTTATTTAAAAATAAAATGATTAAATGTCTCTTAAATGTTACATAAAACATAAATCCTCATTTTGTATTATCCAACCTTTAAATCAAAATATATTGGACAAGTAACGACAACTGGAACTTCAGGTGTCCTACCTTTAATACATCGGGGTCTTAAATTAATACTAGTTTAAGGAACTACTTTTTTTTAACAACACTAACTTTGACTCGGTAATTTATGTATAAAAAAATGTTCATCTGGGTCCTCTTATCATATACCTACATTTTATTGTGTAAATTTAAGATTACTTAAAATATTCTCCTTCCTGTAGAAAACGTAAGTGGTCTATAACAATGACACGGGTTATTAAAATCGTCTACGTAAATAGGACAACTTCTTACAATCGTAAAATAAAATCTTTAAATAGAAGTAATAAAGACGGATCTTTCATTCAATATTGTAGTTTGAATGTGAAACTCTTTTCACTTTTAAGAGTATGTCCGAAACGTTCTAAATGAACTATATACTAATATTAAAGTATGTTGAACTAATATTATAAGAAATTTTACACTGACAATTTATTCAGTAAAGTGTTTACGACTTCGTAAATTTTTACATAATGTAGAATTCGGACTTTTACAACCACGATAAGAATGAGACAGTATATAGAGTTTAAAGACTAATAAGTCCCTCATCATAAACCCCTCAACGATAACCCTCCTAAACTGATCTCGTATGGTGTTCTTTAGACATCAGTTTCTGACACAACGAGTTTCACTCTATCATGACATGGATCTTAACAATCAATGGTCCCGCTAATTCTTTGGTGTCTTTTTTGTCTGTGTAGAGAAACCTCGTAGTCAAAATGAGTCTCTACTCTTCTTTTATTATAAAATTTTAAATTTGGTAGAACCTATGTAATATCTCGTTTAACGTTTTGAGAACACTTTAAAATTCTATTTTATACGTTAAATTTTTATTTAAAAGAGTACGCACCACTCCCACCTTCCCCACTTACCCGAGGAATCCCAGTTTGGGTCTAACCATTACTTTGTTACTCATAAAGGTGAAAGATAATTATGACAGCTGTTCTAATCAACTAGTACCATAGACTAGAACTCTGGGATTTCCCGGAGTCTCAGGGTCTTTTCTGAATCATTAGTGATTGTCGACTAACCACGATGATATGTTATCTTCAAAATTAATAAAATGATCTGGTAGGACCTCATGAATGAATAAGAGGTGACTACAATCTTAACAAGACGTCAACTTTTAAAACTCTTGATAATCCTTGAATTTTACATCTGTTTCCTTAATTGACCTCTTGTAAATGGTACAAGGCAGTCTTGTTGACGAAACAGTATTATAAGTTGTATTCATAAGTTGTTTATACAGGATAAATTTCGTGACAATCAGACATATCCCCCTAAGTCTATATTTTCCTATATTAAAACCGGGTGTTTTTCTTATACACCATCTTACCACTCTAATCTTAATCCATTTACTGATATTATCATCTATTTATCGTGAATTATAGATTGTTCGTGACAAGAAAAACATATAATCGAGTAAAAAAAGAATTGTTCTTGGGATACTCCATACATGTTTACATGGGAGTAAAATTACTACCCCTTTGGTGATTACAATTTACCGAACGGGTTCTAGTGGATCGATCAGTGACCGTCTCAATCCAGAACTCTTGTGACACGAATTGGTGACACGCACGATTCAACGAAGTCAGTACAGATTGAGAAACACTGGGACACTTGACATCGGGTGGTCCGAGGAGAGAGGTACCCTAAGAGGTACATTCTGATGACTTCACCCAACGGTAAAGGAGGAGGTCCCTTAGAAGGGTCGGTTCCCTAGTTTGGTCGTAAAGAATACAGAGGATGGAACCGTCCGTCCAAGAGTTTCTACTCAGAATATTTTCACCGGACACCTATTTATTTATTTCCCGACACCTATAAATCTCTTGACTCTTCGTCCTTTAATATAATTCGGAACTTCCTGTCGTCATGACGTGTCTTGTTTGTGGTACTTTTTCGTTACTTTATGTCCAAGAATTTTCAACTTTTCCTACATTCTATTTATTAGTTTAACCTCTGGATTAGAAATCGTCATCAAGGATCTTCTCAACCCAACTCCCTCCTCCATAATTTCTTGAACCTTCTTAATAAATTGTCTATCATTTCCCCAGACATATCTCTGTCCTTTTGTGAATTCCCTGGATATGTAAAAACAGTTCCCTTACTTACTTCGTCCGATATCGTTCAAACAAAACCAGTATCGTTGAACTAACGTACGTAAGTTAACTTCGTCTCATAAGAACATATAATATCCTTGGACTATATATAATTCAAATTAACGTCTTAGTAGATTTATCCTCCTAGAAATGTTAACGTTTCCAGAAATGTCAAAAGGAACCGTATTTTATTTGAACCGTAAACTGAAAAACGACGAAAAGTTGAATCCCGAGATGGTCAATCAATATGTATTGTACAAAAAATAACAATCCCTTTCCCGATACTTTCTCCATTCCAAGGGAATATAAGGAAAAATTTGATGAACACAAAAGAAATCACAATACCGAACCTGTAGAAACATTTTACAGTATTGTAAAGTAAAGCTCGTTTCAGAGTAAATCCCATTTCTATAAAATAGATTCAACTTTGATTAAATATATAGAGACTATTGTCCAGCGTTAGATGACAGGGACTTTGAACCATTAGTCACTATTACAGTCTAAAAAGTTAAATTATCTGACAGGATTTTAATATATATAAAAAATAATATTTCACCGGAAATATCTGAAGAGGTCTGTTTTATTTTTATAATCATTAAACAGTGACAATGGTTAATTTTAAAAAAAAATGAATAAACCCTTAAAACCTGGATCTTGAGACTAAAAACAAAACATAAAAAATATTCAGTGGTGACTCTGGGACATAAAAAGATGAGTTCAATTACATTTTAAACTCTATTCAGTCCATATTCGTGACTAAGAAATTTAAACCTTTTATAAGAGAAAATAAAAGGAACAAATAACTGGTCACTGAAGAAAATGGTTTAAGTATCGATGGAGTCTTTACTTCCACCATCCTGTCTCCTCTTCCTCCATCTTATATTTCTACATTGGTCAAACCCGGTGTTATACGTTAAGTCTTACTCTAGTTGAAAAATATTGAATCTAATTTCTTACATTGGTCACAATATTCTTTCTGTGTATATTTCAGAATAAATATAAATCTACTACCTCTCCAAACATCAAGATTTACATCCGGATTTTGCAAGCAAACACGTTTTGCAAACAAATTATGATACGTAGTCCACAACACGGTCCACCTCCATGTGTTATTAACTTTAAATCAGTTACTATCTAAACTGAGATATCAATTATCAAATAACCCTCCCCCCTTATACTGTACGGTAATTCGAACTTTTACAAATTCAAGTCTCCGATTTTATTCATTAAATTTTTTATCTATGACACTTATTATCATTTTGTATCCTATCAAAATCTATCCTAAACCGTTTAATCTTTGTTTTCACTTTGAAGTATATCTTTTTCTGTTGTTCCTTTATTTATGACGTATTCATTAAACTCTATTCTAATATGTAAATTTATAAATTTTTACACACACTACAGAGGAACTATCACTTCACTTTCTCACTTTTCAACTTTAAACTAGACAATAACTTCTGAGTAAGTTTAAGTCTTCATTATGTTATTTTCACCGTAAAATACTGCTAAACACCACAATCATCACACATCCAACCTTATATCGTTCTGAGGGTTCTATATGGTCAATCTTAAGACGAACCCCTTGATTTTTGTTGATTATGATAAAAAAGTAAAAGACTATACTGATATATAAGAGATTTACTTTAGTCATGATCACGATTGAGGAAAGTCCATAATAACGTCTGATACACTTAAACCCGACTAATAATTTGGAGAGACATGTTCCCGTCTAGATCCAACATTCCTCGGGTGAAATACATTTTTTTTAAGTTTTAACACTAATGCTTTAATATATATCCTGAACCTTCCCCGTACGTGTAAGTTCACTTCACGGGACTTTGAATTCGAAATACCATTTAAGAGAAATGCCCTTTAATCGGAGACAGAGAGATGTAGAGAAATAAGTAGACAATTTACCCTATTATCAATTTATATGTCACTTGTCCCGAAGGGACCATAGAGTCAACCATTTCTTAGGTGAACGTTAAGTTCTCTGGTCCCAAAATAGGAACCTAGTCTTTCTAGGAGACCTCTTCCTAGAAGTCATAAGAACGGGCTTTTTAGGGTACCTGTCTCCAAGGACCACCCGATGTCAGGTACCCCAGTATTCTCAGTCTGCACTGAATCACTGATGTGGTGGTGGTACGTCACTTCCAGCAGAGTCAACGAACCCTGTCAGTACCAAATACGAACATCGGGATCATCGTACAGGTCAAGTCGAAAACGGAACCTCCCCAAAACTCCACACACACCCCCCCAATAAAAATAAGAAAAACATTTTAAAAATTTTAAATAAATAAATAAAATAAAAACCAACACGACTCAAAAGTTAGAGATCAACATCTTTCGTCTTCGACAAGAGATCAACACCACGTATCCAAAGAGTAACGCCACCGAAGAGAACAACACCTCGCACCCGAGATCCGTACTTCAGAAGTTATCAACATCGAGTGTCCGAGATCTCACGTCAGAGTTATCACCACCGTGTGTCCGAATCAACGGGGTACCGTACACCTTATAAGATCCTAGTCCCTAGCTTGGGTACAGGGGACGTAACCGTCCACCTATGAATGGGTGACCTGGTGGTCCCTTCAGGAAATAAAAATAAAAATTTACTTCTTATCTACGAAATGTTACAACATAATCAAAGACCATACATCGTTTCACTAAGTCAATGTGTATATATATGTGTATGATAAAAAGTATAAGAAATACCTTATAACTTATATTAAGGGACACGACATGTCATCCTGAAACAACTATAAATAGTCGTGTATGACAATTTATTTCATACGATCCTATACTCACCGAGTGTTGTGGATTGAACAACCTCATCCGCTTCATAAATCACGACGATACGAACGACCTCCCGTTCCACCGAATCACCGTTTCTTAGACGAACGGTTACGTCCTCTGTACCCAAAATAGGGGTCGAGTCCTTCGAGGGGACCTCTTCCTTTACCGCTGGGTGAAGTCATAAGAAAGGGCCCTTTAGGGTACTTATCTCCTTGGACCACCCGATGTCAGGTACCCAGCGTTTCCCCAACCTGTGTTGAATCATTGATTATTTTGTTGTTAGGGTCGACCGGCGACAAAATTATCGATCAACATGGTAATACGATTCCAACCTCTCTAAACATGTAGGTGGTACGGACCCCAACCCTGGTTATTCTTTGCATCTTCTAAAATCTAATCCACAGTCACTTTATAGATGTTCCTTATCTCCGAACAGTCTGGACAGTCTCTTGTATGTTTCCCATCAACTTTACAATAACGATATCACGAAGACAGTTGTTGATGAAAGAAAACAATATAAAAAAACCATTTTGAAAACACTTGAAAAACCGTCGTACCTCGAGTTTATTTCTTTTTGATTACGAATTACTATTTAATTCAAGATTGTAAAACAAATAGTAATTTCAACTATACTTAGACATTGAACATATGTACCACACACGGTCGTACATAGTGGAGAGTACTGAAATAGTAACTGGTGTCTTTTTAGACTTCTGTGTCTAGATGACTTTTTCGTATCCTAAATGAAAGTCTAAATCATCAATCAATAAAATTCTAATATCAAAGTCTGTCATTAAACTATGTACCTTGACGTCTTGTAATTTCTATTTTAATAAAGATGTTTCTATTATACCTGTGTCTAACCACCTAGTACCGTAATACCCATTTTGTCCTAAGAATGATTTAATACATAGGATATATTGGTTCTATATGTACCTTAACCAACATCAAATGTCTATAAAGTATCAAGTAGGTTTCTCCGAACTAAAAACTATTTTATTTGAAGTCTTTTTGACTTCAATATTTTTAAAGTTTATTAAAATATCTACGTGTCAATTACATAGACTTAATGTTTCAGAAGCTCTGTTATGATTACAACTTATGTTTATTTATGAAGGCGTACAGTAATATTCGAAAGACAGAAACGACGGAAAGTAATTAACTTAAAATGTTCGTAAATTCAGGAATACCACACCAACCTACCGTAGTGACTGTGTTACCTGTACTCAGACTCGTTCGAAGGTCCTCTACCACTCCCTAACCCTTCGGTCCGTACGACGCCAGGTACCCCAACGTTTCTCAGTCTGTGTGCACTCACTGACTTGTCGGTTTTTCTTAACGAAATATTTAGTCAGACAGTACGTAACAATAACTTGTAAAAACATTCGTACAGGAGATTTAAAACTACTGTAAAACAAGTTCTTGTCAACCTTTAGAAATGAGTTTTATAAGGGACTTACCTTACTTTATGACAGTCGACAACTTACAAAATCACCTAATATTAATAACTTTTATTACAAAAATTTTTAAGTAACACTGGTAGGACTGTATATGTGGATACAACCCCATAGTAAGTGTAAGATTTTAGAGAAGGTGACACACTAAGTCTCTACCGACGAGTACAAATAGTAATATCGGACATTGATATTTTTAACAAAAGACACACTTTGATGAGAATTCTTAATTCATAGATTCTTGAATAAAATTACTTCGAGACATAAGATAATAATTATCTATACAAAGACGGTATAACTAAACGGTTTAAAAAATGTTATGAAACGGAAAACACCATACATGTATAGATTTTTGAAAAGAGACCATAATATTCTCTTCTTAAATAAATTTTAATATCATAAGATTTTATATAGTAATCATAAGGATTGTGTAGCCCATCTGACCGAAATCAAAATTCCTTTCGGTTACATTCATGAAAAAGATCCGATCAACGACGGGACTTAGAATTATTCAGACAATCGATTGTTACGATCTAAAACTACAAAATTCAATTATAATTAAAGTCACATTGTATTCGGTATTTTATAACAGAAAGTAAACAATCAATAACGAGATAATTAATATAAATATAAAAAGTGAAAATTAGTGTGAATTCCATAATAATATACTAAAATTGTTTGTCCTTTGTCAAAGAAAACGTACCGTGGTACCGTGACTTTTTTATTCGTTTAATTTTTTGTTTTCTTTGTTTTTTCTTATTCAGTTCTGATTGACTATTAATTCCGTATACTGTGGATATTAAAATTTGAGGATTACATAACCCAACCGGTTTTTCAAGTCAACCCAATTGTTTCTTCCTTGTAAAACCGGTTTGGTCAACAAAGTCATAGAGGACGTAAAGATACATTTTACATGTAATCATAACACAAAAGATAAAGAAACTGTTGAAATAACGGAAACAGAAAAAAAAGGAGTTTCTTTTATAAATAAATTGTAAAACGAAATTTATAAAAGAATAATCTTTCTGATCGTTCCCCGTCTTACGGGACTATATAAAGACATGAGTCGTATCAAAAAAAAAGACAGAGAGAGACGGGGAGGGAGTGAACGAGGGAATGAAAATAAGGGAAGAAAGGGGTGAAAGGGAGGTAATTGGAGAAATGTGGACAAGATCAAAAAAAGAATTGTTTTTATTACATTGTTTATAGATATAAGGACGAAGAATCTTAACTATTGAACATCACAAGATGCTTCTACAATACTGGATGACTAAAAGAAAAATAATACACGATATTACCGTTGATTATGACAAGTAATTTTGAAAATAACTTTCTATATCAACGTCATACACAAAAATTTTTAAGCAAAAGGACTTATCGTATTATTAGCAATTTTCTTACTCGGAGTAAAGGTGAAATGGTGAGGGTCAAGAGACCATCAATTTTAAAGTTCTGTTATAATCTTTATGAGAATTTCAATAAAATACATTTTATGTATATTTAAAGTACTGTTTTGACAGTAAACTTACTTCGGTATTTCATAATTTTCAAAACTTATGTTTTTATACCACTCTCTTCATAGATATATACTTTTTCTCTTCACATATAAAATTAAATCAACCCACAATCTTATATACTTCACTTCCCTACCTTTTGTTCCAACTTTAGACTTACTACCTGTCCGATACTTTCAGCACGAGCATTCATAAGGATTCTTAGTCACGACACAAAATCACATGAAACATCATTTCATATAACCTCTTATAAATGTATTTGAACTCCTCTGAAATTTTATATTAGTACCGACAATCAATGTATAAATTATAGTGACATCAGTTTGATCCGTCATACACTTGACTCTTTAAAGTCTACATGTTCGACCCAAATCTTTTGTGTCTCCTCGGTCCCTACTTTAACGGTTGTAAGCAACTTAATGTCGTTATCGTTTTTTCAAGGTCCTATTGTAGATAAAAACGAAGTAACTGATACTTTTTCGGAAACACACCTAGTGTCGTTTGATACCTTTTAAGAAATTTTTCTACCCTTATGGTCATAAGGGAATGGACAAAGGATATTTTGATCATACGTCCAGTTCTTTGTTGTCAATCTTGGTCTACACCTAATTACCTGACCAAGTTTTAAACCTTTCCTCATTCAGTTCCGACATATAACAGTGGAATGAATAAATTGAAGATATGTCTCATGTAGTACGGTTTACGACCCGACCTACTTAAAGTTCGACCTTAGTTCCAAAGACCCTCGTCATAGGTGTTGGAACCTATACGTTTACTATGGTGGGATTACCGTCTTTCGTTTCTCCTTGATTTCTCAGAGAACCAATCCCACTTTCTCCTCTCACATTTTTGAGTGAATTTTGAGTCGTAAGTTTTTTAATTCTAGTACTGTAGACCAGGGTAGTGAAGTACCGTTTATCTTTACTTTTTTCACCTTTGTTACTGTATAAAAATAAGGAAACCCGAGGTTTTAGTAACATCTACCACTGACGTCGGTGCTTTAACCTTCTGTGAACGAGGAACCTTCCTTTTGATACTGTTAGGATCTGTCGTACAATTTTTCGTCACGATAGTCAAATGGTCGTTTCCAGGTATATCAGTTTCGATACCAAAAAGGTCTTCAGTACGTCTACAGTCTTAACCTGGTATTTCTTCCAACTCACGATTTCTTAGATACGAAAGCTATACACCATGACCTCTTCTGAGAACTCTCAGGGAACCTGACGTTCCTCTAGTTTGGTCAGTTAGGATTTCCTTTAGTTGGGACTCATAAGTGACCTTCCTAACTACGACTTCGACTTCGAAGTCATGAAACCGGTGAACTACGCTTTTCGGTTGAATAACCTTTACTACGACTACGATCCTTTCTGACTCCCGTCGTCCTCTTCTTCCGTTGTCTCTTACTTTACCAACCTACCGTAGTAGTCGAGTTGACTGTGCGTAAACACGTTTGAGGTCCTCTATCACTTCTTGTCTCTTTGGACCACGTGACTGCAGGTACCCCACCGTCTCAGTCTATACCAAATGACTGATCTGTTGTCGTTTTGATTCGTCTACTGAAGACTCCTAAGTATAAAAAATTTACCGTCCGACAAAATTAATACACCTGTTTTAAAGAAGAAACAGTCTATACTTTAGGTAGTAAAGGTGATAATAAATCCCCATAACCTTTTGTCATTCTAACGATAGAATGAAATAAAGAGAGCTCAAAATAACTCCATATTAACTGTTCATTTTTCTGTTCCGTAAAATTCATATGATGTACTACTAAACTATATACACATATAACACTTTTATAAGGAGAGTAGTTCAATTAATGATATAGGTAGTGGAGTGTCTAAATAAAAAACCACTCTTGTAAATTCAAGAGGAGAGGATCGTTTAAAGTTAATACGTTATGTTGTAATAGAAGACATCAATTGGTACCATATGTAATCTAGGAGTCTGGAATCAGTAGACTTGACTTTTAAACATAGGATAAAATGTCTCGAAAGGGTGGGATAAAAGGGTGAGAAGTCCTTTGTAAAAAGATAAGAGGTTTAGATTCAAACTAAAAAAAAAAAGAAAAGTCTAAGGCGTATATTGACAATGGTACACTATAAACAACAAGAAACAGACCTAATAAAACGAATACTATTACGGAAGGTTCAAGTAGGTATAATAACGTTTACTGTATTAAAGTAAAACAATTTGTGGAAAAAAAAGAAAAATTAAAAAAACCGGTGTAGTATGGTGTACACCCTAGAATCAAGTGGTAAACGTAACCTTCGTGTATTAGAATTGGTGACCTGACGGTTCTTTCTGGGACTAAAGTAAGTAAAATTTTCGAGTAATTGTAAGGTAACACATATACCTTTACATGACGTAAAAGAACTAGATAAGTGAAGATTGATACCAACTACTTGTGAATCCAACAAAAATAAATACCTTATTACGACGATACTTGTACACTGATCTTGAGAGAGAAACTCTATAACTAAAGAGAACTTACGTATGGGTCTTCACCCTAACGACTTAGTACATACACCATCGAGACAAAAGTCAAAGAACTCCTTTAAGGTATGACAAAAGGTATCGACGACGACGACGTTCAACGAAGTCAGCACAGGCTGACACGCTGGGGTATCTGCCGTCAGATGGTCCGAGGGGCCTGGGACCCTAAGAGGTCTGTTCTTGTGACCTCACCCAACGGTAAAGGAAGAGGTTACGTACTTTCACTTTTCATTTTCAGTTCAACGAGTCAGCACAGGCTGAGAAGCACTGGCGTACATGACGTCGCATGGTCCGAGGAGACAGGTACCCTAAAAGGTCCGTTCTCAAGACCTCACCCAACGACAACAGAAGAGGTCAAAAGGTATCACCGTCGTAGTTAAATGTAACGATCGTCGTCATATGTCCCCAAGGGAGAAAAGGAGAAGGGTCGTAAAGAAAGAAAAATTTTTCTGTAAATAAATATATAAATAAATAAACCGACATGGGACGGAATCAACGTCGTGAGTCCTAGAAACTAGAAGTGACGTCGTACGTCTTAGAATTCAACGTCGTACGTTTGAGAATCAACTACGTACACCCTAGATAAATGGACTGGTCTCTAACTTGGGTCCCAGAGACGCAACCCTTATCCTCAGAATCGGTGGTCTGGTGGTCCCTTCATGATGATCGTAAATAGAAAAAAGTAAGACTATTTTCATTAGGATTGACCATACACTACTATTTAGTAACACCAAAATTAGACGTAAAAGGACTATCACTGCTCGTGCAAAAGTACATGGAACCGGTAAACATACAGAAAAAAACCTTTTTACAGATAAATCCAGGAAACGGTTAAAAATTTAACCCATTAAACGTAAAAACAATACCTCATTATACTTAAGGATCGAGGAATGTATAAAATCTATAACTAAGGAACAGTCTATATTCTATACGTTTATAAAGTATATCCCCCAGACAAGAGTCTTGTCTCGACAGTAGTCTCCATAGACGTTTATACCTAACCCACACCACACCCTTTGGACCGTCCCGGACGTCTAGTCTAAGGTTGGACACAGGGTAACAGACGTACCGGGTAGTTTGTAAATACATGGTTTGTAAACGAAAGGTAAAGGTATACTTAACGGAAAGAGGGGACACTTCAGGGTTTGGTGATAAGGGTTATAGGAAAAACAGAAATCCACTTCTACCATAAATTCCACTCCTGAAATCAGTAAAACAATTAATGAGTCAAAAGGAACCAGAGAAAGTACTAACCTCTTCCTTTACCGTTGGATGAGGTCATAAGAATGGTCTTTTTAAGGTACCTGTCTTCTCGGACCAACCATAATCAGGTACCCCAACGTCTCAGTCTGTACTGACTGATTGAACCTCCCCGAAGGGACCCAGGGACCACCGAATCAGTCATTCCTTAGACGGACGTTACGTCCTCTGACGGACGTCATATCCTCTGGTCCCAAGCTAGGGATCCAGTCCTTCAAGGGGACCTTTTCCTTTACGGTTGGGTGAGGTCATAGGAACGGACCTTTTAGGGGTACCTTTCTCATCGGACCGTCCGATGTGAGGTGCCCCAACGTTTCGCAGTCTGTGCTACTCACTGATTTGGTGGTGAAAGTACGTATGTACAATAATTTGAAAACAAACGGAAAGAGGACAATTACACAGAGTACAGTCGAATTAAGAATCTGGTCAGTCTTCTTGGATCTTCCCGTCTACTTTTAAAAAAAAGACAGACTGTGTCAGAACCAATTGGGAACCCTCTTTTTTTGTTGAAGTAACAGAATAAAATTACAATTAGATTCACTTTGGTAATCTTCGTTGACAATCCTTATACATATACATTTCTCTTCCTCTCGAAAGGGTTGTACGTGTGTATATTCATGTATGTATGTTTATACATGGACTACATCGGTTTAATTTTTTAGTGTACACCTAGCAATTAATAAAATTGACATGTAGAGAAATTACTCCGAAGCGAACATCGAGTCGACCATTTCTCAGACGGACATTACGTCCTCTGGGACCAAGTTAAAGACCTAGTTCTTCTAGACGACCTTTTCCCTATCCGAAGGATGAGGTTATAAGAACCCGAAGGAACCACCGAGTCGACCATTTCCTAGGTGGACGTTACTCCTTCTGGACTCAAGTTAGGGACCCAACCCTTCCTGCCGAGGTGGGTGAGGTCATAAGACCGGACTTCTTAAGGTACCTGACGTATCAGGTACCCCAGTGTTTCTCAGCTTGTGTTGACTCGGTGAGAGGGAAAGTGAAAAAAAAGGAGAAATCACTTACAAATGTGAGAAACTGTCGGGCCATAGACTCGAACAGATGAAGACTCCACAAAGAATGGAATACTTAAAACTATTATTCGTGTCGGGTGGAGTCATAAGAACGGACCCCTTATGGTTCTTGTCTCATCAGACTGTCCGATACCAGGAATCCCAGCGTCTCAGTCTGTGTTGACTTCACTGAATCGTACGTGTGTGTCGTGTCGGTTGAATGAAAACATGTTAGATCTTCCTTTTTTTTTTGTTGTATGGAGAAAGTCGGACAAAACGATGATCACTTAACCGTATACTAGATTCGAACCTGACTACGCGAATAGAAAATGGAACTTAGTTCAATCATTAGGTTTCTTTATTCCGGACGTTCCACGGATAAGATCATTCGTCGACGTCCTCGACGTTGTCCTAACTTAAAAGTCCTAATCATTACGATCTTCTACGATCTTCTCCACCACCAAGTAACAAATCTTCATCTTTACGATGTCAGTTACCTCAGGTCACAAGTGTTCACGATCGTCACCATAGGAAAACTCCGATTAGTACCACATTAAAACTGACACTGTGGTGTCGATGAATCAGAAGGAACAAGGACGGTCAACGGTTTGTACGAACGAGTCGGGAAACCGTCTAGATGACCAATAGGTTGAAGGAAAATTGAATAAAAGATAAATTGGTTTCTACGAAAGGAAAGAACATTGATACTTAGGATTGACTATAAGAAAAAATTACATCCATCAACTTTTACTGACATAAGTCATTTTGTAAATCTGTATCTCATGACGAATCTCATTGTAACAACGGAATTATTATCAGATTTTACAAATCAAATTCTTTAATGGAAACTGAATATGTAGTTCTAGGTAAAAATGAAAGCCACACCAAATCACTATCATCCGACTAGATCGTTAACCAGAACTTAAGGATTAATAAAAAAATAATCCGTTTATCTTTACTCCTAATAGATCATGTATCTTAAACCATTTTCGGTATTCTATTACAGAACCTATTACCTTTTAGTCGGACCTTATTCAAGTCAACAAAATATGTATTCTTTTGACATAAATCAAAAACTGAAAAGGGATTAATATAACTAGAAATGTTACACCTTGATGAATATTTTAACTACAAATATAAAAGAGAAATATTAGACCTAACAATTCAAAATAATGTCGTAGAAGAATATAAAGACTTGAAACTTTTCAGTGAAGTAAAAGACACGGTATCAAAAAATTCAAAACTTTACTACATCTTATTTGATTAGAGTTTCCAGGTAAGATCGGAATCGTAAACTACTCAATTACTTTACATTAAATAAAGGAAAAAAAGGATTTCAAACTTACGGTCGTCATATGAATACTACGTCGTACCTCGTATCATCTAACCTAAATAAAAAGTCACTGGAGTTTCACTAGTTAAATTCTATAGACAACCCTTTATACAATTTATTATTCAAGTCATTCGTCGTCTCACATCCCTATAAGTCTTGACAGGAAGTACATCAAATACTTTTAGTAAACCTTTTTACTTGACGAAAGAAATAAGTGTCAATCGTACGAATCTGTCTTAATCTTCCGTGACTAAATTTTAAAGTTTCGATCTTAAGAACTTAAATTTAGGACCGAGATAGTGAATAATCGTCACACTGGAACTTGTTTAATTAATTGGAGAGACACAGATCAAAGAAGTAGTCATTTCACCCTTATTTTTATCTTGAATGTAATATCTCAACGATACTTCTAATTTACTCAAAAATGTACATTTCTAAGACCTCATAGATGTAACTACGTTCTATATACCATGAGTAATAATCGTTAAAATAAAAGTACAATCGTATTATATATTGATCTTATGTAAAACAATAAAATAAATATTAAACATTTATAACTTAAACTTTGGTATTAAGTACATACAGGTTTTCTATGTAACACGTATAAACGAATATAATAGTTATTTACAAAATATCGTAAAGTGATAATAATTATTTCGTTTATAAAATATGGAGAATTTACGACATAATAGTAACCCTCAGTCACGTCAAAAACCGTACTTCCAATACACCAGACTTCGTGTAGGTATTACTGATCGTCACAAAATTTCTTCAAGACTCCAAAGTCCATGCGCATCGATTACATTGAATTCAACGAGATTATTATTTGAATTGTAAAGCAATCTAGGATATATCTAAAAATAGAAGAGAGATAAGACACAATTAAAATCATCTTATAACTTAATGTTCCTTTCCGTTTCTTTTGTCGTCACAACTGGATCTTATAACGGTAGTCTATTCTCACGAAGTCACTATGTAAGAAAGGTACGTGACTAAAGAGATGAATAAAACTAAAAATATTGACTAAATAAAATACGAAATAATAAGTGGTATCCAGATCTCAGACAAAATAATCAAGAACCCAAAAAAATAGGTCCTTTTAAAACACTTTGTCATATATAAAATATTTATTAAACTCTTGTAAAAAAATCAAAGAAGAGTCTTTTATTAATAACGATGAAAATCTAAAATTAAGGTTCAGAAGTCAAGTCTATTTTACTGTCAACAAAATCTCTGATAAATAAATTAGTAATATTTTATTAGGACGAAGGGAAAAGTCCTGGTCCCAAGACTAGTTCGTCCTTTCCTCTTTCGTCTTCCATTTCTTTTATATAAAAATAACACAGAGTATCACAATGTTCTTGTCACTATAAAACCTCGTAAAAAGGTTCCAATTATTTAAGTGGACTCACTTTGACCTCCTTGTAAAATCAAAGAGGTAAGAATATCTATCGAATTAATCGATGGGTAAAAAGAGTCCGTGTCTTAATACCTCGTAACAACTAAGAACAACAGTAGATCAAGGTTATATAGGGTTCAGACTAGTGAAGAGTGTCAATTATGATAATCGTGGGAATAGGTTTAGTAAACAACGGGTCCCATGATATCATTGGAATATTGGATAGAGGATGAAAAAAATCACAAAAATTTTTTATTAACGTAACTAACATAATGTATTATTTCAACTCGCACATAGAACGTTTTTTCACTATGTATAGGATTCCTTTGAAGGAATACACGTCGAACTCTATACATGTACGAAGAACCATAGAAACAACAACAATTTATCGTTTGTTTTATCTCTCTTCTTTCTCTCCTTCTTCTTCCTGTCCCATGTCCCCTCTCTTTTCCATCGTGGCTTATTTACAGGTCCTCGTCCTCTTACCAATTCGTTGAACACCATATGGGTTCCATATCGTCACTTTTACATAGTAAACGTACATTAATAACATCTATTTAGAGTTTTGGTCTTACAACTCGTTTATTTCTTTGAGTGTCTTTTTATGTTCGTCACTCTAAAGTACAAGTCTCCACTTTCACTTTCAACGGGTCATCACAGGCTGAGAAACGTTCGGGTACCCGATGTATCAGGTACCTTAAAAGGTCCGGTCTTACGACCTCACCCATCGGAAAGGGAAGAGGTCCTCTAGGAGGGTTGGATCTCTAACTTGGGTCCAGAGGGTGTAACGTCTACCTAAGAAATGGTCGACTCGGTGGTCCCTTTGGGTTCTTATGACCTCACCCTTCGGATAGCGAAGAGGTCGCCTAGAAGGACTGGGTCCTTAACTTAACCCCAGAGGACGTAATGTCCACCTAAGAAATGGTTGACTCGATGGTCCCTTCGGAGTCTCCATCACTTTAAATTTCTTTTCCCTCACTAACACTACTTTCATCCTATAAACAATGGAGTCACTTTACTACGAAATAACATTTAAATTGGAAAAAAAAAGGGAACTAATGTTGACTCCGATAGAAAAGTAAGTCTAAAAGACGAAGTACTCTATGTAAAGGTTCATAAAGAAAGTAAAAAATAAACCCAACAAACAGAAAAAGACACAAAAATATATAGATCCTTAAGAAACAGTCAATATACACATGAGTCATCGAAAATACAAATGAAAGAATTACTATAGAAACTTCCTTTCAAGAGTGAAAGTTACAGTAACTTAAATAGTTTTTAAAAAAACGAGAAAATAAAAAAACATAAGACAAGAAGTGTGTTGACAATAGTACTAAAAAAAAAAATTTCTTTTTGTGTCTTAAATAATAAAGGAATTTTTGGAGTTAACGAAAAGTAACGAAAATCTTATTTAGATTAAATTGGTATCGAAATGTTAGGGTCCACCATATCACCATTTCTTAGGCCGACGGTTACGTCTTCTACACCTAAGTTAGGGACCCTACCTTCTAGGGGACCTCATCCTTTACCGTTGAGTGAGGTAATAAGAATGGACTCTTCAAAAAGGAACAGGAAGGTACCTGTCTCCTCGGTCCACCCGGTGTGTACCCCAGTGTTTCTCAGTCTGTACTGACTCGTCGTACGTACGTTGGTATCGGATTTTCCTGGATTTCCCAGACGTAGGACGGACGAAGAGACTGGAATACAAAATGACGAGCGGGACAACAAGTAACATAAAGTTGGTGTTACTGGAAGAAAGACGGTGAGAAGAAGGGAAAGAGACCGTATCAGAGGGAACTCTATAAAATACAGACCGAACAGTTATAAACCCAGAGTCGATTTCATAGACAATCTAACTGAAAGAGACTAGTGATGTAGATTTATCGAGGGGTGGGAGGTCAATGACAAAGAAGTCATAAGGGAAAATAAATAGTGAGAAAAGTTTCAGACCATAAAAGAATATTTAAATAACTAAGACAAGAGGAGAGGGTGGGGTAATTATATATAAGTATTTTTTCCTAGAATGGTGAAAATTAGTGACACAATAGAGGATACGGATCTTAATACACATTGTATCCGTGAACTATGATTTATTAGATACTTACATCAGACAGGGGTCTGATAATTTTTTTTTTAGAATTTTCACAAACCTAGTAAGAAACTTGTAAATATTCTTTTCTGAGTGTCGTGAAACGATTTCCTAACTAGAGATCAGTACAGTGAAAGAATGAGAAACTTTTAAAGTATGGCAGGAAACAGAGGAGTTCGGAGAGAAGGGGTTGGGACAAGAAAAAAGGAAGTATGATTAATCTACTGGAACAGAGTATAAAGTTACCTTTATCTTCGATAGTCTACTATTAATAGAGTGTAAAGATGGTGGTCATCATATCCTCCGACACTTTAAATCTGAGAAATCCGTTTGACGATCAAAGTACCAACTGAAATTAAGTAAACATTTGTATATTTCACACAGTGTCCTTATATTTTTATAACAGTAAATAAACTAACGTAATAACGAAAAATAATAAATAATAAGACGGACTTTGTATATCAACGACGTCATTGAAAGATTAATAAAATCCTTATAAAACTTTTCTTTTCCAATTTCAGTTTTTACTTTAATAACCCTCAAAATAGGGGACAGTTTTTAAGATGACAGTCAAATCTGGAGGAATTGGACATATACCATTTAGTCTATAGAACGGTCTTCTTTTGTAGACCATTCATTTAAAAAGATTATGGTAAAAAATTTAAGTTACACTAATATTCCAAATTAAAAGATTATTCACATTAAAATCTTGAGTTTCCTACACCTTTCCTTTGAAAATCTTGAATTTTCAAAATTTTCAAAAAAACGGACGAATTCTTTTAAACAATTAAAAACGAATTTTAGAGAATAAGGAATTAGGTAAATAAAAATAAAAATCAAACATATTTACAATATATTTTAATTAAAATATTCCGTACCAATCTGAATAACGTCACGCCGACAAAGTTAATAATGTAATAAGACAGAGCCGTCAATCAATGGTTTCAAGTCGATTTCTTGTCCTTTATTTACATAAATAATAGAATATGATAAAATCTCTTAGATAAATTTTTCCTTCTCGACTTTTCTAAAAAGAGAGTTACTAATCAAAGGACTAAGTGTTGAATTTATTAAAGAGTCCGTAAGAACCCTACAATTAACATCATCAGAATTATGAGGTTTTATTTCAAGTAAAACCGAACGTGAAACTAAGAAATTCATTTATTTTTTCAAATTAGTGTGATAAAAAAAAAGACAGAGTTCCCTGGAAACAGACTATGAATCAAAAATTTTGTTCACGATTTTACTCTCGAATTTCTCAAGTATTTACTATCTACCTTTAACTAATATCATAAGAATCATAGGGGAGAAAAGGAAAGAGACAGTAAAAAACAAAGAGGGAGGTGTCTCGTCAAATGTGTTCATTTTTTGAAAATGACATCATTTTCATTTATGTATTAAGCACCTGAAATCCTTATCTTCAAAAACAACATTTAGACTAAAATAAAAGAAGTGAATATATTATAACAATAGTTGATATGAGTGTAAAATATAATCTAGAAGTCTAGAATTAGTAGTATGTCGAGTTTCAAACACGGGAAAACGGTCGGAGACGGATAAAGGGGAAGAGAGAGTAGGAGTCGGGGACCTTTGGTAAAAAGATGAGACACAAAGATACTCAAACTGGAAAAAAAAGGTTCCAAGGAGTACATTCACTATGGTACGGCATAAACAGAAAAAGACAGACCGAATAAAGTGAATAGTATTATAAAAGTCCCAGGTAGGTACAACAGTATTAACCGTCCTAAAAGAAGAAAGAGTCCCGACTTATGATAAAATACATATATGGTGTAGACAAGTAGGCAACTGTCTGTCAACAAAGGTATAGAACCAATAACACTTATTATGAAGTAACTTGTCCTCTCACGTCTAAACAGAAGTTCTAGGAAAAAGCAAAAAAAAAATAATAACAAATATCAAAAAATAAAAAATTAAAATTTTATAAATTAAGAATGTGCGCAAGGGTTTGTACTTGGGGGGAGGGTGGAGGGAGGGGTAATGTAGAGACACCCAGTAGGGGTACGTGGTCGGGGTTCGTACGACATAGGACGCAGTCTGTATCTGACCGCTAAGTCAAGGTCTTCCCCATAACGACTTGGAACACAATCAGATGAAAATTAAAAAACTCCTTGGAGGTAAGACAAGAGGTATCACCGACTTGGTTAAGTGTAAAGGTGGTTATCACGTGTTCACAAAGGAAAAGAGGTGTAAGAACAGTCGTGAACAATAGAGAACAGAAAAACTATTAAGGAAGACTGTCCAAACTCTTCTACAGAATAACATCAAAACGAAACGTAAAAGGACTACTAATGATTATAACTCATGGGGAACGGTAAACATACAGAAAAAACCTTTTTATAGATAAGTTCAGGAGACGGGTATAAATATAATCAAAAAAAAAAAAAAAAACGATTGCTCAATACACTTAAGAAATATAACACCTACAATTGGGGAATAGTCTATACACTAAACGTTTATGAAAGAGGGTAAGGAATCCAACAGAAAAGTAACACAATTACTAAAAGAGGACGATACGTCATCGAAAAATCAACTTACATCAGAGTCAACAAATAAAAACGAAATCAACGGAAACAAAACTACATTTTACGTTTTTTAATGGTTTTACCTCTTGTCTCTCGAATGGGAAATACAAACGATATAAAAGAAAATTCTAAAGATATTAAAACTCAGTTTGCCAATAATGAAAAAAAAACAAAAGGGGGGGGAACCCGGTACACGTCGTACGTCCTAGAATCAAGGAGTTGGTCCCTTGTAGAAATAGAGGTTCCGTCTCCCTGTGACTCTCGTTAGATTTACCTGTCCTGACGACAAAAGGGGTTAAATGATGAGTATGAGGAAAAAACAGAATAGTGTAAAAGGTATTGAAAAGGTAAGGAGTAGTTTGGATTACATTTTTATGAGTCCAAGAAACCCAGAAGTAAAAGAATTCTGCAAAAGATACATTCTGAATATAATTTATTTGAAACATACGAAAGGAGAACAATTAGGTAGACAACAGTGTCCTCGGGGTCAACCCTCATATCTTCCCATCTCCTATCTCCATAAAAATGAGAGGAATTTTTTTTCTGAAATATTCATTCCGAGTTGATTGTCTGTAAGTTTATTACAATACTTGACTTACAAACACAGGAGGGCAGGTTTAAGTACATAACTTTAAGGTTGAACATTACATTACTAAGTCCTCCCTGAAAATCCTTCGTCAATCCAGTACTCCCACCTTGAGAGTACTTATGTCAACATGGGACTAATTTCTTTATAGTTGTTGGAGTCTATACGTCTACTATGGTGAGATTACCATCTTTCACTTCTCCTTGATTTCTAAGAGAACTACTCCCACTTTCTCCTCTCACATTTTCGAGCGAATTTGGAGTTGTAAGTTTTTTACTTCTAATACCGTGGGTCAAGGTAGTGAAGTACCACTTATCTCCCGTCTTTCATCTGTGTCACTGTCTAAAAGAAAAGAACCCGAGGTTTTAGTGACACCTGTCACTGACGTCGGTACTTTAATTTTCTGTGAACGAGACGGCCCCAGGTCGGGACCACCTAGGTCACATTAAGCTTCACCCCTACCTCAGTCATTCTTTTTGAATAAATAAATCTTTATATTTCTCTCTAATCCTTTCTTATCACGTCATCCTTTTAATCACCTCTTTTCCCCGACTTATTGAACCAAATGCACCTTTTGGTTATTTCAAGGTTCTGTTCCTGGAACGTGGTAGATGCATCCGGTGACCACGGGTGAACTTATCACCTCCCACGGGGAGGAACCCGAGGGAAAACGCACCCAGAGTCTTCGGTCCCGTTTATTCATCTTTGTCACTCGGAGGTGAGAGGTCTACCCTTAAGTCGGTCTTTTCCCTCTTTTCTTGCTGTACCTCCTCGGTTCGTAGCCACGGTCTGGGTGTTGAAATAAAAGTTTTCGTCGAATATATGGGGTTCAACATGTATTTCTTTATTACCTTACACGTCTCAATACGTCCCCGTCGTCAGGACTGGGAATAACTCTGGTCCGAAAGAAAAACGTATGGAAGGGTATATGTTTTCCAGAGTCCACCAAATGTAATAGAAGACCGGTTCTCCGGACAATTGTAAAAATACCGAGAGAAGGATCTATTTACAGATAGTTGGTCTTTTGAGAAAAAGGGAACTTCCCAAAAAAAGAAATTAGACGTAGTGGGAGTTTCATGATTTATTTCAATGTAAGGACATCTTGTTTCCACGTCACCCAATATTGTTTCTTGAATTGAGTTTCTAGATTACAACGATTATGCTTCCGATGATGGACAAAAAAGATATATGGTTGATATAGATGTTTATTTTCTATACTTTTGACCGTCGTCCATAACCGAGTTGTTTACTTTGGGAATTAGTCAGGATAAGATTACTAAAACTGAGGAGCTTTCGGGGGTGTAAGGATCCTACAAAATTCGAAGGACACGGAGAGCGCCAGTTCTCCGGTGTTTGTTAGTGTACGCGTCGACATTCTCAGGTCGTCTGTCCGATCTTTCGGTAGTCTCCCCAAAAACCTAACTTTGTGAGCATAATACGGGTCCTCTAAATAATAGATTTTCGAGATTTAATTGAAAAAGGTCTTTTTCCACCACCCCCCTGTCGGGGGACAATTACAGTCTTCTCATCCACCTTTCGTATTGTGTCATTTCGTCCGTCTGAGACCAAAACCCCCCATCTACGAGCCCTTGTCCCCAGAAGACTCCGAGCTAGGACGGAAACACATACGACTCGGAGGAAGGAGTACTGGAAACGGTGCCCGCCTCAAGGAGTGTGACCGAGGGCTGTAACGAGGAACCTTCCTTTCGATACTCTCAGATCTGTCGTATAATTCTTCGTCTCCACAGTGAAATGGCTGTTTCCATACATATATCAGTTTCGATACCAAAAAAGTCATCAGTACACGACTACACTCTCGACCTATATTTCTCATGTCTCACGGTCTCTTAACTATGTAAGTTTATTCAGTCAGGATTACCTTTAGTTGGGACCTATAAGAAACCTTCCTGACTACAACTTCGACTTCGAGGTTATGAAACACTTCTTGGTTCAGTAACCTTTTCTGTGACTACGACCCTTTCTAACTCCCGTTTTCCTCTTTTTCTGTCCTCTCCTACTCTACCAATCTATCGTGGTGGCTGAGTAACCTGTACTTAGACTCGTTTCAGACTCTATTACTTCCTGTCTCTTCGAACCGTACGACGTTAGGTACCCCAACGTTTCTCAACTCGTGTTGAATCACTGACTTGTCGTTGTTGTTACTTTGGGGTCTCTCGAGAAAGAGGGAAAGATGGTAGACTTTCGTGTCCCTCTTCTACCAACAGACTCTTTGTCCTTCGTCCGGGAGTGGTCTGTGGTCTAAAAGATCGTAGAAGTAGAACCTGTAGGGTCGGAGGTCTGACTCTTTATTTAAAGACAACAAGTATTAGGTGGGTCAGATACCCTAGGTCAAAGTCGTCGGAACTTTCCTGATTCCATGAATTGATTTTCCTTCCCGTCACCACGTCGACCCGAAGTCTTTGACGAACTTAGTCTCCAAAACTTAAGTTAGTTCTAAAAAAGAGTGAAGTCCATAATCGAAGTAAGAGAGTCTGACGGAAGTAGTGACCCCGAATTTTGTAATGGAATTTTTTGATTGTAACGAGTAGAGAGGATCAAAACGGTAATCTCTTTATGACTCTCTACAAAGTGACCAGGACTTGAAGACTTTTAAGGTGACTTCCTTATAACGGAATGGGGTCCAGAATCGTGACCTTGTTAATGAGGATTGGTCTCCCTTGTCAAGAATTAAGAGGAACCCAATCTACAGATGGGGAAGTGGTTAATAAAAATGACTTTCCGTCCCAAAATATTCTACCACCTTTCAGAGGTGATCTTGACATATCAACTACGTACACATTCTTTGTAAGGGGTCTTTTCTTTTCAACAATGTTCATGACTTGTCTGTTTTTTCTCTGAAAAAGATATTTCTCTGTGTTTCTAAGACGAAGATATTTAAATTTTTTAGATCACTCCCTTTATCTCAATTAGTGTTTGTTGTTTCCTACCATTCACATAAATATCTCTTGGATATATCACGATACTCTTACACATTCTGTTATAGCCTATGCCAGACCCAAAGTTCCTTCATAATCTCCTTCTTTTTTAATCTTCCCTAAATTATCTTGGGGAAAGTTCTCCTCATATATTCTACTATTTCATCTTTCTTACTAAGTTTTATAGACTCTATCATAACATTACAAAAGATTATATGTATCTTATGTCCACCAAAGTCATTTAAAGATTTTACACGTAAAGAAATTACTTGTATCATATAGTTTACTACGAAATTTTAAAAAATAAAAAGAATATTAAAAAATATTTAATATATAAAAAAGTAAGATCTTTGACACTCCTTTGGTTACGTGCACTTATACTTATTTCTGTATTTTTACGGGGATTCTTTCGTACTATATCTTGAAGGTTACAGTGGATTGACACATGGTAGATTTGAGACGTAACTACTATATCTTTTGTTCATCCAAAATCGATCCAATATAATTACATAGATAGACTACATATAATGTAATTATATATATAATATCGTAGTATATAGTAACATATAATAAATTTACCAGTAATAACAAAATGGAAAAATGAGTGACCTTCTATATGTCTCCTAAATAAGAAGATATTACCGAGGTCAAAAACAAACAAGTCGACGATATTATAGTAATTTGATAATTCTGTAAATAGTTTACTGGTTTACAGGTATGATTCAAAAAACATGTGTATCAAACTGAAATAGTATTTTAGAGAGTATTGTTATATTAAAAATCTTTTGAGTTATTATTATACTAGACCTTATTTATCTCAATGAATCTCAAAGTATACAAAAGTACATAAACATATATTGTCATAATTAAAATTTATCTATATATTTCTACCAGTTAAATTACGGTAGATATAAAAATTGGAATTTTAAAATAAAAACAATCATATATGATAGTTTCTGATCTGTGGTTCCTTCTTGAACTAGGTCAAGTCCACTCCAAAAAATTTAATTTAAAATAATAAAAATATCAACACTATACGGTTGTTTACTATATTTAAAAAGTTTATGACCTTTTTGAATCATAAATATTAATAAGAAAATTTTCAAAAATTATATTCCTTGTATGTGGAATTCTTATAAAATTGGTTAACTAATGTTCTTTGTAAAACCTCAAGACTATTCCATCTATTCCGGATACACATACATTATAAACGAAGACGAACAATGACTGTTCGACATTTCCTATCAAGTAAACCTCTAAGGACACAAACCAAGTACGTTCGTAACTCATTAAGTACAGAAGTGTGTCACTAGTCTAACAAACTAAAGTATACTTTAACACTAAAAGCTATCAGAACAACTAGGATCCTAATAAAAAGTTTCATAACGTTTACTAATAAAAAAATCGTTTAAAATTAAAAATTTTTAAAGCAAATGAATAAAAAATTAACTTCATATCAACTAAATGTTACAACACAAAGTCCATATGTCGTACCACCGAATTAATACATATATAAATTTAAAAAAAGGAAATAATAACAACAAGTCATCGAGTCAGGAGGGGTTGAGAAACACTAGGGCACCTGACGTCGTGTGGTCCGAAACGACAGTAAGTGATAGAGGGTCTCAAACGAGTTTGAGAACAGGTGACACAGTCATCACGGTAGGTTGGTTCGTAGAAAATTAAAGTACCGATGTCAGTGACAGATGCCACTAAAATCTCAAGTTCCTTTCCTTCAGGCAGTGACAAAGGATAAAAAAAGGTAGATAAACAGTACTTCACCACCGTAATCAAAAAAATAATTACAAAAAGAAATACGACGAAGACGACGACGACGATTCAGCGAAGTCAGCACAGGCTGAGACACGCTGGGGTATCTGCCGTCGGGTGGTCCGAAGGCAGGGACCCTAAGAGGTCCGTTCTTGTGACCTCACCCAACGGTAAAGGAAGATTACAAAAAGAAATATCCAATAATATTTTATATATAAAATTTCATAAACAAATATATAAATAAACCTTCGTAGTCGAGAATGAACGACGTGTGTTCTAGAAGTGACTCAGTACACCCTAGAAAGCAACTCCGGTACCTGAGAGATCAACACCGTACACACAAGAAGTGTACCGGAGACCTCGTGTGCGTGAGTCATCATCGTCGTACGTCCCAATCAGCGAGATGTCGAACACGCTGGAATCAGGGGTCTGGTCCCTAGTCTGGGTATAGAGGACGCAACGTTCCACCTAAGAATTGGGGACCTGGTGGTTCCTTCAAGGTCAATAATGTTTCATAACTCATGTCAAGAGACCCGATAGGTCCTCCAAGAATAACCAATAAGTGAAACATATATCATCACGTACCCACGAGTCAGTGAGTCAGTACAGACAGACTAAGAAACACTGGGTGTACCTGACATCGGGTGGTCTGAGGAGACAGGTACCTTAAAAAACGGAGACAGGTCCGTTTTTATGACCTCACCCAACGGTAAAGGAGGAGGTCCCCTAGAAAGGGTGGGTCCCTAACTTGGGTGCAAAGGACACCGAGGACGTAATTGTCGATCTAAGAAATGGGACTCGGTGAACCCTTCGTATATCATCACACATATACAATTAGGGTTGAAGGAATAAATAGGGAGGGGTGAAAGTTGAAACCATTGACATTCAAACAAAAGATACAGACACCCAGATAAAGACAAAACATCTATTCAAGTAAACATAGAAAAAAAAAATCTAAGGTGAATATTCACTATAGGACATTATAAACAGAAGGAGACAGACCCAATGAAAAGAATCATACCAATAAAGATCCAGATAGGTACAACGACGTTCACCGTAATAAAACAAGAAAAAAAATATTGACTCATTTATATATATACGTTGTATAAGAAATAGGTAAGTAGACAAACACCTGTAAATCCAACGAAGGTACAGAATCGACAACATTTATCACGACACTACTTGTAACCCTACGTACATAGAAAAGTTTAATACCAAAAGAAGTCTATTTACGGGTCCTCACCCTAACGTCCTCGTATACTATCGAGATAAAAATCAAAAATTCCTTGGAAGTATGATATGAGGTTTCACTTAGACATTTAATGGAACCAATCACTCAACAAAATTGTAATTAAGAAGGTCAAGTCCTTGTACCATATAGAAAGGTGGACAAACACAGTAGAACTCAAAGAAAGTAGTCACAGAATGGTAAAAGTCTTATATCCAGAAAACGGAGGAATTCAGAGAAAGATCTATAAAAGTAGAAACACTACACTAACATTCACTTTAACAAAGGAATTAAATAGAAAGACTAGAAGGTAACCCTTACATACCTTTACGTTATCTGAAGACACACAATTAAAACATAGGATGTTGAAATGGTGTAAGTGACTACACGAGATCTTCAAAAGACCATCGTAGAAGTCCCAAAAGATACATACTTTCACTTTCAGAGGGTCAGTACAGGCTGAGAAACACTGGGGTACCTGATATATCAGGGACCTTAAGAGGACCTTCTTATGACCTCACCCATCGACAAGGGAAGAGGTCCCCTAAAAGGGTTGGGTCGTTAGTTTGTGTCCAGAGGGTGGAACACCCGTTTAAAAAATGGTCGACTCGGTGGTCCCTTCGTTTATATCACAGTACAGTGGACGTTTACCACTGTCAAAATGGAGAAGAAAAGGTTAAACTTAAAAAAAATTTTTAAAGAGAAAGAAAAACTGACGATACCGGTCCTGAAGGTTTTGACGTGACTCATTTTCACCATTCACACCTGTAGGAACAGAACATGGACTAGAATCTCCTTTACACAACTCATACTACAAACGACACCCAAACAGTATTTACCGGATATAATACAACTCTATACAAGGGAGATAAACGTGAAAGACCTCTCAAAAATAGTATTTACCTAAAACTTAAAATAGTTTTTGAAAAAGACGTAAATAACTATACCAGTATACTGAAAATAAGAAGTCAAATACTTACACCATATATAATATGACTAATTAAACACCTATAACTTTTTAGAAACATAGGGACCCTATTTATGGTGAACTAGTACCGTAAACAACAAGTCAGCGATTCAGCGTGAACTGAGACGTAGGGTACTTAACGTTATACGGTGCGAAGGGAACAGGAAGTGATAAAGGGCCTCAAACGAGTTTGAGTACAGGTGACTCTGACACTACAGTAGGTTGGTAGAGTAGGAGATAGCGGGGGAAGAGGAGGACGGAAGTCAGAAGGGGTCGTAGTCCCAGAAAAGTCAGTCTAGAAACGTAGTCCACCGGCTTCATAACTTCGAAACCGAAGTCGTAGACAGGAAGGTCACTTATCAGTCCCAAGTAAAGGACCAAACTAGAACGTCAGGTTCCCTGAGAGTTCTCAAAAGAGGTCCTGGTGTTAAGGTTTCGTAGTCAAGAAGTTGTGAGTTGGAAGAAATACCAGGTCGAGAGTGTAAGGTATGTACTGATGACCATACACTAGGAAATTTACTTAACAACCTAAGTCAAACGATTATAAGACAACTCCTAAAAAGTAGTCACTATAACCGGACATTAAAAGAAAGCCGCTCATGGAAACAGACAAAAAAACATAATCCCACTACCACCGAAGTATGGTACTCAAACCTTCACATGGAAAGAGACGTCAAAAACTTTATCAAAGTCTTCCTATCTACAATTGAAAAGAGGTTCACAAACCATTTTAAGTACACAATTCAGAAGACCAGGACCTGAAAAGCAAACAACTTTCAAAATTTCAATGTCCAAGTTAAAGTCATGAATCTTAACCAGACAGTATAAAAGATAAAGAAGGAACAAGTAAGAGTGCTAACATGGAAAAATTCCTAAATATTTGGACCTAGAGGACGAAACATCCGTTTAAGAAATGGTAGACTCGGTGGTCCTTTTGGGTCGTCAAAGAACACTAGGAAACATAAAGACACCACAACCAACATTGAAGAAAAAGTAACGATTAAAATAACTAAACCCCGAAGGGACCACCGAGTTTGTCATTGTTTAGACGGACGTCTGGGACCAAGCTAAGGACCTAGTCCTTCTAGGGGACCTCTTCCCTCACCGATGGGTGTTGTCATATGAACGGACCTCTTAAGACACCTGTCTCATCAGACTACTCGATGTCAGGTATTTCAGTGTTTCTCAGTTTGTGTCGACTCACTGATTGTGAAAGTGAAATAACTAAACCTGGGAAAGGGAAAAAAGGAACTACTAAGACTCATTTCCAAATAGTTAAAACAAATAGAAAAGTTTCTTGATTGAAAATTAAAAAACTAAAAGACAACAAAAAATCAGAGATGAAGTACATAAAAGAAGAGACTCTGAACACTTAAGAAAGGAAGATGATTAAAACTCAAAACAAATAAGAATAGAGAGATCAACGAAATCCATATTCTAATCTAACAAGTAAACTCTAAAAGGAACAAAGTACTACATTTGAATATAGTGACATTTGAAGGGAGAATCTCGATGAAAATCGTTTATTTTAAGATAACTAAATCTTTTTCTTGTCTAACACTAATTTCAAACTTTATAATTCTAGATTCCGATATCATTATAAATAGGAAAGAAAAGAAATTTAACGATCTCAATTTGATGTCTTTCCATTTTTGTCACCATGATTTTAGAGAACTTTTAGAATAGTCGACACGACACATAATTACTTTGACTCCAAAAGGTAAAAATCCTCTACAGTACATCATCTTACCCTGCACTCCCACATCTCCTGGTTCTTACTATTTCAGGTCACATTTCCTCGAGAAGTCATATTAGAATCGACTATTTGAGAGACCAGAATTATTCAGAACAGTTAACGACTAACTGAACGGAAAGAAAGGAACCTTGAAGAAGACGTCGAGTACTGGAAAAAACGAAGACAAAAAGTGAAAAGAGTAGAGAGCAAATATGTAAAACCGTTCAGTTTACTAACACAGAAAGGATATCAATGGTGTTCAGTACCCGAGTATATCTTACAAAATTGGAGTCAAGTTGTCTTGTCTTTTGACGTAAAAGTGAGATGATAGAAAAAGTCGTCTTCATAGAAGGTCACCTTTATGATGTTTTGTTTTAAAGTAGGGGTCTTATCATGGATCAGAAGTCTTTCAACGAATATTTTTATCCGTCCTATTCACAGAAACTTATCTTCCAAGAATCCTAAAAATATGGTAATATAAAATACTATACAAGAAAAGAATAAATATCTAAAATTTTACAATAACATTGAACGACATCTATATCAGTGTCATCCCATATTTAATGCATATGTCAAGGAGAATCCCGTTTTTGAATTAAAAGACGTGACATCCTTTAATACTTAAGTTTTTGACTTTACAACAAATTTTTAGAAACTTTTTTAGTAAAAAATCACTTTAACTATCACTTTGACTTTTAGCAAGTCGCACAATGTATTATCATACTACTAACATTAGTGTCATTTACTTATCAACCACTACCGTACCACCGGGTCATATACACAATATCTTTCCCAGGACACTTATCGTTATATATTGGAGTCACTATAGTATCATCCGATAATTCATACTTAACACTACTGAACTAATAAAAGTACTAAACTGTCTACGGTTGACCAGTATACGTAAAGTTAATATTAATGTGTTTATACATCTCTACACATTACGATTTTACAAATTAATAAAATACGTGATTCCAATTCTTATGATTTTTAAGTTTTAAATTTTAAGACTTCATATAGAAGGTATCTTTTACGGTTCTTCACTAAAAAATAATTTAAATGTATCTAAAATTTTTACTTTAATAATTTCTAATGACACACACACGAACACGAATCAGTGAGTCAGTACAGACTGAAAAACACTGGGGTACTTGACATCGGACGGTCCGAAGAGACGGGTATCATAAAAGGTCCGTTCTTATGACCTCACCCAACGGTACAGTAGGAGATCCCCTAGAAGGACTGGTCTCTAACTTGGACACGAAGAACACAGAGGACGTAAGGACCGTCTAAGAAATGGATGACTCGGTAGTCCCTAATAACATTATTATATATTTCTATCACTCCTTTTACCAATATATTTAGGACACAGAATAATCGTCCTTATAAATAAAACTTCAGGAGGGTTAAAATCGTACGTCACCAAATACGGTATAAATACATAAATATTTAATTAAATGTTAATATTCAAATAATCAATATCAATACCATAAAATATCGATATATTATATGTAGTACTAAGTGAAAATAATTTCATACAAAAGACAAAAAGTCTTTTCTTTTTCATGACTATAATATAAAGTCACTATACACAATCGGAATAATTAAATTCTTGGGTTATTAAAAACTTCCTACGTCACTTTTTATAAGGTAATAGGAAAGCCAAACATAAATGTTCTGATTTTTAACGTAGGATCTAGACGAATTTTGAGTACGAATAAGAAAATTTATTAAATAGCCGATCTCTTACTTTACGGGACATTAGATAAATTTATTAGAGGATGAATATCTAATATCTAATCACTAATAGACGTCTTCTCATTTATTACGTTATGAATTATCTCGTCTTCTATTGTTGTTGTCAGAAAACATGGACAGGTTCCGTATAACAGTGTAACACTTCAAAATCACTTCATAAATTATCAAATAAACCTTCCTAAACTTCTTTTCACTCTTATTGACTTTACTTTAATATTCTATGTTTCCTTTTAATTAACTTTTTTTTTCTTTTTTTAAACCAGACCCTGAGTGAAGAGTGACAGGACCTCTTCAATTATAAACTCGGTTATATATTATAAGGGAAGAGAAAACTAAACAAACATACAATGAGTGAGACTCCTTACTTAAACAGAGACACGAAGACAGTGACAGAGAGACTATGACTCTACATAATAGTCTGAAATAAAAGTTGAAAGGGAATGAAATCTGGAAATATAAAAAAAACTTCGGAAAGTCATAGAGAAAAACAGAGGGAGAGAGAAGAAAAGATAAAGACAGTAACTAAAAGAAACCTGAATAGAGATACAAAGTACCGAATGTCTATTTATATATGACGTCTATATTTAATAATAACGACCTATCTAATTACAATTCGGTTATTTTATAGAAAGCTGTAATTATTTAACTAATAAAGTTAACGAAAAGAGTTATCAGAAGGTTAGGAAAGACGTAAAACGTGAGTTACTATAACTATAAGTCTTTATAATTTCATCGTCAGATTTCAAAATGAGTCATCCACCTTTTTGACTCAATTCATGTCGACAAAAGAACTTCTCTAATACACTAAAGATACTCTCTTTAAATTGAAAATAAATGAGTTCTAGGACCACAAGACCCATAAAAAATTGGTCACATTTTATAAATCGAGTGGTATCATAGTTGAAATAATAAAATTATTAGTCAGTTTATGACTATACGAAAGTAACAAGTCAAGTCAGTGAGTCAGCACAGGTTAAGAAACGCTGGGGTACTTAGCGTCGTGCGGTCTGGAGGGACAGGTAGTGGTTGAGGGCCTCAAGTGAGTCTGAGTGCAGGTAGCTCAGGCACTACGGTAGGTCGGTAGAGTAGGAGACAGCAGGGGAAGAGGAGGACTGGGGTTAGGGAGGGTCGTCGTCTCAGAAGGTCACTCAGTTGAGATGCGCACTCCACCGGTTTCATGACCTCAACGTCGAAATCGTAGTAAGGAAGGTTTCGTAAGGGTCCCGACTAGAGGAAGTCTTACCCGACCAACCTAGAGGAACGTCAGGTTCCCTGAGAGGTCTCAGAAGAGGTTGTGGTGTCAAGTTTTCGTATTAAGAAACCGCGAGTCGGAAGAAGTGTCAGGTTGAGAGTGTAGGTATGTATTGGTGTCCTTTTTGGTATCGGAACAGATCTGTCTGGAATTAATCGTTTCATTACAGAGACGAAAACTTATACGATAGATCCAACCAGTATTGAAAAGAAGGTTCCTCATTCGCAGAAAATTAAAGTACCGACGTTAGTGGTAGACGTCACTAAAAAATCGGGGGTTTTTATTTCAGACTGTGACAAAGGTGACAAAGGGATAGATAAAGGGTACTTCACTACCCTGACCTACGGTACTAGAAGCAAAAGATTTACAACTCGAAATTCGGTTGAAAAAGTGAGAGGAGAAAGTGAAAGTAGTTCTCCGAAAAATCGAGGAGAAGTGAAAGACGGTATTCCCACCACAGTAGACGTATAGACTCCACTAACTATAAAGAGGGCCGTCAGAACTAAGGTCGAACACAAAGAAGGTCAGGTCGCAAAGAGTACTACATGAGACGTTAATAAAAGAAAATCTAATTTTATTATGTAAAAAACTTATATACACATAAGTGAATTTACCGTAAAATACTATTTATTAAATTTAGCACATAGACATGTAATGGCAAAACCGTCGAGAAGGAAAGAAAAAGTCGAGTCATTACAACTAATAAGAGTAAGGAACCAAAGATTTAATTTACTTTTAGTTCTATGAAAGTTAGGTAGTATACTTTGTCGTGTTAGACCTGGTAATAAACTTTCTAATTTGTCCATTCGTTTCTAAAACTTCCATTATTTCTTGGACATCGTAAACAAAGAATTTAATAATTAAACGAAAATTGTCTGTATTGATAAAAATCAATCTCTACATTTGTCTGGATTCATAATGACGATCTTTTTTTTGTGATAGTTATTTTATATCATAAAGTACTTTAGTGAAAATTTATTAATAACAGCTTAACTGGAAATTAAATAACATAAAAAAACAAAAAAATTAAATAAAAAAATTTGAAATAAAATGAAATGTTATGACACAACCAAAACGGTATGTAGTTGTACTTAGGTGGTACCCACATGTGCACAAGGGTTAGGACTTGAGGGGAGAGTGGAGGGAGGGGTATGATAGAGAGACCCAGTAGGGTCACGTGGTCGGGGTTCATAGGACATAGGACGTAGCTTGGATCTGACCGTTAAGCAAAAAATATACTATGATATGTATAAAGTTACGGTAAGAGGGTTTAGTAGGGTGGGAGAGGGAGAGGGTGTCTCAGGTTTTCGGACAAGATATGTAGACACAGAGAAAACAACAGAGAGTATGTCCCAACAGCAATGTTAGAAAAATCTAAAGTATATATACACAATCATATAACATAACCACAAAAAGAAAGACCGAATGAAGTGAGACATATTAGCCGAGGTCAAAGTAGGTGGAGTAATCTTGACTAAGTTTACATAAGAAAAATTACCGACTCATTATGAGGTAACACATATACATGGTATCGAAAGAATAGGTAAGTAGACGACTACCTGTAGATCCAACGAAGGTACAATTGATTAAATAAAATTTTTTATAAACCCTGGTTCCACAAAACATGGACAAGATATTAAAGGTACTTAATGATCAAAGGAAATGACATAGTATAGTATAATTGAAGAAAAAGTATAGACCATCAACCAGTCACGGGATAAAAATAAAAGATCTACAGACATATATTTGGGATCAAGAAAAAATAAAATTTAGGTAACTTTAACAGTTTGGTTAAACTTAATAAACAATTAACACTACTCTTTGGAACTGAGACATTAGGATAGGTTCAGAAGTATAATTTGGTGGTGATAAGTGAGTCAACGAATTCGGTTTTATTTTCAACAGGAACTAAAGAAGGGTAAGAAGTAGAGAGTCATATGTAAAGTGGTTGTTTCATAACAGTAAAGACGTAAGATTCTTTGGAATTATAATAAATGAATACAAAAGTAGAGATTCCCAAGGTAGGGTCAGATTCGTTTGTGACGAAGAACGGGTGTTTTGTGAAGAAAAAAGAGAAACAAGACTCTAAAAATTTTTTGTTGATAATTACATATTAGTTGTATATTGTTCGACTTGAATGGATTTTACACGTGAAACCATTCAAAACCGTATAAAATTTTTATTACTTGAATAAGTAGTAGAGGACATCAAAGAACCCGTGGAAACATTTAGGTAAGAAGACCAGTAAAGTGTAGAGAATGAGGGTAGGGTTCCGTTGACAACTACACTAAAGACAATGATAGCTAATCAGACATTCACCGTAGTATGACATACAAAAGGGTAAAAAAAAAAAGGTGAGTTGTATTAATGAAACTCTAAGTAGAAACAACAAATAACACACATAGTCATTCAGGTAAAGAAAAATAACGACTCATCAAAAGGTAACATACTTATATCGTTTTAAATAAGTAGACAACTACCTGTCAACCAAAAAAAGGAGGGTCAAAACCGATAAGGTTTTATTTCGATGACACTTGTAACTACAACTTTAGAACAAACTTATATACGAAAGTAAAGACAACCCATTTATAGATGTTCCGAAGGGAGTATCGAGTCAACCACTTCTTAGACGGACGTTACGTCCTCTGGCCCTAAACTCAGGACCCAACCCTTCTAAGACACCTCTTCCTTTACTGTTGGCTGAGGTATAAGAAAGGACCCCTTAGGGTACCTGGTTTCTCGGACCGTTCAGGTACCCGAACGGGTTCCCAGTCGGTGCTGAATCGCTGATTTGGTGGTGGTTTATAGATCTATACCTTACCGATCACATACAAATTGTAAAATTCTTTGACGTCTGGACAAAGGGTTCACTAAACACAGTAAAGATGTAAGGACAGTCGTTTCTTACTCTTAAGGTAAACGTCATGTAGGAACTGTTGTGAACCATACCAATCAGAAAATTTTAAATACGATGAAATCAGTTGTACATTACCATAGAATAACCCCAAAATTACTACGACCGTAGAAAAGTACACGAATGATTAGTAAATACATAGAAACCACTTTACGAATCGGAAAAGTAAAAGAATTACCACAGAAGAACTGTGATTGGAAAAAAAAAAATGTTTCCAAAATTAAAACTACTGTACGTTAACCAATTAAAAAATAAATACTTAGTACGTATACCACAGTTTCGATTGTTTAGAAACGGACTCCGTTCCAATACTTCTAAAAGACAATACAAATGAAGACAGAACACCAAAAGTTATATTGTAAAAGGTGAAACTCAATTAAAAAATACATACCACACTCCTAGTAATCCTATACCACACTACTTTATTCCTTGATTAAAGTAGTAAACGTAAATACCTTTCTTTTCTTATAGAAATGGGGTAACTCACGAAACTCTACAAATAACTTTTAATTAACTGTTTTCATATTTAATAAAAGGGGACATTAGAGTCAAGACAAGACAACTTTTTAGTACAGACAAAAATACCAACAGTGTGACAGAGTTGATGATTTCGAAATGACAATCAAAACTTTAACCCTTAACATAATCAGGAGGTTAAATAAGAAGAAAAAGTTTTTACAAAATCGAACAGAATCAGGAAACGTAAAAGTCAGGAAACTTTTAGTCAGGAAAAGACTAGGATACTTAAAATCCTAGTCGGACAGGTAAAGACCCCTTTTTCTTCAAATTAAACTAAAAATATCCCTAACAAAACTTAGAAATCTGGTTAAAACCCTTTTAAAATTGTAAAATTGTTATCACCGAGAAAATTAGGTACTTGTACTTTACAAAGAGGAACAGTTTAAAAACAGTATACATTTAGTATTCTCGAAATAAGAATTATCGGGGTTTGAACTTGATTGGGTCTACAGGTAATTCTTATCTTATAATACATTATATATTACCTTATCATGTGTCTTTACTTTTTACACTCGACGATTATATACATTATCGTTTGTTCTTATACGTATTTAGAGTTGTGTTTTTCTCTTAGTAACATATTAAATTAAATATACTACAAGTCTGTCGTTCGTCTTATCACCAATGAAATCCCTCCATACTTGAATCTCCCGTACTCCCTTGAAAGGTCACATGAACTTCACTCGAAAAGAAAGAGGAGTCGAAATGACTGGAATATTAGACTACTTATTTTTAACATTCATAAATTCAACAGACGAGACTACTAAATTATCCGTATATGTATAAGTTTACTAATGGTATTAGTTCGATTAACTGTGTAACTAGTGGAGTGTATCAATGGTAATATTATACATACCACTCTGGTAAATTCTAGACAAGACAATTGTTTAAAGTTCTCATTTACATCCTAATTCTGATATTAGTGGCACAACATGTAATCTAGGGGTCTCGAATAAGGAGAACACTGACTTTCAAACATGTGAACCTGGTTATAGAAAGGTAAAGGGGGTGAAGGAGTCGGGGATCGTTGGTACTATCATGGGAGACGTAAAAAATTAAACCTTAAGATGTAAACTCACTCTAAAAAGACACAGACTAATAAAGTGAATCGCATTATAGGAGGGACAAGTAAGTTCAACAGTATTTATCCTCTTAAAAATAAAAATCCCTACTTATTTTAAGGTAGAATGAATTGTAGGAAAGTAAAAAAAGAGTTATTAATGTCATCAAAAGATACATTACTTTAATTAAAGGTATCAAAAGCTATTCGGAGTACAAATATAACAATTTTTCATAAAATAAGAAAAATACGACAATACTTACCTTAATAAAAGTAAAAAATTTTTAAAAAACTCCATATCAACTAAATATGAACAATTAAAGATGACATATAGTTTCACTGTGTCAATTTGTATATATAAAGAAAAAGTATAAGAAAAGGTGATACCAAATAGTGTCCAATAACTTATATCAAAGGACACGATATGTCATCCTGGAACAAAAAATAGGTAGGATATATATTATCGAACGTAGATGATTAGGTTTTGATTAGTAGGAGAGGGGGTTAGGGGTGAACCGTTGGTGTTCATACAAGAGATACAGGTGCTCAGACAAAGTGCCTATCCATACAAACACAGTATAAAATCTAAGATGTATATTTACTATAGTATACCATAAACAGAAGGAGAAAGACTGACTGAAACGAATCACACTGTTGGAGATCCAGGTAGGTACAACGACGTCTACCGTAATAATGTAAGAAAAAATACCGACTCATTATAAGGTAGTGTATATAAATTATATATAGAAAAATAGGTAAGGAGATAGTCACCTGTAAATTCAATACAGGTACAGAACCGATAACATTTATCATGACGATGTTTATATCTCCACGTATATAGAAAACTTAATATCAAAATAGACCCATATACGGGTCTTTACTCTAACGACCTAGTATACCATCAAGATAAAGATCGAAAAATTCCTCGGGAAGGTATGACAAAAGGTATCACGACATGGTTTAATATAAGGAAGGTCATCGTTTCCTCAAAAGGAAAATGAGGTGTGGGAGAGGTCGTAAATAAACATCTACAAAATTACCACCGGTAAGACTGACTATACTCCAGTCTTCAAAACTAAACGTAAAGAGATTATCAATCTCTTTGGAAAGTACGTGGATAACCGGTATGTATACAGAAGAAACCTCTTAACAGATAAATCCAGAAGACGGGTAAAAAGTTAACCCAATAAATAAAGAAACAATGACTTAACATTCTCGACAAAGAGATAAACCCTTTAATTAGGGAACAGTCAACATAGTAAACGTTTATGAAAGAGGGTCAGATATCCAACAGAAAAGTAAAACGAATAGCAAAGAAAACGACACGTTTTCGAACGTTCAAACTAATCTAGGGTAAACAAATAGAAACGAAAATAAAGACAACGGAACTCTCTGACTGGATTCTTTTATGACCTATGTTAAATACAGTTTCTTACAACACGGACACAAGAGATGATCTGTAAAATGTCACAGATCAGAATATAAATTCAGAAATCCGGGAAAACTCAAATAAAAACACATTAAACCTTCCCACACGACAATTAGAATTGAAGTAACTAAAGACACATCGACAGATTGAAAGGGTCATGATGAACGACTTCTTTGATGGGAAGGAGGTAACACATAAGAACGGAGGAAACAGTTTCTAATTGACAGACATCAACGTACCCAAATAAAGACCCGATAGACGAGACAACATAACTAGATGTACAGACAAAAACACGGTTAGTGTACGACGAAACTAAAGATGTCGACACATCATAATAGACTTCAGATCTTCTGAATACTGAGGACGAGACAAGAAAAGGAGTCCTATGAAACCGTTAAGACCCAGAAGATATCAAGGTATATTCAAAATCCTAATAAGTAAGAACAAGACACTTTTTTATACCCATTAAATTATTCCTAGTGTAATTTAGACATCTAACGAAACCTATCATACCGGTAACATTATATACCTAAGAAGGTTGGGTTCTTGTACCCTATAGAAAGGTAAAGAAACTTAATAGAAGTTAAAGATGGCAATTACAAAACATCAAAAGTCTATGCAGAAAGTGAAGGAATCACTCCAAATAAGGGTTCGTAAAAAACTACGTCAAAAAGTTCTATTACTAAAAAAAGTACAAGGGAAAGAGAATAAAATAACGATTACATTTCTTTACCTTGGCTAAAAACATATAATTAGAACATAGGACGATGAAACGACTTAAATAAGTAATATTATTAAAAACATACCTCAGAAATCACTAAAGATATATATTACAGTAGAATGGTAATTCACCATTTAACTGTTAAAACGATGAAGGGATGGTCAAGTTTATAGAAAAAAAAAAAAGAAAAAACTAACGATACCGACCCTGAGGGTTATGATACAACTTCACTTTACTACTCTCACCCATAGGAACAAACCAAGGTCTAAAATCGTCTTTCCTAAAATCGAAAAGTGGTAACTCATAATATATTGATACTCAGACTGTATTTATAAAACATAATAGAACTTTATATAAGGGAGAGATGGGATAGTATTCCCAAAGACAGTACTTAACTACAACTTAAAATAGTTAAAAAAAAGTCATAGTACACCAAAAATAGAAAAGAAAACAAGTATATAGTGTAACTAAACACATATAACTTGGTAAGAAGATTAACACCCTACTAAGGTTGGACCATTACCACATACCAGAAAAAATACATAACAACCTAAACTAAAGGATTACAAAACAACTCTTAAAGATGTAGATACAACTAGTTTATATAACCGGACATTAAAAGAAGAATGATTTTTTTGTTACCCAGTCATCACTTTAGTTTCTTCTTTAAATCTTTTATGGAACTCCAACCCAAGAGACCACCGAGTCACAATTTATTAGACGAACAATGACGTCCTCTGTGTCCAAACTAGGGACCAGGTCCTTCTAGGGTGTACAGTACCTCGTCGATTCAGGTACACGGTGTTGATGACTCGACACGAGATCTCCGGTCCTTCACGTTGATAACTCGGGTATACGAAGTTATACCTGAATCATGACTTCGGACGTACGGGATCTCGGACACGAGGTGTTGTTCTCTTCGGTGGTGTTACTCTTCGGGTACATGACGTTACTTCTCATGGACACCGAGCGGTGTTGATCCCTTTTCGGACGGGTCGTCACTTCTGGGTCGTGTCGGTTTGTAATTAATTAATTAATTTTTTATGGAACTGCGTTTACCGTTCTGTGTTGGAATGTTTTAAATACCCTATGTCGTTTTCCACAAGAATCTCCTTTCAAGTATCGTTATGTCAGGAAGGAATTCTTTGTTCTTTTTAGAATTTGTTGTGTTGGGTGGTGGATTTTTCTTAATCTGTTCCTTGTTTTGGATTTCCGTCGGTTTCCTTCGTCTATTACTTCTAGTCTCCTTTATTTTATCTCTAATTTTTGTCATCTTTTTGAGTTATATTGACTCAATGAAGTAACTTTTCCATTTGTTTTAATTGTTTGGAAACCTGTCCGAATGTTCCTTCTCTTCTTTCTTCTGGGGTTTTTTCCTTTCATTCTTTACTTTCCTATTTGGTATTAACTATGACGTCTTTATGTTTTTTTTTTTTCAATTCTTTAACGACACTTATTAATAAACGGTTGTTTAAACTATTGGATTTTCTTTACCTGTTAAAAGATCTTTGTATGTCGAACGGTTTTGACTCATTTCTTCTTTATCTATTGAAATTGACCGTTAACGATCTTTATTTTATCTTAGATATTGTTATTATTATTATTTTCGGGGATGTTTGTATTCAGGTCCTGATCTACCGAGGTGTCCACTTAAAATGGTTTGTATGTTTCTTTTTCAATATGGCTAAGGAAAGTTTGAGAAGGTTTTTTGACTTCTTCTTCCTTATGAGGGTTTTTGTAAGACACTTCGGTGGTAGTCAGACTACGGTTTTGGTCTGTTTCTATTGTGGTTCTTTCTTTTAATGTCCGGTTGTAGGAACTTTAATAAAAGAATTTTAACAAAACAAAATAACTTTTCCTAGGACTAACTCTGTACAAATACTTTTTTTTTAGACTCGACAAAGAAATGTTTAGAATTTTCTCTGACCTTTTCTAGTCAAAAGTAAGGTTAGGGATTCTTTCCGTTACGGTTTCTTACGAGTTTGATGGCGTGTTAACGTGAGTAATGTGATTATCGTGTAAGTCAAGTCAAGTCAGCGAGTCATCAAGTCAAGTCAGCGAGGCTAAGAAACGCTGGGGTACTTAGTGTCGTGTGGTCCGGAGGGACAGGTAGTGGTTGAGGGCCTCAAGTGAGTCTGAGTACAGGTAGCTCAGTCACTACGGTAGGTCGGTAGAGTAGGAGACAGTAGGGGAAGAGGAGGACGGGGGTTAGGGAGGGTCATAGTCTCAGAAAAGGTTACTCAGTTGAGAACCGTACTTCCCGGTTTCATGACCTCAAAGTCGAAATCGTAGTAAGGAAGGTCTCGTTAGGGTCCCGACTAGAGGAAGTCTTACCTGACCAACCTAGAGGAACGTCAGGTTCCCTGAGAGTTCTCAGAAGAGGTTGTGGTGTCAAGTTTTCGTAGTTAAGAAGCCGCGAGTCGGAAGAAGTGTCAGGTTGAGAGTGTAGGTATGTACTGATGACCTTTTTGGTATCGGAACTGATCTACCTGGAAACAACCGTTTCATTATAGAGACGAAAACTTATATGATAGATCCAACCAGTAGTGTAAAGAAGGTTCCTTATTCGTAGAAAATTAAAGTACCGACGTCAGTGGTAGACGTCACTAAAAAAATCGGGGGGTTTTTATTTCAGACTGTGACAAAGGTGACAAGAGGTAAATAAAGGGTACTTCACTACCCTGGTCTACGGTAATAGAAGTAAAAGACTAACAACTCGAACTTCGGTTGAAAAAGTGAGAGGAGAAAGTGAAAGTAGTTCTCCGAAAAATCGAGGAGAAGTGAAAGACGGTATTCCCACCACAGTAGACATATAGACTCCAATAACTATAAAGAGGGTCGTTAGAACTAAGGTCGAACACAAAGAAGGTCAGGTCGCAAAGAGTACTACATGAGACGTATATTCAATTTATTCGTCCCACTGTGATATGTCAGAACTATGTGAGGAAAAGGATAAACCTTGGGCAGACAACAAGGTACAGGTCAAGATTGACAACGAAAGACTGGACGTATGATAGTTTCATTACGAGTTTTAAGAGGTTCGGTCCGAAGTTGTCATACACTTGACCCTTGAAGGTCTACAAGTTCGACCTAAATCCTTTCTGTCTCCTTGGTCTCTAGTTTAACGGTTGTATACAACCTAGTAGCTTTTTCGTTCTCTCAAGGACTTTTTGTAGATGAAGACGAAGTAACTGATACGGTTTGGGTAACTGACACACTTAGTGTTGTTTAACACCTTTTGAGAATTTCTCTACCCTTATGGTCTGGTGGACTGGACGGAGGACTCTTTAGACATACGTTCAGTTCTCCGTTGTCAATCTTGACTTGTACCTTGTTGTCTGACCAAGGTTTAGACCTTTCCTCATACAGTTCCTATATATAACAGTGGGACGAATAAATTGAAGATAAGTCTCACGTAGTACACTTTACAGTCTGACTTACTTCGTGTTCGACCTCAGTTCTAACGGTCCTCTTTATAGTTATTGGAGTCTATGCGTCCACTGTGGTGGACATACTGTCTTTCGCTTCTTCTTGATTTCTCGGAGAACTACTTTCACTTTCTCTTCTCACTTTTTTGACCGAATTTTGAGTTGTAAGACGTTTGTTTCTAGTACCGTAGACCAGGGCAGTGAAGTACCGTTTACCTACCCCTTTGTTACGTTTGTCACTGTCTGATAAAAGAACCCGAGGTTTTAGTGACGTCTATCACTGACGTCGGAACTTTAATTTTCTGTGAATGAGGAACCTTCTTTTCGATACTGGTTGGATCTGTGTATAATTTTTCGTCTCTATAATAAAACGGTTGTTTCCAGGTAGATAACTTTGATACCAAAAAGGATGTCAGTACATATCTACACTCTCAACCTGACATTCCTTTCGACTTGTGACTTCTTAACTACGAAAACTTCACACCACAACCTCTTCTGAGAACTCTCAGGGAACCTGACGTTCCTCTAGGTTGTCAGTTAGGATTTCCTTTAGTCAGGACTTATACGTAACCTTCCTGACCACGACTTCGACTTTGAGGTTATGAAACCGGTGGACTACACTTCTTTACTGAGTGAACTTTTCTGGACCCTTTTTAACTTCCGTCCTTCTCTTCCCCTACTGTCTGCTACTCTACCAACCCACCGTAGTGGTTGAGTCACCGGTACTCAAACTCATTCGAGACCTTTAGCCACTTCCTGTCCTTTCGAACCACACGAGGTCAGGTACCCCAGCGTTTGTCAGCCTGTACTGACTCATTGACTTGACTTGACTAGGTATGATTCAGTTTGTTCACCTTAGTTGTACAATATTATACATATTACATATATAAAATCTTTTGAATTCTTAAAAACGGAATTTTTAAATACTGTAAACCTAATGTGAACAAAGTAGACGCCAATAAAAGAACTAAAATAAAAACCTACCTGAAGGAAACACCGAGTCGACCATTTCTTAGATGGACGTTAAAAACCTATCGGACCGCCCGTTGTCAGGTACCCCAGAGTTTTCTTAACTTGTGTAGAATCACTGATTTATTGTTTATGTCATAGTATAAATTAATGAGAAAACAGGTACAGTAAAGGAGTCCATTCTTATCACCTTACCCAAACGTATAGGAAGAGGTCCCCCTAGAAGGTTCGGGTCTCTAGTTTGGGTACAGAGGATGAACCGTCCTTCTAAGAAATGATGACATGATCGACCCTTCCGGTTAATACTACAATCAAAATTCAAAAACATCCACGGGAAACAGTCCGACGTGAAGATAAGGATCAAATAACTTCCAAAAATAGTGACTAAACCAGTTTACGAGTAAGACACAGGAAACTCTAAATAGTGCATTAAACAAAAATAAGATAATAATACATGTAATGTAATGAAAGTTTACAATTTGGTGGAACGGAAGGACCGTATTTCCGATGAAGTCAAGTCAAGTCAAGTCAAGTGAGTGAGTCAGCACAGGTTGAGAAACGCTGGGGTACTTAGCGTCGTGCGGTCCGGAGGGACAGGTAATGGATGAGGGTCTCAAGTGAGTCTGAGTGCAGGTAGCTCAGTCACTATGGTAGGTCGGTAGAGTAGGAGACAGCAGGGGAAGAGGAGGACGGGGGTTAGTGAGGGTCGTAGTCTCAGAAAAGGTTACTCAGTTGAGAAGCGGACTCCACCGGTTTCATGACCTCAAAGTCGAAGTCGTAGTAAGGGACGTTCTCAAAAGAGGTTGTGGTATCAAGTTTTCGTGGTTAAGAAGCCACGAGTGGAAAGAAGTGTCAGGTTGAGAGTGTAGGTATGTACTGTTGTCCTTTTTGGTATCGGAACTGATCTGCCTGGAATCAGCCGTTTCATTACAGAGACGAAAAGTTATACGATAGATCCAACCAGTATTGAAAGGAAGGTTCCTCGTTCGCAGAAAATCAAAGTACCGACGTCAGTGGTAGATGTCACTAAAACCTCGGGGGTTTTTATTTCAGACTGTGACAAAGGTGACAAAGGGGTAGATAAAGGGTACTTCACGACCCTGGTCTACGGTACTAGAAGTAAAAGACTTACAACTCGAAATTCGGTTGTAAAAGCGAGAGAAAGTAAAAGTAGTTCTCCGAAAAATCAAGGAGAAGTGAAAGACGGTATTCCCACCACAGTAGACGTATAGACTCCACTAACTATAAAGAGGGCCGTTAGAACTAAGGTCGAAAATGAAGAAGGTCGGGTCGCAAAGAGTACATGAGACGTATATTCAAATTATTCGTCCCACTGTTATATGTCGGAACTGCAGGAGGAAAAGGATAAACCTTGCTCAGACAACAAGGTACAGGTCAAGATTGACAACGAAGGACTGGACGTACGTCTAAAGAGTTCTCCGTCCAGTCCACCAGACCATAAGGGTAGAAAGTCTTAAAAGGTGTCAAATAACCGATGAATCAGTACAAGATATTGGGTAAAGTATTTCACGAAGTAAAACCCCCCATTATAAAACAACTACTAAAAATTTTTATACATCTCTCTAAATAAAATTATATCAATTAAGACGACATATCGTGTCATTGAGTCAATATGTATATATATAACTTAGAAAAAAAGTATAAGTAAAGATAATACCAAATAGTATCTTAAAAAAAATTAACCTCATATAAACAAAACGTTACAACACAATCAAAACGGACATGTTATCATACTTAGTCGAGATACGTATGTATATAGAGGAGGGGGACATCGGAGGAAGGGTAAGGGCGGTAGGGTGAGGAGATCCAACAGTGTCTAGTGGCTCGACTCGAGGGTCACGACATGTCGTCGAAGGATGATCGATAGACAAAATATGTACTATTATATATACAGTTAAGACGAACGTAGATAAAGTACTCCTTATAACGAGACTTAAAAAGAAATGAATATTACAGAAACAGACCGAAACCATGGTCTCATTACTATGACCGAAGTATCGTGTTCAACCTTTTACAAAGAAGGAGATAAATTACCTACTTAAACACCTCCGACCAACACACGTACCATTCAGTGAAGTCAGCACAGACTGAGAGACACTGGATACCTGATACCGGACGGTTCGAGGAGACAGGTACCCTAAGAGGTCCGTTCTTATGACCTCACCCAACGGTACAGCAGGGGGTCCCTTAGAAGGGTTGGGTAACTAGTTGGGTCCAGAGGACGTAGAGGACTTAATGTCCGTCTAATAAATGGTGACTCGGTGACCCTAAACCAATAAAAAAGAAATTTACAAAGACGTGGATCCGAAAAGAATCTTTTGAAAATTGATTCTTAAGAAATAAAAAATACACAATATCTAAATGAGTCTAAAATTTTAAAGGAAAATTAAATAAACAGTGTCACACAAAAATATCCTAAAGTAGGTAAAGTAGATTCAATATAATAAACAATAATATATCAACAAGTGTCAAGTAAAATTAAAGACATTTTCACAACTATAGGGAAATTAAGGTCTATACACAGAAAAGAAAAAAGGAACTAATCATATGGATTTAAAAACGATTAAAATAAACGATTTAAAAATCAAAATAGTTAAAAGAGATAATAACAAAAACAAACGAAAGAAAAGGTGACTATATACGGGACTACAAACGAGTCTATGAATCAGGGCAGACCGAAAACACTAGGGTACCTGACATCAGACGGTCCGAGGAGACAAGTACCCTAAGAAGGTCATTTTCATGACCTCACCCCACGGTAAAGGAGAGGTCCCCTAGAAGGGTGAGTCACTGACTTGGGTGTAAAGAGTACAGAGGATATGACCGTCCGTCTAAGAAATGGTGATCGCGGTGGAACACCACCAACAACAAGTCAACGATTCAGGACAGGCTGATAAACACTGAGGTACTTGACCTCGTGGGGTCCGAAGGAACAGGAAGTGACAGAGGGTCTCAAACGAGTCGGAGTCTAGGTAACTCAGTCATTACGGTAGTTTAGGTGAGTAAAAGACGACAGGGGAAAAGGAGAAAGGGAGGCAGAAAGGGTTGTAGTCTCAGAAAAGGTTACTCAACCGAGGAACGTAGTCCACCGGTTTCATAACCTGGTAGTCGAATTCGTGGTCAGAAAGGTTATTTATAAGTTCCAACTAAAGGAAATTTTGACTGACCAAATTAGAGGAATGTCTGGTTTCCTGAGAGTTCTCAGCAGAGATCGTGGTCTCAAGTTTTCGCAGTTAAGAAACCGTGAGTCGAAAGAAATACCAGGTCAAGAGTGTAAGTATGTACTGATGACCTTTTTGGTATTGAAAGTGAAAAGAACCGTTTCACTACAGAGACCAAAAATTATATGACAGATCTAAACAGTATCCAAAGAAAGGTTTCTCGTTCGTAGAAAATTAAGGCACCGATGTCAGTGATAAGTACAACTAAAAGCTCGGGTCCTTTTACTTTAGACTGTCAAAGATGAAAAAGGTATAGATAAACGGTACTTCACTATCCTGACCTACGGCAGTAGAAGTACAAACTTACAACTGAAAATTCGGTCGTAAAGATGAAAGATGAACGTGGAAGTAGTTCTCAGAGAAATCAAGGAGAAGTAATAGACGGTAATTTCACCAAATAATACGTATAGACTCTAACAACTATGAAGAGGTCCGTTAGAACTAAGGTCGGATACTCAGGGGATCGAGTCGTAAAGTACACTACATGATGATACGTACATTCAATTTATTCGTCCTACTGTTATATGTCGGAACTGTATGAGGAAGGGTTAAAACTTGGCCAAGCAAAAAGGTACACGTCAAAATTAACAACGAAAGACAGGACGTATGTCCAAAGAGTCCTCAGTCCATTCCACCACAGACCATAGGGATAGTGAAATAATTAAAAGGTGTAAAACAACACTAGGTGTGTCAGTTTCCGAAATGACGTCAGTCACTTCGTCTAGAAAAAAAAAAAAGGTCACGGTGGACCCTTCGGAGTTTTTACACATTTATCTCGAAGATAATAACAACACAATGTCACTGATCAAACTCGTAAGACACCGTTCCGGAAAGAAACCCTAACCTTACTTTTGACTGGAAAAGGTCAGGATACCGGTGACAACTCAAAAGGTTTAAACGACCGTATAACTCACGTCGTGAAAGTGTGGTAGTGGAAAATCCTAAACTTTATCTAGTTGACCTTAAGGTAGTGGAGGTGAACGAAACAAGCATCACTACGAAGAAGGATTCCGGGTAAACTGAAACGTAAGATCTTACAGACTAACATCCACTCACTAGTGTGGTAGCACTAATAGACCCAGTACTTCTAGAAAAAACATATCAAGAAGACACATAAGAACGGTGGAGAAGAATTATAGGAGACGAAGACAATCCAGGTATGGTAAAGACAGGAAATAACACGGGTAGTAGATAAACGGTGAAGGTGACATATTAGTATTCCCTAAACTAAAGCTAGTATAGACTTACCAGATCACCAAAAGGTATGAAAGAAGGTAAAGTCACATTTAAAACGTTATTCCTCAAGTACTAGACTCGGTGTCAGACGACGGCCAGAACAAAAACGACTGACAAATCTCAAAGAGGTAGAAACCGACGTCTCTTATATTAGTCATACTAAAACCACAACTGATGGACCCCTACAGATACACACCTCAGTAGAGTACAACAACCTTCTCCCACGAACGAAAAACAACCGTTTGTCACACAAAAGAACCGTTTTGAGACAATCGGAAACGGGACGAAGTAAAACGTGAGGTTCCGGATTAAGCGGATAACAAGGTCCATAGAAAACGGAAGGAAGAAAACGTAAGGTCAGGGGATATTACTTTTCCTGTAGAAAACCCATATTCAAGGTCTTCCAGAATATCCAGAAGTATCTTGCCAAGTCGAAGTCGAAGAAGTAGTAATGACCAACCCTGTATCTGAACCTAATGACATTATAACTTACCAAACGGAACCTTTGCTTCTCTCTCGTAAGACAGTAAAAACTCTAACGTGGATTCATGACGTAAAACCTGAGAAAACAACTGATACTCCCGATGAGGTAAAGAAGAACGGGTGTCATCATCTATATTACCAGTAGACTTAATTTAAGTGGGTAAGGGTAGGATTAATCAAGTGACTAAGGACTTTACAACTACAAGTGAGAAAGGTACAGGACAAACTGGTGAAGGTCAAATGGAACTAAGTACCTGGATTTTTCGTCTCCGTAATGAAACGGTTGTTTCCAGGCAGATCAATTTCGATACCAAAAAGGTCATTAGTATATGCCTACACTCTCAACCTGATATCTCTTTAGACACAGTTTCTTAACTACGAAAACTTGACACCAGAACCTCTTCTGAGAACTCTCAGGGAACCTAACGTTCCTCTAGTTGGTCAGTTAGGATTTCCTTTAGTTACGGATTATAAGAAACCTTCCTGACTACGACTTCGACTTTGTGGTTATGAAACCGGTGGACTACACTTCTTACCCGAGTAAACTTTTCTGGGACTACGACCATTTCTAACTTCCGTCCTCCTCTTCCCCTAGTGTCTCCTACTTTAACAACCTACCGTAGTGGTTGAGCTACTTGTATTAAAACTTATTCGAGACCCTAAACCACTACCTGTCCCTTCGGACCGCACGACGTCAGGTACCCCAGTGTTTCTCAGCCTGTGTTGACTCGTTGACTTAACTTGACTGTCACCGATCTCTTGACTTTCTCGGACCTCTGGAAGAGTACCTTCTTCTTTAATAGGTCTTGACCCATAAAATTTAAAATCAGATTTACTATTACTGACTTCAAATCAGATTTAGTAGAGGTTTATGGCCTACGTCTTCTTCGTATTCTAGTTAAAACAGGTCCCAAGAAGATATCTATTGAGACCTCTTTAATCTCTTTACAATTTTCCCTGTAAGGACCAGTTATAAATTCTCTTTAACACTGTTAGTTTCCTCTGTCTTGACTGTTCCACTACTGAGGGGAAGTAGACTCAATGAGTTGATCCCTGTCAAATCGACTCTACACAAAACAAACGTTTATATCTAAAATTTTATTTAACAATTTTTGTGTCTATAATATGGAATCACAGTTTGAATAAAAACTTTTCATCTAGAGAATAAATAATCAGTACTCTGACATCGATTGAATAAATATAGAAAACCGTAAAACAGATGGAGTAAATCCGATCTCTATCGCAGAAAGGAAGTCCCAATATACCTTTTTAGTTACACTACTATCTGACTTTAGCGGGTACAAGGTATTTACGTGATTTAGTCGACGATTATTAAAAAATTTTAAAAATACCTTCCGAAGGTTTTAATAAGTGTCTATCTAAAATTTTTCGTTCTTATAGTGAAGTTCTTTTACTTTGTTGAATGTACAAATTTTATATTTCCTCCTGAAGGAAACACCAGGTCACAAGTTCTGAGGTACGAAGGTTACTACAAATACTAAAGAAAAAAGATGAATGAAACCTAAATCAAACTAGAAGAGAAAAAGATAAAAAATTCTACATTCAAATTCAATCACTAAACTATAGAAAGAAAATTGTCTATAAATGTCGACTTTTCGGCACAAGTCTCCAGACAGTTACTACTCAACCTCCAACAAAAATTTGTGGACCTTATATTCTGGAGTGTAAGCCAGTCCCTACTCACGGTAAAAAGTTTCTGTAAACTCACCGTAACAAAGGTTGATCTTCAAACGATTTATAGATTTATAGACACATATATTATACATAAAAAGAGACAAAAATTCAAACGAACACAAAAAATAATACCTAAGAGATGATATTTAAAAGATGATATCTAAAGAGAGGTAATCCTAATCTTACAAACAAAAGATAAAGAACACAAACCCTACACAACTAAAAAAAACCTAAACACAAGAATGACAAAAATGGTTTAAACTTTTTTTAAGTCAGTAATTAAAAAGTTTATAAAAAAGACCAAGGAGATGGGAGAAGAAACCCTTGGATTTATTATACATTTCAACAGGTTGACTTCAACATATTGTCAAATGACTACGAGATAAATAAAATTTTTAAAAAGGAGAGGAAAGTAAAATATATCTAAAACAATCTTAAAGTTTAAATGATTAACATAGAAAAGACCATAGGTTATGACCATTTAGATAAGTCACGTAAAAAGTAGAGATCTTCAAACTAAATTGACGAGACAAATAAAAGGTCTACAGATAAGTTGTACGAATTAGAAAACAGATCGAAGAGCTTTATTCCTTATATCAATCTTATTTAGAAAATTACAGGAACACATATTTCAATTTCATATAGTAAAACACAGTAAAGAATCAGATTGTTGACTAAAAGGAGGAATAATCTCTATCGTTGAAAGACGAAGAAACGTCAGAACTATTAAAACAAATCTAAGATGTGGAACATTTAGTAGAAAAACCAAAGACCTTTAGAGTATAAGGATATCTAGTAGGATTCGAAACAAGACCCTATGTCAAATCAATGAGCCTTCATTGTACTAAGAAAACTTTGAATGAAATCTTAAACAATTCGTCGTGGTCCATGGGCAAGTAAGTCAGATACCGATGAAACGGGAGACGACTCCGTTATGAGAAGACTCAGAAGAGATCAAAAGAAACCTAATGTTCTAAAAGGTGAGACCAACTACCTTTGTGTTTTAAAAGGGTAGAAACTCAAGGACTTTAACAAGGTAGAAGAGTACAACCCAAAGAAAAGGCTCAGAACTCATTAACGAAGTATACGTAAACGACTACTCATGAACCAATTTTTAAACTATTGAGAGACATCTAGAGGTCTCAGACGAAAAAATAAAACTTTGTAGGAGGAAGTATCATGAGACGGGACACCTAAGACAAAAGACATCAGAGGGACTTGGGAGTCGAGACAAAGGAGTTCTTCCCCTAAGAATCCTGAGACTGATCCAAAGAGGAAGTTCATAAGGTACCGTACCTATGTCTGTCAGAGTTCCGTCATTTGATCCCCGTCAATATCCCAAGTAAATTAAACGAAAGAGAGAGTCCTTAGTAATAGGACAATATGGACTACCGGTTACAGACTTTTAGTAACTGAGTACATAAAACAGATCAAAAAATTAACACAGTCAACCCTTCCAATTAGACCAGAGAAAATGAAGTACACCCGTCAGTTTTCAGGACTTTAAGTATAGATGGGTCGCTAGTCTGACTATAAAAGGTTCCGTCTTTCATTCAGCTAAAACGAAAACATGAATCTTAGAATTTCATAAAGAATAATGAGAAAAGTCTTTACTTCGAGACGTACTAAAAACCGGGAAAACACGGATTTGGAACTCAGTATTCAAAAGAAAATGACTAATATTAGACCAGAATAAGCAGGAGAGAAGTAAAGAGTTTGTCCGACATCTAAAACGTAAACACGAATAATCAGGTAGGGGGTCTCCACATAAATGAGGAAAGAAGTGTACACATTGGTAAGACATGGAAATCGAATGAATAGTAAAGGAATAATCCCTGAAAGGACTAGTTTGATAGACTTTATCCTGGAGGTTGTACAATAAGGCAGCACACTAGGACATAGTACAGATTTCCTCGACAATCATAGAAAAACAAATTAAAAAAAGTAAGCAACATGAATTATTAACAATTAATTGAATAAATAAACAAATTATATATAAAAGTGATCTTACATTTGAGATGACAGAGGAATGACGTATCATCCGTATGTAACCCGAAGGGGCCACCGTGATCACCATTTCTTCAGGGACGGTTACGTCCTCTGTTCTCTACGTTAAAGTTAGGGACTCAGTCCTTCTAGGGGACCTTCTCCCGTACCGTTGGGTGAGGACATAAGAACGGACCTCTTAAGGTCCCTGCCTTTTCAGACCACCTACCGACACCAGGTAGCCCAGTGTTTCTCAACCTGTGTTGACTTCGTTGAATCTTTGTCGTCCGAATTTAATTAATAGACAACTTATGACAAATAAGTCTATTATTGAAATAGGGATAAAACCATATATTAAAACTACTTAAAATATAAATAAAGATCCTTTTTATTTAACAATTTTCTTTGACAAAACTAAACAAAATTATACAGAAAATATACAAGTGGTAGTAAAGAGAGAAGGTAAACATATTCATTTTTAAGAAGGGTTGTAAACCAGGGGTTGAGTTTACGGTGGAAGGACTAAAAAGAGTTAGTTTTATTAAAGAAGAGAGATACATGATACCATTATTAACCCATATCCTATCGCGAAAAGTGAAAGATTAAAAAAAAAACGTAGAAGATCAGATAAAGAACACTTTTTGTTGACAAATGATATGTGACAAGATAACGGGTGTAAAAACGTTTAAAAAAACGTAAATTAAAAAATAAATCAACTAAATTCTATAATAAAAGTATCTTTGTCATGTACCTGACCGCTAGACAAAGTGTATACTATTATATGTATAAAGTTACGATAAGAGAGTCCAGTAGGGTGAAAACGGAAGAGGGTGTCTTAGGTTTTCTGATAAGATATGTAGACACAGAGAAAACGACAGAGCGTATATCCCAATAACCATGGTAGAAAGATTTAAAGTATATATCCACAATCATATGACATAACCACAAAAAGAAAGACTGAATGAAGTGAGACATAGTATCTAAGGTCAAAATACGTGGAGTAATCTTGACTAAGTTTACACAATAAAAATTACCGACTCATTATAAGGTAACACATATACATGGTGTCGAAAAAATAGGTAAGCAGATGACTACCTGTAGATCCAACGACGGTACAGGACCGATAATATTTGTCACGACGCTACTTCTAACCCCATGTGCACAGAGAGAATTAAGACCGTGTAAAACGTTTACAAATCTTACTACTAAATGTAAACATCATACGAAAGATTGAATACGTCACCAAAATTTAAATAAAAGAGTAAATCTCATTGTCTTAAAAGAGACCACAACTATCACATATAATAACATATGATATCCAATACAGAAAACCATATTGTCTTATTGTAAGTCAAGTCAAGTTAGGTCAACGAGTCAGGGGGTTGAGAAACGCTGGGGTACTTGGCGTCGTGCGGTCCGGAGGGACAGTAGTGGTTGAGAACCTCAAGTGAGTCTGAGTACAGGTAGCTCAGGCACTACGGTAGGTCGGTAGAGTAGGAGCCAGTAGGGGAAGAGGAGGACGGGGGTTAGGGAGGGTCGTAATCTCAGAAAAGGTTACTCAGTTGAGAAGCGTACTCCACCGACTTCATGACCTCAAAGTCGAAATCGTAGTAAGGAAGGTCTCGTTAGGGTCCCGACTAGAGGAAGTCTTACCTGACCAACCTAGAGGAACGTCAGGTTCCCTGAGAGTTCTCCGAAGAGGTTTGTGGTGTCAAGTTTTCGTAGTTAAGAAACCACGAGTCGGAAGAAGCGTCAGGTTGAGAGTGTAGGTATGTCCTGGTGTCCTTTTTGGCATCGGAACTGACCTGCCTGGAATCAGCCGTTTCATTACAGAGACGAAAAGTTATACGATAGATCCAACCAGTATTGAAAGGAAGGTTCCTCATTCGCAGAAAATTAAAGTACCGACGTTAGTGGTAGACGTCACTAAAACCTCGGGTTTTGTTATTTCAGACTGTGACAAAGGTGACAAAGGGGTAGATAAAGGGCACTTCACTACCCTGACCTGCGGTACTAGAAGCAAAAGACTTACAACTCGAAATTCGGTTGAAAAAGTGAGAGGAGAAAGTGAAAGTAGTTCTCCGAAAAATCAAGGAGAAGTGAAAGACGGTATTCCCACCACAGTAGACGTATGGATTCCAATAACTATCAAAAGGCCCGTTAGAACTAAGGTTGAACACAAAGAAGGTCAGGTCGTAAAGAGTACTCCATGAGACGTATATTCAAATTATTCGTCCCACTGTTATATGTCGGAACTGTATGAGGAAAAGGATAAACTTTGGTCAGACAACAAGGTACAGGTCAAGATTGACAACGAAGGACTGGACGTATATCCAAAGAGTTCTCCGTCCAGTCCACCAGACCATAAGGGTAGAGAGAGTCTTAAAAGGTGTCAAATAACACTAGGCGTGTCAGTGTCCGAAACCGTATCAGTTATTTCGTCTTTATCTACAAAAAGACCTTGAGAGAACGAAAAAGTCACTAGACCACCTACAACCGTTAAACTAGAGACCAAGGAGACGGAAAAGAACTTGTAGTCCTTCAAGTGATAGGGTTTATGGTCATCCTGGGTATAACTCTTTATTACATCCTAGTACTGGATATTCGTAAATACCTGGTTTGTAGAGAGAGAGGAATTATGGAATTATGATTTTATAAAATAGAGAGACAGGCGTTATGTACTTTGTGAGTGACGGATCTTGTCTCATCACGCAAGTAATTTTTATTTTACCCTTGAGTTATCAAAAGCAACCATAGAGGTTAGAGACCCTTTTTTTGTTAGGATACATTTAAACATCGATGAGTTTCCGTTGTTTTAAGTCTTATAGAATTAAAGGTCAATGAAAGGTAATATTAAAACTAAGAAAATATCTTTAACCTGTATCAAATCTTAATACTAAAGACGTAATCTTCCCTTAAACGTTCCATGAATCTGGAAAAAAGATTAAGTAGAAAAGAGAACCTAAATAATAGTTATGAATACATATGTAAACATACATATAACGAGAAGGAACCTTTGAACTCTCTCTAAAACAATCCAACTCCAGGAACAATCTAACTCTTCATAGAACAAGAATATTGTTAAAATAAACTGTAAAATTGTGATTCCTATTAAAAGAAGGAACGTATCAGAAGTTATATAAAAAGAAATAAATTTACTTCGTCGTAAATACAAGTCTCAAACAGATCTAATAAGGTATCTGTAATATTACCTTAATCAGTAGAAAACAAAACAATTATATTACATTCAACTTGATTTATGATCATAAAGTACAACTTCATGTTTTAATTCACATCTAATAAAAATATGAGTGATTCTATGATCCTATCGTATAATTTGTTTAAAGGTGAGTTCCGTTATAGTAAATAAATTTAAAATTTTTACATTTGTACCGGACGAATTCACAATTATCGATGAGTTATATAAGACATTCTTAAATCGAAGTCCATAAAGACTTACTCTTACGGGACGAGGAAAGAACGATTTATGCAAAAATAAATAGGATTTCAGGTCCTTTATCTTTGAAGGAATGTTCCTGTGGATGACATCAACATCCACTTCTAACACCTTCGTACCTACTCTCTTCTGTCAGTGTGAAGTAATGACTTTTATTGAGTGATGTTGTATAAACCTTTCTTTTATCTTTTTTCAAAAGTTTACTTCTATACTTGGTCGTTTGGAGGTCGGAAGATAGTCTATTAATACTGAGAAAACAATCACTTTTATACTAGTTAAATAATTTGCATCTGGTTGTCTTCTATTTCCTTTGGAAACTGTTCATACTAATACTATTATGTACACGTCAGTAACTAAGACTATTTTTGGTAAAGTGACTATCGGTGTAATTTTCATAAAAATGTCTAGGTCTCAACCCAAAATCATTTAGATGAAAATTTTATAGTTCAACAAGTCTTTTCATAGTCGGTTTGTTCTAAACGGTCTTTCTTATGTTCTTATTACTTTTTTTATTAAAATCATGTAGAAAACTCTTTCTAAAAATAAGTCGGTCGAGATTATTTTTTCCAACCATAATATATACTTTTTACATTAATAGACAACCTAAAAACAACAGAAATCAAAATTACTTATATACACACACATACACACACACAAACCTCCTTATACTGTAATTTTTATCCTACTGTAATATACTGTAACATCTGGTTACCGTAGGGAAGTATACCCAGTATGATTTCAAAATAAAGTTACGCATTAAAATAAAAATTTCCTTTTAAACTTTCACTAATGGTTCTCTTCTATATGGTCCTCTTTTATGTCTTTATAAGTCACTTAGTATACATTCAAAAATCTTCTTAGACTTCTTACGGTCAACCCCAGATTTTATTACGTGAAACTTCCTATGTTTCACTTCATCTGTATAACGACAGAATCCCACCCGGCTGACCTGAGTCTTTAGTTAACAACCCCTGAAGGGACCACCAGGTCACCGATTCTAAGTTACGAGGGTTACGTCCCCCAGGCCTAAGTTAAGGAGGAGTCCCTTGATCTAGGGTGTATGTTGTTGATTCTCAAACGAACGACGTTGATTTCTGGACCACGTCGGTTTATTTATTTATAAAAATTTTTTAGTCAACAGTCTTGGAACCATTATAGTGGGATCAACTATTAAACCAGGAGTATAATTGGTCACGTTTTTATAGATTCAGCATCACAAGTCAAGTCAAGTCAAGTCAGTGAGTCAGCACAGGACTGGGAAACACTGGGACAACTGACGTCGTACGGTCCGAAGGGACAGGTAGTGGTTGAGGGCCTTGAATGAGTTTGAGAACAGGTAGTTCAGCCACTACGGTAGGTTGATAGAGTAGAAGACAGTAGGGGAAGAGGAGGACGGAAGTTAGAAAGGGTCGTAGTCCCAGAAAAGATTACTCAGTCATGAAGTGTAGTCCACCGGTCTCTTAACCTCAAAGTCGAAGTCGTAGTCAGGAAGGTTTCTTGTAAGTCCTGACTAAAGGAAATCCTACCTGACCAACCTAGAGGAAGATCACAATCAACACAATAAATTGAGGAACATCACAATCAACTAAACTTTTTATGACCAAATACACAAGTCGTTCAAATAAAGGGGAGGTATTACAGTTACATAATTAAATATTATTCTTTATCTTCCTTACGACTGACCGTACTCTTCGTATAAAAGATGTAAAACCGTCGAGAGGTACCCTTTAAACGAACCAATTATACTGAGTCTTACTCCCTTATTATCTTCAGTTTCCAATTATCGTATTTGTTGTATAGTTGTCATATATCCTGTCTATAATATCTATTAATTTCTTTTGAATCAAGTCTTATTTGAATTGAAAGAACCATTATCAATACTAAATAAATAAATAATAAATAAAAGTCAGAACCATTAACTTTTAGTACTTAATTTTATCTAAAAATAAAACTCTTATGAAAGAATTCTTTATACATTTTATAGATAATTATGTTTCTTATAATCCACGGTAAAAATACCCTGACCGTGATTTAATTTTTTCTCTAAGTGGTAAATAAATTATTTTAGTTGAATCCAAGAAGTAACATTTTTGAAGGTTTTTAAATCAGAGTACTTACTTTTTATGTTACAATTGTGAACTTAAAATTTTATATGAAATACTTTTACTAAATCTTATACCGAGGGTTGGGACACACGTCTATGAATAGTGACCTCCCACAAAATTTTTATTTTTTATAGTTCAAACTGGATGTATATCTGAGTAATTCTATCTCGAACACTTAGGAATAAAAATTTTTGAAGGGAATATTAGATCTCTTCCCTTACCGTTGGGTGAGGTCATAAGAACGGACCTCTTAGGGTACCTGTCTCGTCGGATCGTCCGATATCATGTACCCCAGTGTTTCTCAACCTGTGCTGACTCACTGAAGTGAAAGGGAACATTAAGACTGGAAATTAGTTGAAACCCTCAGTATTAAATCTTGTCATTAGAGTCTCCCTAATTTCGTATAAGATTATGACAGAATAAATATTGGGAATCCCCATTATAGGGAAACCTTCTTAACGTAAGACTCGTTTGTACCCTGAAACCTCAACCACTCCATTTCACGTTAGAATGTAAAAGAAAGGTCAATTCACTCAACATAATAGTACAGTATAGAATCATAAACTTTAATTAAAACCAATCGAGAAAGACTTTTTAAAAACAAATCCCATTGGAAAAATGAAAAAAAAAAAAAATGAAACCCTTTAATAACGAACCTAGATCTTTATTTTAATTGTTGTAAAATCTTTGATATTACACGGAATAAAGTTTGGTTATATCTACTTAAATTACAAGAAAGACATTCAGGATATTTTAAATAAGGTTCTACTTTAAAGAAATGTCCAAATTTACACGATGTCCACTTATATCAATATATAAATTCTTATGACTTTGAATATATTTGTAACCAATGAATTCAGTATTATGGACGAGTAATTTTCCCACATACTTAGTAAGTAAGTGCTTCCTTATGTGCAAGATAAGTTCTCACACACCTTGTAAGAGATCCTATCTGGTATATGATTCTGTACTTTGGTCGGAATTATTTACATTGTCCTATCATTAATAATTATAAAGTTTGTAGAAAAGTCATATGTTGTAATGTTTAACTCTTTAGTGTCTTTTTTACTCTTTTTTACTAATGTAAATCTGACTTTGTACACGAGGTATATTATGTCCCTCAGGTCGGACCACGAGACACTACTGGATCTCCCCACCCTACTCCCTCACCCTCCTTTTGAGACCCACCCCCCCTCCACCACCACCACCCACATATATATATATATATATATATATATATATATATATACACCGACTAAATGTACCAACGTGATTTCTTTAATTGTATTGTAACATTTGGTTGATTGGAAGTTAATTTTAAAAAAAATTTACACGATGATTTCTTGGTTGCTCGACTACCACTTTAGTTTTTCTTTAATTCTTTAATCGAACTGTATTTACTGTTACTTTTTTATTGGAGGTCTTGAAGATGACATCGTCGAACCCTGGTCTGGGACGGGGACTGTACCGTCACTACCGGTGACTCGACTCTCCTTCAGGACGAAGTCTCCCTTTCAGGTCCGTGATCTTGGGACTCGTCCGAGATCACGGAGACAGAAATCGTGATGGGGGAAGGTTCCGCTAGTGATGGTCGTGTTGGACTTCTTTCTGTACGGATCGGAGGTGTAGTTTAGGTCAGTAGGGTGGTTTCTGTGACCCGTGTACGTCAGACGTATACCTACGAGGGTGTATTATGGGGAAGTTCTGGTGTCATCCGTTTATAAAGTGGATTTAAGTATCTCCGTATCTTTCAATTTACTTTATGTTTCCGTCTCTTTGATCAGAGTTAACTTTCTCGTTCTCTTTCGGAGACTTTTTGATTACTTTGTTTATTTGTCAAATGGTCTATTTATTAAGTTTTGTGGTCATTATTTTGACAATTGACTTAATCCCTTTTATTAGGTGGATTTGTAACCCAGTAAAGTTGTTTCTAGATCTTTTATAATTTTTTACGTTATTTTTTCTATTAAGTCATAGACTCTAATTTTTTTTTTGTCTGATCTTCCTTACTTATCGTCTGATTTACTACCTCTTACGTATTTACTAGACCTTAAATCATATTACCTTTAGTGATTTAGTCTTGTTGTCTTTCTGTTTACTTCTTTTTACTTACATTAGATACTCTAGAGATTTCCCACAGTTGTAAGTGTAGTATCCCGACGGTCCTTTCCTCTCTCTCTTCCAATTACTTTTACATAAACTTCTATGATACCGACTTTTTAGGGGTTTTGATTTCTTCCTTTATCTACAGGGGTTTTAATTTCTTCCTTTATCTACAAGTCCCTGTCCTTCGTTTATCCTAAGGTTTATTCTACGTAAGTTTGTCTGGGTATCATTCTGTATATTAATTTTACAGTCAAGATTCTCCCTTTAAATGTCGTTATGTCCTGAAGTAGTCCTTCGTTCTTTTTAAAGTTTTTTTTTTGGTGGGTTGGATGGTGGATTTTCTTACAAGTTTGATGGTATGTCAACGTAAGTACAGTGTATGATCTTTTCATTACGAGTTTTAGGAAGTTCGATCCGAAGTCGTCATCCACTTGAATCTTGAAGGTCAACATGTTCGACTTAAATCTTTTCCGTCTCTTTGGTCTCTAGTTTAACGGTTGTAAGAGATCTAGTGTCTCTTCCGTTCCTTCAAGGCCCTTTTGTAGATGAAGACGAAGTAACTCATGTGATTTCGGAAACTGACATCAAGTGTTAGTTGACACCTTTTAAGATTTTCCCTACCCTTATAGTCTGGTAAAATAGACAGAGGACCCTTTGCACATACGTCCAGTTCTTCGTTGTTAATTTCGGTCTGCACCTTGTTGCCTGACCAAGGTTTAACCTTTCCTCATGTAGTTCCGACATATAACAGTGGGACGAATAAATTGAATATACGTCTCATGTAGTACACTTTACGGTCCGGCCTACCTCGTGTTCGACCTTACCTTTAACGGTCCCCTTTATGGTTACTGGAGTCTATACGTCTACTGTGGTGGGGATACCGTCTTTCACTTCTTGATTTCTCGGACAACTACTTTCACTTTCTCCTCTCACTTTTTCAACCGAATTTTGAGTTGTAAGTCTTTTGATTCTAGTACCGCGACTTGACCTGACTTTTCTTACCACTTTTTTTGGACGACGACCAGAATCCATGAGAACATGCATTGTTCAACAAAAAGAGAACGACGAAAATTCTAAGAGCGGAACAAAAATTGAAAACTATTCAATTACAGAAATACTCAGACAGACCTAAGTAGAATGAACCTTGACATAACAGAAAAACATAAACCTTCCGACAAAGGAAAGGGTACAATCCCTGTAATGACCGATAAAAAAAAAAAAAAGTTTAGTAAAAAGGCGGAAAAATTAAGAAGACAAGAAAAAACCTGAGGACATTACACTTATAACCAGGTGAACTATCACAGAGTATTCAGGAAATGACATAAAAACATAAAAGTGAGAAAAAGTAAGGAAACAGAAAGAAACGATGAGACTAACCTATCCAAGGAAAGGGATAAAAGTCAGAAGACTAGTAAAGAAGTAGAATTAGACCAGAAGACAACTTTGAAAGATAACATAAAAATCCAGGTCAATAGAATCCGAGACTAAAGACAAACCATAAAAGGAAATAAAACACAAAGAAACAACTTTAAAAGTGAAAAAAGTGTACAACTAGAGGACTGGAGTCACTAGTTAATAAAACTGACAATAAAACATTCCATATTCCATTTAGTCAATGGAGGTAAAGTAATTCCAGAAAAGATTCCAAAATAGAATAAAGAAAGTAGACCTTTCATGAGAAGACAAAGAAGTAAAAGGATTGTGAGACAACCAAAAGTACGCAATCTATTCTTTCAACGAAGAGTATCAGAACTTCCTCACCGAAGTACATTCACTACTAGTGATACAAAGTTGGAACGGGATCCAGAACCAACAGAGAGTTTAGAAACACTAACAGGTTCGTAGAATCAAATGATATTCACCGAGGATCAACACCCACACGGTCTTGGACGGTCAGTTTTATATCCAAATCAGAATAAACTTCGACCTGGGAGTCGGTTATCGAATATTCCATACATTTATATGAAGAAAGTACTCTTCTGAAACTCTACACCTAAAGACAGACGCGGGAGATATGACTCTGGACCACACTATTGGTCAACTCTCAAAAAGAAACGAACGATGGTGGGACAACTTGTTTCTTTGTTAAGAGGTTGTGGGACAACTTGGGTCCTCTTCCTTTACCGTTGGATGACGTCATAAGAACGGACCTTTTAGAGTACCTGTCTCCTCCGATCGTCCTATGTCAGGTACCCCAGCGTTCTCAACCTGTGCTGAATCACTGACGTGGTTGTTGGTTGTTGGACAATTTGGACACTTGTGTTCGGTATGGCCGGTGGTCTCGGTCCTATAGTTCCCTGCACAGGAAACCCGTAGTCGGAGTTTTCAGTCCCATGGTCTACACACGATAGTCACAGTTGACTTTTTTTTTTTTTTAGTGTAGGACATTCAACTCTTAAAACAAAAAGACACACAAAAAAACAAAACAAAATAAAAAAAACTCGTCCATATGATCCTAGAAAACGGGTCCCCTGTCAGAGAGTCTATCGAGGTTCATTGACAAGGAAGTTCCATTCCCTCCTCGGGCCTATATGTCCACAAAAATGTTCTCGTCGTCAGACTCGTAGTTTCCTAATGACACTTAATCTCTTTTTTGTCTGTAGAGTTCAATTACTTATATCACGAAAAGATACACACTCTTCTTCGTTGACGACCCGAAGAATTTTATTAAAGAAACTATATATGGAATTGATTCAGGTCATAGGACAAAAGAGAGTAGGACTTAGGGTAGTCCCACGTGGGTATCCACCTCCCCCGTCTCCTCCGACATGATCGACTACAGAACTACCGACGTTGTAGGAAACAAATGACTATACCGTCCATTGTAAGAAACAGTGTCGAATCTTAGACCGTCTTCCTTTCCCGTTTCTACCGTGGAAGACTCAAGACATCAGAAGCTTTTCATAAAGTCATACGGAGATTTTCACACAGTTTATTCTTAGGACACGGACTCCGACTTCTAAATTCTATTTGTTCATTCGGAGAAAGTGTCTTTCTAAACTCCCATACAAAGTCAGATGACGGAGACACGACACAAGACTCCCCTTACTGACTCTCGATAAAGAGGTAAACAATGTCACGATGTCCTGGAGACTCATATTCTACGTGACCGATGGTCTAGGTCCGTCTGTTTCCTACCTTTGGTGCTTTCGATCCCATGGTCGATACACATATTAGAGTAGAGACCCTCTATGACCACTGGATCTAGTTTCGTCTTCTTCGTACTTCTATTACGGATCTGAGACTCCAGGGACCTCTCTTAATGTCGGACGGGAATCTACACTCAAATTAGTCTTCGGAAGACAATTCCGGTGTAGATACTTCTATTTGATTATCCGAAGAAAGTGTCTTTCTAACTCACACAGTCACCCGACGGATATAAGATTCGGGATCTATCATCAGTGTACCTCGAACACATTTGGGAAACTCTTGACCTAGAGTACCTGTGTCTGAAGTGACCGAAAGTTTCGAACCATAAATCCTCCAAGTAGCGGGTCCTTAGTTTATATTCCAAGTTTGGTAATCGAGAATTACTTTTGTGAAAGTCAACATCCAAGGAAGGACTAACACTCAACGATGTGGACCCCACTCCAAATACCACAGAGTCTCATTAGATTCTAACTAGAGTCGGACAAGATGGACGGAGTTATACTCCACACAAAAAAAAAAAAAAAGATTAGATCGGTTATGCAAAGTCAAGTCAAGTCAAGTCAGCGAGTCAACACAGACTGAGAAACGCTGGGGTACTTAACGTCGTGTGGTCCGGAGGGACAGGTAGTGGTTGAGGGCCTCAAGTGAGTCTCAGCGCAGGTAGTTCAGTCACTACGGTAGGTCGGTAGAGTAGGAGACAGTAGGGGAAGAGGAGGACGGGGGTTAGGAAGGGTCGTAGTCTCAGAAAAGGTTACTCAGTTGTGAAGCGTACTCCACCGGTTTCAGGACCTCAACGTCGAAATCGTAGTAAGGAAGGTTTCGTTAGGGTCCCGACTAGAGGAAGTCTTACCTGACCAACCTAGAGGAACGTCAGGTTCCCTGAGAGTTCTCAGAATAGGTCGTGGTGTCAAGTTTTCGTAGTTAAGAAGCCGCGAGTCGGAAGAAGTGTCAGGTTGAGAGTGTACGTATGTTCTGATGACCTTTTTGGTATCGGAACTGATCTACCTGGAATCAGCCGTTTCATTACAGAGACGAAAAGTTATACGTCATATCCAACTAGTATTGAAAAGAAGGTTCCTCATTCGGAGAAAATTAAAGTACCGACGTCAGTGGTAGACGTCACTAAAACCTCGGGGGGTTTTATTTCAAACTGTGACAAAGGTGACAAAGGGGTAGATAAAGGGTACTTCACTACCCTGGTCTACGGTACTAGAAGCAAAAGACTTACAACTCGAAATTCGGTTGAAAAAGTGAGAGAAAGTGAAAGTAGTTCTCCGAAAAATCTAGGAGAAGTGAAAGACGGTATTCCCACCACAGTAGACGTATAGACTACAACAACTATAAAGAGGACCGTCAGAACTAAGGTCGAACACTAAGAAGGTCAGGTTATGCAAATGTAAAGGAGTTAAACCGAGAATCGATCAACAAAGAAAGTCTACCCATATAGAAATGAAAAGAGGAAACGAAAAACGAAGAGAAGGAAGGAGTCACTAAACATTCCGTACGAGTCTGTTGGTAACACGTAAAAACGTGAAGAAAAAGAACCCCTACCTGAACTAGTAACGGAGGACATGTTTCAGTGTTTGGAGGTAGGTATCAAGAAGTCCGTGAGTCAGATGGTCTAGATTAGAGAACTTAGACAGTGAAGGTTACATATTAGTATTCCCTAAACTAATTCAAGTATGTAATTACCATATCACCAAAAGGGATGAAAGAAGTAAATTCAGACTTAAAATGTTATTTACTCAAGTACTAGACTCGGTGTTAGTCGAGAACCAGAACAAAAACGACTGACATATCTCGAAGAGGTAGAAATCGTCGTTTCTTATATTAGTTAACCTAAAGCCAAAAGTGGTAGACCACTACAGGTACACATCTCAGTAGAGAACACAACAACTTTCTCCCACAAACGATACTGGGCGTACAACAAAACCGTTTTGAGACAATCGGAAACTATACGAAGTAAAAAATACGGTCGGACATGGAGGTCCATCGAGAACTGAAGGATGAAAAAATAAGATCATCAGGGATACTACTTTTCCTGTAAAAAAAAAAACTACACTCAAGATCTTCTTATCGTTCCTCTCTATTCTTTTGGAAGGATTCACTAGTCACGTTTCTTTGTTTCCTTTTGACATCTTACCCTTTTTAATCTATAGAGAAGTTCTTTTAATCTCTATAGTTCCCTTGTAAAGTACTTTTCTACCCGTATTATTTCCTGTCTTTACCATACCTGGATTGTATTTGTCTCCGACAATTCTCGATCGTTCTTATGTGTCTTCTTGATATGTTTTTACTAGACTTACATGGTCTATTGGTACTACCAAACTAGTGAGTGGATCTCGAGGTGTAGGACCTTGCACTTCAGTTCACCCGGAATCCTTCGTAGTGATACTTGTTTCGATCACCTCCACTACCTTAAGGTCACCTCAATAAATTTCAGGATTTTCTACTACGACACTTTCATGTCGTGAGTTATCCGGTTGTTTAAACCTTTTGAGTCGTCACCGGTATCCTGACCTTTTCCAGTCAAAAGTAAGGTTAGGGTTTCTTTCCGTTACAGTTTCTTACGAGTTTGATGGTGTGTTGACGTGAGAAGAGTGTGTGATCGTTTCATTACGAGTTTAAAAAGGTTCGGTCCAAATTTGTCATACACTTGACCCTTGAAGGTCTACAAGTTCGACCTAAATCTTTTCCGTCTCCTTGGTCTCTAGTTTAACGGTTGTAGACAACCTAGTACTTTTTTCGTTCTCTCAAGGTCTTTTAGTAGATGAAGACGAAATAACTGATACGGTTTCTGAAACTGACACACCTAGTGTTGTTTGACACCTTTTAAGAAGTTCTCTACCCTTATGGTTTGGTGGACTGGACGAAGGACTCTTTGGACATACGTCCAGTTCTCCGTTGTCAATCTTGGCCAGTACCTTGTTGCCTGACAAAGGTTTAACCCTTTCCTCATGTAGGTCCAACATATAACAGTAAGACTAATAAATTGAATATACGTCTCTTGTAATACACTTTACGACCCGACTTATTTCGTGGTGTACTTTAGTTCTAAAGACCCTCCTTATAGTCATTGGAGTCCATGTGTCTACTATGGTGAGAATACCGTCTTTCACTTCTTTTCGATTTCTCGGAGAACTACTTTCACTTTCTCCTTTTACTTTTACAACCGAATTTTGTGTTGTAAGTTTTGTGTTTCTAGTAACTTATGTCAGGGTAGTGAAGTATCACTTTTCTACCTCATTGTTACCTTTATCACACTCTAAAATAAAAGAACCCGAGGTTTTAGTGACGTCTACTACTGACGTCGACACTTTAATTTTCTACAACCGAGGAACCTACTTTTATACGACAGATCTAACCAGTATCGATAAGTAGGTTCTTCCTTCGTAGAAAATTAAAATACCGACGTCAGTGGTAGACGTCACTAAAACCTCGGGTTCTTTTTTATATCTCCGTAGTGAAACGGTCCCGTACGGACTATCGAAGCAACCATTCTTAGGCGGACGTTACGTCTTCTGGGACCAAGCTAAGGACCCAACCCTTCTGTACGACCTCTTCCCTATCCGATGGGTGAGGTCATAAGAATCCGAAGAAAACACCGAGTCGACCATTTCTTAGACGGACGTTGCACCCTATGGACCCAAGTTAGGGACCTAATCTTTCTAGTGGACCTCTTCCCTTTCCGATGGGTGAGGTCATTAGACCGGACCTCTTAAGGTACCTGATATATCAGGTACCCCGACGTTTCTCAGCCTGTGCTGACTTGCTGAAAGTGAGTAAGTGAGTGAAACGGCTGGTTCCAGGTATATAAGTTTCAATGCCTAAAAGGTCATCAGTACATACCTACACTCTCAACCCTGATACTTCTTTCGACTCGCGGTTTCTTAAATACGAAAACTTGACAGTACAACCTCTTCTGAGAACTCTCAGGGAACCTGATATACCTCTAATTTGGTCAGTTAGGATTTCCTTTAGTCAGGACTCATAAGTAACTCTACTACCTACGACTTCGTCTTTGAGAATTATGACACCGGTGGACTACACTTCTTGACTGAGTAACCTTTTCTGGGACTACGACCCTTTCTGACTTCCGTCCTCCTCTTCCCTTATTGTCTTCTACTCTACCAACCTACCGTAGTGGTCGAACTACCTGTACTCAGACTCATTCGAGACCCTCAACCACTACCTGTCCCTTCTGACCGCACGACGTCATGTACCCCAACGTTTCTCAGCTTATCTTGATTCGTTGACTTGACTTCATCAACAAAGAAACCACCCTCCACCCTTACTCCCCCACCCCGACCTTCTTTAACAAGACATACATCGAATCTAAGTCACACAGGTACCTTCCTTCCTTCAAGTCCTAGGAGGATGTAACGGTAGAAATTGACGTCGGATACTTTAAAACTTTATCACCTCCTTATGTCAAATTTATACAAACAAATTTTACCCTTCTATTAGTGACCTCTTTACCTCTGTCTACCTTCTTACAGTCTTACATTTTCTCTCCCGTACAGTGTCATCTTGTTCCACCCTTTTTTCACTTTATTGTAAAGATGTATTTGTCATTTCCATTCCTTACTTAGGACGAATCATTAATTATGTAATTTAAAATATTTTTTCGACTAAAAAGAATGGTTCTAAGTTCCTTATAGTTTAACTCTTCTTTTTTTTGGATGTATAAAAAGTCCTTTGTACATCTTGTATTATTATTTCCAACTTTTATTTTACTATCCTTTTCTATATATATATATATACTGTCTTTAACATCATCCCGTTCCTGTCATATTTACGTGATTTTACGGGTAAACCTCTTCTCTTCTCCTCTGTTTTTGAATGACTAGGTATGGTTAATACTTCAGGAAGACCCGTCTGCAACACTTGTGAACAACTTGACCTCCTACCCCCTTTAAGGAACTTATAAATTCACAAAACAAAACAAAACAAAAAGATAAACCAGACTAGAAGAAAAAGACAATAAGAGATAGTTTTCTCGACTTCAAACATATCCTCATATACGGATGAGAACTCAGAGACATCGAAAAAGTCGAACACCCAAAGACCACGTGTAAACTTCGAACTTACACAATTCTTGACTTAAATGTTCTGAAAAATTTTACAAACTTATTATCCCAATCTCTTCTCCGACACGAGATATTTCAATAAGTCCTGGGACTCGACCATCCCTCAGACGACAGAAATTGACCATTCGCAGGTACAAACGTGACATACAACTATAGTCTCCCCTTTCTTTTACCTCCTAATACCTCTTTTTAAAATATCGGTTCTGACCATCACCACACGTGGTGAAAACGGACATTGGTCTTGAATTTATCGAGTAAGATTAGTTGAGATTCCTTCCGATTCTTTACTTCAAATCGACATACGGATTCTCTTTGTCCAAGTCACTCGTCGATCTGTCAAAGAGAAAATATGATGGATAGATAGATTTTTTGATATAGGATGGTTGTCTCTTACAAATAAAAGACATTCAGATACCATATAAATGTTTGTATTAAGTATATCATTCGGTATTTTTAGGTATTCTAGGAGTACAAACTGTTCTAAGTATCGGTGTAAGAGATTATTTTTAAGTAAACTCATCTCTATTTGTCGTTGTTGTTTTCCACGAATTGAAGGGAAGAACAGCAACGACAAGTCAATGATTCAGTACAGGTTGAGAAATCGCTGGCGTACCTGACATCGGAAGGTCCGAGGAGACAGGTACCCTAAAGGGTCCGTTCTTATGACTTACCCAACGGTAAAAGAAGAGGTCTCCTAGAAGGACTGGGTCCCTATCTTGGGAACAGAAGACGGAACTTCCACTTAAAAAGGGACCACTGAGTCACCCATTTCGCAGACGGATGTTATGCCCTCTGGGCCCAAACTAGGGACCCAGTCCTTCTAGGGGACCTTTTCCTTTATCGTTGGGTGAGGTCATAAGAACGGACCTTTTAGGTACCTGACTCTTCGGACCATCCGATGTCAGGTACCCCAGCGTTTCTCAGCCTGTGCTGACTCGCTGAAAGGGAAGGGAAAGGGTAGTCCCTTCGGGATTGGAACGAATGGAACAACCTTTAATTCTTTATGACCCCCAAATTTGTTTCTTTTTCCTTTTTTTTTACGTTTATGTTTTTGACTACTTTTACTTTTGGTCACCACATAAGATGTCTTTTAAATATGGAAATTCTCGAAAATAATAAATTTTGTTTTAGACTTTAATTTACTTGACTATAGGTTGAATTCTTTAATTTTTCTCTTATTACCTGATCTATCGGTTTAACGAAATTATAGAAACAGAAAAAAGTTGACGTAAATGATTCTAATGGATTTCAAAGAGGAAAAACAGTCATTAAATAAAGGACCGTTTACAGACAAGACAACGAAAGACAAAGATTTGGTTAAATTTAAAACAAAGTTAATGACAAGTAGTGTCCATTTAAAAAGAAACGTCAAAATATTAGTAGAAACAAGTTAATTTCATTATACTTTCTACTCACGATATTCAACTTAACCACACCAATTTTCCATCGATATTCATCTATAATACCATATATGAACCCTCGACAATTTTAAAACAAAAAGAAGATCTAAGACTATCTTCTTCCTCCTTACACAAGAAAGTTTCTACCCTGTTGTAGATGATCCTTTTGAACAGTCACATTGATATTCACTTAAAATAAGAAAACTTTTATTGTAAAATTGTCTTTAGTCAATTTAAAACTTAAAAAAAAAATTAAACCCACAAGGTCTTAATCAACATCGTGTGTCCTAGAAAATCACACCGTACATCATAGATCAAGGGACTGGTTTGGGTCTGGGGGACGTGACACTCAGACCTGAGTTAGTGGCCTGGTGGTTCCTCTTTAGGGGTCTTTAGTCAATTTGAAATTCAAAACAAAAAAAGAATCTCAAAACGGTCGTTTACATAAAATATTCATAGAATCTTATATAATGTATTAACCGGGGAATTTTAATTGAAGTAGAAAATATTTTACAATATGTTCTACTCATACGTATTGTATATACATGACGAATCACTTACTAAATTTTTTTTCTGTGGAAAAATAAGGGAACAAACACCCTCTCCCTTTCCCACCCTACTAAACCCTCTTACCGCAACTTTATACATATTATAGTATTTACTTTGCTTAGCGGTCAGGTCCAAGCTACGTCCTATGTCCTACGAACCCCGACCACGTGACCCTACTGGGCCTCCCTACCATGTCCCTCCCTCAACCCTCCCCCCAAGCCCTACCCCTTGTGTACATGTGGACACCACCTAAGTACTACTACATACCGTTTTGGTTATGTTGTAATATTACATTACTCGGAGGTTAATTTTATTTATTTAAATATAAAATTTTTTTCATTTTTTTTTTTAAATTTTTCATTATGTATTATGAAAACTTATGGAAGAGGCAACATAAAGGATAGGACGGAAGATCTCCGTTGATAATAGGACTTAAACCAAAAATACTATCGTGTACATCTGAAAGCCTCTTCCGTTACCGTGGGGTGAGGTCATGAGAACGGACCTTTTAGGGTACCTGCCTCCTCGGACCATCCGACGCCAGGTACCCCAGCGATTCTCAGCCTGTGCTGACTCGTTGAAGTGAAAGTGAAAAGTGAAAGTACGTAACCTCTTCCTTTACCGTTGGGTGAGGTTACAAGAACGGACCTCTTAGGGCCCCTGCCCCCTCGGACCACCCGACGGCAGATACCCCAGCATATCTCAGTCTGTACTGACTTCACTGAATCGTACATCAAAAGGCTAACGAACCAAACCTCGAAAGACACTGTTTAACTCCGTTTTAGAGATATAAAAAGACACTGAATGAAAACACACACACACAAGTGGATCTTTATACAAAACTCTAAGTTAGTGCGACTGTGAACACTGAAATTATGTAAAGTAGTAAATAAAAGACGATATGTCGGAAGATAACATACTTGCATTGTGTTAAATATGTAGAAACCGTTGTTAATAAATTCAACAAAACTTATAAAACGATACTATTTGTTACGATGAAATCGTTTAGAACTGTGAAGAGGACCGTGTGTATATATTTTTTAAGAAGATCCTAAATAAAAATCTTCATCTTAACAGATCAAGTATACTATACGTGAGAGGACACGAATCAGTGAGTCAGTGTAGGTCGACAGACGTTAGGGTCCCTGACATCGGACGGTCCGAGATTACAGGTACCCATAAGAGGTCCGTTCTTATGACCTCACCCAACAGTATGGAGGAGGTCCCCTAGAAGGGTTGGGTCCCTAACTTGGGTCCAGAGGTCGTAACGTCCCCCTAAGAAATGACAGACTCGGTGGTCCCTTCGGGTCCTTATGATCTCACCCATTGGATAGGGAAGAGTTACCCTAGAAGGCTGGGTCCTTAACTTGGTCCCAGAGGTCGAAACGTCCACCTAAGAAATGGTCGGTTCGATGGTCCTTTCGGGTTTTATTTCGGATTTTCACATATTTACGTGTATATACATACAGAACAAAGGGACGGGAAGAGTGAGATTTACATTACATCCTATTGAATTATGTCACACAAAATATGTATTTAATTTACCTAAATAAATTATTTAAAAGACATCCAAAGGAATATAGTCATAATCCGTAAATAATTGGGAAATAAATACAGGTAAATCATTAGGTAATACACCTACTAGATATCAAATGAGTCTGTCACGGGACAAGGACCCGTAAACTTAACTAAGACCATAGAGTAAAAACGTTACAAGTCACTTGTTGAAACTCGTGTGTAAAGAATTAACATCTCCACGTAAAAGTCCCATTAAAGATCTTTACCCTAACGACTTACTTCCTCCTCTATGTAACACCTCAAAGACACCGAAAAAAAAAAAAAACTATCAATAACGGTTTTAGACAAAAACTATCTCTAACGACTTAAGGGGTAGCATAGTAAAACGTCAGGATAGTATTTACACTAAAAATAAGGTGTCGGAGTGATTATCACTAACATCAGGTTGAATTCTTAAAAACACTTAGAATATTTTTATCTCTCTACCTTCAAAGTCAAACATGAAGGAAAGGAACTCACTTCAAATCGTAGAAAATTTTTACACACCCAATAAACACTAAAAGAAAAAAAGACACACTTGCAGTAAACGTAGGATCCTCGTAACTCAAAAATGTACAAAAAGAACTATAAATTCTCAAGAAGTATATAATTTCTCTAAATCCAGAAACACTACACAGTGTTTATAAAAGTGGATCAAATAATAATTAAAAGCTAAACAAACAAAAATGAAACGAATACCATAGAGGACGGAACGTTTTCCGATTTGTAAAAAATACATCAATTACAATAGTTAGAATAGAAAATATGAAAACCTAAATTAATCTTTCTGAGTAGTGTGAGGGACCAATGTTTACTTAAGTGAATATAAAAGAAGATCATAACCATACTATAACATAAAAAAACGTGACTATTAAATAGGACTAAATCCTCAAATAGGACTAAGTTCAAAAATTTTTTACGTAGAAAGAGGATCCATAAACATTATGATGGAAGAACACAGTCAAAAGGTATATATATGAAATCAGACAAGACACCTAAAGAAATGGTAAGGTAACTCGAAGGATAAAGTGTACACGATTATAGTGTAATAAAAATAATATTAATGAAATATGACACTTTCTTTACCGTTGGGTGAGGTCATAAGAACGACCCTTTAGGGTACCTGTCTCCTCGGATCGTCCGATGTTTTCTTAGTCTGTGTTGAATCGTTAATTTGTCGCTTTTGTTACAAATTAAAGATTCAATGTGGAGGGAAACGTGAAAAATTTCTAAAAAGACCAATCGAAACTAATAAAAGCATGTATTGAAATTTTAGTTGGGGTTCCTTTTCCCACAAGAACCCCCCTTTTCTCTGGTGCATTGTTCACCCTAGAATTATGGGGTTGGTCCCTGACTTGGACACGGGAGATATCACCTTCGTACCTCAGAAGACAAAAGGTATAGTCGATATGGAAACACGTAAGGGTCGTTATTACGTGGTCCCAAGGTTAAAGAACTTTAGACATGGTTACGAATAATAAAAGTAAAAAATGTTATTCACCGGTAAAATTACCCACTCTCCACTATATATTAACAACACATCCCGAAAATTCTGTCACTTAAAACGGTTTCCTAAAACACTATACCTGGTAGGATCGTAAGGATTTTATTTAGGGTGGTTTAGTACTACGAAATACTAATTCAAACGAGAAGAATAAAAAATTAAAATATAAAATTTTAAAATTGAGTATATGTTAAAAACGTAACTACGACAACCACTCTAACCGGATATATTATATACACACACATACACGTACACATTAGAAAGAGTGTAAAACCTTAATTACAAGATAGTCTAACGGTCTTAAAAAAATTCAAATATTATTTTTAACTCCCATAAACTTTTGACAGAACTTTAAACCTGGTGAACGGAGAAGTTGGTTTAGAGTGACAAAATAACGTCTAGAAGTAGTGGAGTGTTGAACCAACAACTCAATTAGAGGGTTACTAGATACAAAAGTATGTAAAGGGAACAAATTTATTAGGGGTTAATCTACGGAACCATCTGTCAGATTTTAAAGGAGTAATAACTTCACGTGAAGATATGAAAGAAAAGGGGGTAGTGTATATTATAAAATGTAAAACAGAAAACCCTTGAACGAATAAGTAGAATATTTTGGATAAGAAATAGAACACGAAAGAAATAATGATAAGTGGTTTAGAGAAAGGGATCTTGAGTAGTGTGAATCCAGAGATGACGAAAACATAGAAGATAGTGAAAATAACAACGTGGATTGAAACACTGATAAAAACAAAAAAAAAAAAATTAAAATAAAACTGAAATAAAATGAAATGTTGTGACATAACCAAAACGGTATGTAACTGTACTTAGATGGTGCCCACATATGCTCGAGGGTTAGGATTTAGGGGGAGGGTGGAGGGTGGGGTATAGTAGAGAGACCTAGTAGGGATACGTGGTCGGGGTTCGTAGGACATAGAACATAGCTTGTATCTGACCGTGAAGTAAAGAATGTACTATCATATGTACAAAGTTACGGTAAGAGGGTTTAGTAGGGTGGGAGAGGGAGAGGGAGTGTCAGGTTTTCAGGTAAGATATGTAGACACAGAGAAAACGACAGAACGTATGTCCCAGTAGTAATGGTAGAAAGATTTAAGGTATATATACACAGTCATATGACATAACCACAAAAAGAACGACCGAATGAAGCGAGACATATAGCCGAGGTCAAAGTAGGTGGAGTAATCTTGCCTAAGTTTAAATAAGGAAAATTACCGACTCATTATGAGGTAACAAATATACATGGTGTCGAGAGAATAGGTAAGTAGACGACTACCTGTAGATCCAACAAAGGTACAGGACCGATAATATTTGTCACGACGTTACTTGTAACCCCATGTACACAGAGAAAGTTAAGACCAAAGGAGTCACACATACGGGTCGTCACCCTAACGACCCAATATTCCGTCAAGATAAACGTTAAAAAATTCCTTAGAGGTGTGACAAAAGGTATCACCGACATGATCAAACGTAAGGGTGGTTGTCACATTCTCCCAAGGGAAAAGAGGTGTAGGAGAGGTCGTAAATAACGAACATCTGAAAACCTAGCGTCGGTAAGACTGACCACACTTTACCATGGAGTAATTGAGGATCTCCTCTTGTATCCGTTTTGTGAGAGGCTGTATTTAGTGTCGTCCTAGGAGACACTAGGTGGAGGGTCTTATGTCCTTTATTTTCGTTTTTATTTGTTTACCCTAGATTAATTTTAATTTTCGAAGACGTGTTGTTTCCTTTGATATTCATTCCACTTTTCTGGAGGAAGAGTTACCCTCTTTTGTTATCGTTTACTTCGTTGACTGTTTTTTGATTAGAGTTTTTATATGTTCGTTAAATACGTCGAGTTGAGGTCTTTTGACTTGCTGGGTTAGTTTTTCACTGATAAAAATTTTTGACACAAAAAGAAGTAGAGTTTTACGACTCAGGAAACTCGTAATACCGGTACATAAGGATTTTTGATAATGTCATGGAATTATTGAGTTCAGAACTTAAATGTAAAATTAGATGTAAGTAAATTATCTGTAAATAGAAGAGATGATTATTGACATCCAAATGACACGAATACTTAACTTACCTGGAATAACACCCCCTTATCGGAATCAAGTACAACAATCATTTTAGGATGACAAGACGAGAGACGAAAGGTGACAATTCTTCTTGAAACACTCCTATATGTAAGGAAGATCTTACTACTTGACTCCCATTGACTTAAATGGATTCAAGAGAGATGGAGTCGACTGGCTGTCCAAGACAATGTCTTCCACCGTTTAGGTTAGACTCCATACTTATCATCAGTACCAGACGACATATATCCTCCCGTACACTAAATAAATACAACAACGTGGTATAAGGTAATGGAAAAGGAAAAAAATTTATCGTTTTAGTGAAAATGTTCGTTCTTCTCCTTACCAACTTGGATGACGAGTAGATATATATCATAACATAAATACACAAGATCCCTCAGTACTGGATGAATATTCCGGGTAAAAATTTGAAAAGAACCTTAGTATTCTCTTGTATAATTCGTCTATTACTTATTGTATGGTCCACGAAATTAAAAACTTTATGTCAAAAAATTTTTTTCACAATGTCAGTAGTTTACAGTTTTCTATATAAAATTATAATTAAAACTTAAGTGTTTATCGAAATTTTAGATGTCAATACTTTAGTATCCAATTTATAGTAAAATCAACATACTACTTTAAAGTAAATGACTTAATCGTTTACAGACCATGGAACCGAATAGGAAGAAGGACACCTGACTGTAAAACAAACAAGTATTTCCAAGTAATATAACCTTTTTTTTTTTCAAGTTAAAGAGACAAGAGCAAAGAAGGGAATACAAAGGAGGGGAACAAAATGAACATTTATGTGTAAAACAACAATAACAACAACAAAATCAGTGATTCAGTACAGGTTGAGAGAACGCTGGGGTACCTGATATCGGGCGGTCCAAGGAAATAGGTATCCTACAGGGTTTGTTCTTATGACCTTACCCAACAGTAAAGGAAGAGATCTCCTAGAAGGACTGAGTTACTATCTTGGGTGTACAGAACGTAACCTTCCGTCTATGTGCCTCTTATTTAAGTTTTATGGGACAGTTTACGTTCGACGGTGTATAGGTTTCAAAATTGAAAATTTTACAAGACATCATACAATTGACTTGAATAAATGGTTGTCGATAAAAGACGGACACATATATAATTATGTATGATCAGAAGTCTTTAATCGTTTATATACCATGGAATTATTTGAACTTTTTAATCTGCTCTAGTCCGCGCTAGTCCCACCATACCGGTATCTGATTTGAACCTTTTAATTTAGAAAAAAAGTCTAGAACTAAGAAGTGTCTCATCAGTCAGAAGGTCAATGAGAGGTTCCGGTTGTCTATCATCAACAAAGTCAAGATCAAGTCTCTACCATTCAATGCAAGAAAAAAACGAACAATTGTATACGACATGATTAAATCTTATTAAACATAAAGAATATCAAATGGAAAAGTAACACTTTTTTTCAACTCTATTATCACTTTTATTTACATTTACACTTTTATAATTCTTACATTTAATTATACACTCGTAGTAAGTAAATGGAAATACTTCGTAGTATGTAAGTACAAATATTGTACAAGTAACAATAAATGTTTTATGTCAGTATAATTCTACACACACACATATATATGTATATATATCATTTACACACAAAGAAAATTTTCGCAAAAATCTTCTTGGGTAAGTGTTATTAACTTTTAGAATTTGTTGGTTATTATGTATGTTTCTCTTTCAGAGTTCCGAATATATTTCTTTTGATATTTTATATTAGACTTATTACCCTCACTGTACAAATCACGACTCACCCTTGATATTAGACTTATTAACCTCAACATAGTATAAGACTCACCTAAAGAGTGTTTAGTGTACAAATTTACCTCAAGAGGTAATTAAAAAGGAAGAAAAGTAGATGGAAAACAGAGATCGAACGATAGGTTTGACGAGAACGGTTCCTTCCTGTGATCACTGGAGATTACCATGGTTCAAGTAGCCCGTCAAAAGTCAAAAATAAAATGTTCTTAAAGATCGGTATAATTATCTTTATTAATAAAGGAAAAGAACTTTGTAAAAGAAGAGACGAAAACACTACGTGTGATAGAATCACAGGAAGTATGGAGAGACATACGGTGAAATACGGAAACGGGTGAAGAGAAGGTGGAAAGGGACATATACTTAACATTAAATCCCAAACGAAGTCCTGGGAAGAGAAGAGAATTGAATGTGAGGTTTAAGATCTACTACAATATATAAGGTCACTGAAAAATATGATAACGGACCAACTACTATTAAGAGTTAAAATACTTAAGTCGACTCTAGGAATTAATTCATAGGTTAAAGAATAACCTATAGAAGAATCTATAAAGTACTTTTCGACTTGTGGCGGATTAGAGGAATATAGTCAAAAGGACTATCAAGAGTATCATCATCTAGTCATCACCCTGTGCGGACTCGCTGACTTGACTTGACTCACCCATCAAAAGATGGGTGCGTCAACAACGGTCTCTGAAATCAAACCGTAGAGTCAGAGTGGACGGAAGGATTGGTATAAGTAAAGTAGTGATAGGTTAGTTAAGATGGACGTTTTATTTAACGTATAAATAGATGAAGAGAGTGGATGGTTCACAGTCATGTGATCAGATTCCAAAGTAGTAGAACAAGAATTTAATAATACCAACAACGAGTTCTCTAGATGAAGATGAGAACGGGATGAAAAAAAGGTCAATCGTTAGTAATACTAGCAAACTTTCGAATTTGACTTACTTCAATAAGGACACAAACTAATAAGTCACTAAAGGAGAAAACGAAATCTTAGATTTGACGAATGTCACCGGAGTCCGGGACACACTATATCGAAGACGGATGTAAAGGTTGAAGATCATAAGGAGAGAGTGGTGTGTAACTGTACGCTGAAGGAATCGACTGACCAGAGAAAAGACGAAGTCCTGTAAATATAATTATATAAGACAATCCGTAGTCGAATTTGTACAGTCACGAAAACTTCGGAGAGGAACTGAAAGTTAGATTTATTCTGGGGAATCTATACAAGAATATTATGAAGTATGAACGAGAAGTATTACAAAAAAGTTGAACATTAATACACTACTTGTAGGAAAGGTGTATATTCTCACACACGACAGTCAATCAAGTCAACGAGTCATCACAGGTTGAGAAACATTGGGGTACCTGACTTCGTATGGGCAAAGGGACAGATAGTGGTTGAGGGTCTCGAATGAGTTTGAGTACAGGTAGTTCAACCACTACGGTTGGTTGGTAAAGTAGGAGACAGTAGGGTAAGAGGAGGACGGAAGTAAGAAAGGGTCGTAGTCCCAGAAAAGGTCATTCAGTCAAGAAGCGTAGTCCACCGGTTTCCTAACCTCAAAGTCGAAGTCGTAGTTAGGAAGGTCACCCTAATTTCTGACTAAAGGAAATGCTACCTAACCAATCTAGAGGAAAGTCAGGTCCCCTGGGAGTCCTCAGAAGAGGTTATTGTGGTGTCAAGTTTTTGTAGTCAAGAAGTCACGAGTCGAAAGAAATATCAGGTTCAGAGTGTAGGTATGTACTGATTACCTTTTTGGAATCGAAACTGATCTGTCTGAAAACGACCGTTTTATTACAGACGAAAAATTATAAGACAGGTCCAACCAGTATCGAAAAGAAGTTTCCTCGTTCGTAGAAAATTAAAGTACCACCGTCAGTGGTAGACGTCACTAATACCTCGGGTTCTTTTCAGAGAGTCACAGAGCGTAGATAAACGGTACTTCACTACCCTGACCTACGTACTAGAATCAAGAGACTTACAACTCAAAATTCGGTTGAAAAAGACGAATGGAGAAAGTGAAATCAGTTCTCCGAGAAATCGAGAAGAAACGAAAGACGGTATTCCCACCACAGTAGACGTATAGACTCCAATAACTATAAAGAGGGTCAATAACCATAAAGAACTAAGGTCGAACACGAAGTGGGTCGGGTCGTAAAGTATACTACATAAGACGTATATTCAATTTATTCGTCACACTGTTACATATCGGAACTGTATGAGGAAAGGACTAAACCTCGGTCAGACAACAAGGTACAGGTCAAGATTGACAACGGACAACTGGACGTATGTCTAAAGAGTCCTCCGTCCAGTCCACCAGACCATAAGGGTAGAGAAAGTCTTAAAAGGTGTCAAACAACACTAGGTGTGTCAGTTTCCGAAACCGTATCAGTTATTTTGTCTTCATCTACAAAAAGACCTTGAGAGAACAAAAAAACTACTAGGTTGTCTACAACCGTTAACTGAGACCAAGGAGCCGGAAAAGATTTTGGTCGAACTTGTAGACCTTCAAGTGTCAAGTGCATAACGACTTCGGACCGAACCTCTTAAAACTCGTAATGAAACGATCGTACACTATACTCATGTCAAGACACCATCAAATTCGTAAGAAACCGTAACAGAAAGGAACCCTAACCTTACTTTTGACTGAAAAAGGTCAGGATACCCGTGACGACTCAAAAGGTTTAAACGACTGTATAACTCACGTCGTGAAAGTGTCGTAGTAGAAAATCCTAAACTTTATCGAGGTGGCCTTAAGGTAGTGGAGGTGATCGAAACAAGTATCACTACGAAGGAGACCGGGAACTGAAGTGTAAGGTCCTACACCTCGAGATCCACTCACTAGTTTGACAGTACCAATCGACACAGTAAGTCTAGTAAAAACATATCAAGAAGACACATAAGAACGGTGGAAAAGAATTGTCGAAGACAAATACAATCCAGGTATGGTAAAGACAGGAAATCACACGGGTAGAAACGTCCTTTACAAGGGAATCATAGAGATTAAAAGAACTTCTCTAGAGATTAGTAAGGGTAAGATAATAAAAGGAGATAAAGAAATGTGACTCCTGAATCCTTCCGAAAGAATAGAGAGGAACGATAAGAAGATCTTGATTGTGTGTGTGTGTGTCGGTGTGGGTGTGTGTGTGGGTGTTTTACAGTAAAAGTAGTATCCCCTGATCTTATGTTTTCATCCTTTATTTCTCGACGCACCTCCATGTCTGTTCAAACCGGAAGCTCATGTTTTAATTCGTCCAGTTTCCGATTGTCTCAAAACGGTTTTCTTGTGGTACCACCAATAGACCCAGTACTTCTAGAAAAAACATATCTAGAAGACACGTAAGAACGATGTAGAAGAATTATAGAAGACGAAGAGAATCCAGGTATGGTAAAGACAGGAAGAAACACGGGTAGAAACGTACTTTACAAGGGATCCATAGAGATTAAAAGAACTTCTCTAGAGATTAGAAAGGGTAAGACAACAAAAGGAGATAAAGAAACGTAACTAGTTACTTCTTCGGAAAGAATAAAGAGGAACGATAAGAAACGTTGAGACGAAAGTTTACCCATATAGAAAGGAAAAGAGGAAACGGAAAGGGTAGAGAAGAAAAGAATCGAGGAGTCTGTTGGTAAACGAAAAAACGTAAAGAAAGGTACCCCTACCAGAACTAGTGACGGAGGACATGTTACAGTGTTTGGAAGCAGGTATCAAGAAGTCCGTCAGATAGTTTAGATTAGGGAACTTAGATAAACAGTGAAGGTGACGTATTAACATCCCTAAAATAAATCCAGTATGGACTTACCAGATCACGAAAAGGGATGAAAGAAGTTAAATTTAGAATTAAAACGTTATTCATCAAGTAATAGACTCGGTATCAGTCGAGGGACACAAAAAAAAAAACGACTGACATATCTCGAAGAGGTAGAAACTGACGTTTCATATATGAATGAGACTAAAGTCATTACTGGTAGATCACTTCAGGCACACATCTCAGTGGAAAACACAACAACCTTCTCCCACAAACGATACTGGTCAAGTAAGAGAAAAGGGACGAAGTAAAACATGAAGGTCCTGTTTACACGGAGAATGAGGTGCATAGAGACCGGAAATATGAAAACGTCAGGTCAGGGTATATTACTTTTCCTGTAGAAAACCCCACAGTCAAGACCTTCCAGAACATCCAGAAGTATCTTGACAAGTTGAAGTTGAAGAAGTCGTAATGAACAATCCCGTAGTCAAGTCAAGTCAAGTTAAGTCAGCGAGTCAGTACAGGCTCAGAAACACTGGGGTACTTAGTGTCGTGAGGTCCGGAGGGACAGGTAGTGGTTGAGGACCTCAAGTGGGTTTGAGTACACGTAGCTCAGTCACTACGGTAGGTCGGTAAAGTAGGAGACAGCAGGAGAAGACGACGGGGGTTAGGGAGGGTCGTAGTCACAGAAAATGTTACTCAGTTGAGAACTGTACTCCACCGGTTTCATGACCTCAAAGTCGGAGTCGTAGTCAAGAAGGTTACTTGTGGGTCCTAACCAGAGGAAATCTTACCTGACCAACCTAGAGGAACGTCAGGTTCCCTGAAAGTTCTCCGAAGAGGTTGTGGTGTCAAGTTTTTGTAGTTAAGAAGCCACGAGTCGAAAGAAGTGTCAGGTCGAGAGTGTAGGTATGTACTGGTGACCTTTTTGGTATCGGAACTGATCTGTCTGGAACAACCGTTTCCTTATAGAGACGAAAAATTATGCGGTAGATTAAACCAGTATTGAAAGGAAGGTTCCTCATTCACACAAAATTAAAGTTCCCGTATCTGAACCTAATTACACTAAAACTTACTAAACGGAACTTTTGCTTCTCTCTAGTAAGACAGCAAAAACTCTGATGCAGGTTCATGACGTAAAACCTGAGAAAACAACTGACACTACCGATGAGCTAAAGAAGATTTTCTAAGAACGGGTGTCATCATCTATATTACCAGTAGACTCAATTTAAGTGGGTAAGGTCAGGTAAAATCAAGCGACTAATGATTTTAGAGTTACAAGTGAGAACGTTAAAGAACAAACTGGTGAGGATTAAACGGAACTAAGTAACTGGATTGTGAGGTCCAAGGATACGTTACAACGAGAAATATTGTAGTCTGAATGAAGGTAGTGGTCAGTGTAGGTGTTGACCACAACAAAAACAAAACCGAAACAGAGAAGTAAGAAAGATCTCAATAAACAGGTGACTAGAGGTCATCGTATGAGTCGTGGATAGCTGACCCCCTCAAAGGATAGAAAACCGGAAAAGTATGATAAGCACCCCAGTTCCGTTCTTATGACTTCACCAAACCTTAAGCTAAGAGGTCACCTGGTGCAACACAGTCTTGAGAGGTGTTACGGGACAGACAGAACCCACTGGGATGTGTCGTACCGAGTATCAAAGTGACTCGATTTGTTCCGACGTCAGGTACACTAGTCTAACTAATCAAAAGACACTAACAACAAAAGTCAGACGTGAGTTATACGGTCGTTTAAACCTTTTGAGTCGTTACCGGTGTCCTGACCTTTTCCAGTCAAAAGTAAGGTTAGGGTTTCTTTCCGTTACGGTTTCTTACGAGTTTGATGGTGTGTTAACGTGAGTAGAGTGTACGATCATTTCATTACGAGTTTTAAGAGGTTCGGTCCGAAGTCGTCATGCAGTTGACACTTGAAGGTCTACAAGTTCGACCAAAATCTTTTCCGTCTCCTTGGTCTCTAGTTTAACGGTTGTAGGCGACCTAGTAGTTTTTTCGTTCTCTCAAGGTCTTTTTGTAGATGAAGACAAAATAACTGATACGGTTTCGGAAACTGACACACCTAGTGTTGTTTGACACCTTTTAAGACTTTCTCTACCCTTATGGTCTGGTGGACTGGACGGAGAACTCTTTGGATATACGTCCAGTCCGTCGTTGTCAATCTTGACCTGTACCTTGTTGTCTGACCAAGGTTTATCCTTTTCCTCACGCAGTTCCGACATATAACAGTGGGACGGATAAATTGAATATACGTCTCATGTAGTACTCTTTACGTCTTGACCTTCTTTGTGTTCGATCTTAGTACTAACGGTCCTCTTTATAGTTATAGGAGTCTATACGTCTACTATGGTAGGAATACCGTCTTTCGTTTCTTCTCGATTTCGCGGAGAACTACTTTCACTTTCTCCTCTCACTTTTTCAACCGAATTTCGAGTTGTAAGTCTTTTGCTTCTAGTACCGTAGGCCAGGGTAGTGAAGTACCCTTTATCTACCGTTTGTCACCTTTGTCACAGTCTGAAATAAAACCCCCCGAGGTTTTAGTGACGTCTACCACTGACGTCGGTACTTTAATTTTCTACGAATGAGGAACCTTCTTTTCAATACTGGTTGGATTTATCGTATAAGTTCTCGTCTCTGTAATGAAACGGTTGTTTCCAGGCAGATCAGTTCCGATACCAAAAAGGTCACCAGCACATACCTATACTCTCAACCTGACACTTCTTTCGACTCGCGGTTTCTTAACTACGAAAACTTGACACCACAACCTCTTCTGAGAACGCTCAGGGAACCTGACGTTCCTATAGGTTGGTCAGGTAAGACTTCCTCTAGTAGGAACCCTAAAGAAACCTTCCTTACTACGATTTCGACTTTGAGGTCATCAAACCGATGGAGTACACTTCTCAACTGAGTAACCTTTTCTCAGACTACGACCCTCCCTAATCCCCGTCCTCCTCTTCCCCTACTGTCTCCTACTCTACCGACCTACCGTAGTGGTGGAGTTACCTGCACTCAGACTTACTTGAGACCCTCAACCACTACCTGTCCCTCTGGACCGTACGACGTTAAGTACCCCAGTGTTTCTCAGCCTGTGCAGACTCACTGAGTTGACGTGACGTGACGGAGACTACCTCTTCCTATTCTCTGAATACCTCCGAAGGACTACCCTCTCTCTCTGACTCTCCCTTTGACACAGAACAAGACTTCCCACCCGATACGAGTCATTTAGAAATTAGGTTAAAAGACAACTAGCACCCCGACACAAGGGAGGGACAACGAACTGGACTCCGGTTTGATACCACCTATTACCTCTGGAGGAAGTTTTCCAGGGTACGTCTTTGGCGACGTGAGTCACGGAGGTTGGGACGTCGATCCGGTGGTGACTGAGGACGGAAGTGACCTCCGAGGACCTGTGAGTACTGGTTTAGACCCAGTCAGAGAACACCTCAGTGACGAGGAAAGAGGACCCAGGACCACACGTGTTCGAAAACAAACACGGGAGGTTCTGACACAAAGGGTTAGGGGACATTCAAGACTACCTAGATACCACCCCAATTACCACTGGAGGGGTTCTCCTGAATACGGTATGGGTCCAGACGACGTGGGTCTCGGGAACGTAGAGGTTGTCAGATGACGACTAGGGACGTCCTCTGTGAGTTTGTGTCAAAACCGAGTCAGAGACACCACAGAGACCCAGGACCACACGTGTTTCAAACAAACTCGGGAGACTGTAGAGACCACCCATCCCCCACACTAAGATTTACACTAAAACGGGGAGAATGGTAGAACGACACCGAAGAGGAAACGGGGATCTACACCCCATAGAAAAAAACTACCCTAGGTTGTAAGAAGACAACTCCACACACTACATCTCCCGTCGTTAGTACAGACGAGGTGAGTGTAACGTCTACGATTGAGTTATAAATAAAGAACTTATTCACGTAACTAGAAATATAAGAGATTAAACACGGGACAGTCAAAATTATGATAAATAACCCGAATGAAAAGGATAAAATCACGGTTAGTCGATTCCGAATATAAAGTAAAATCCAAAAAATTATAATTGAAACGAAAAATAAAAATCGATTTTATTATAAAATATATCCTAAAAAAATAATTTTTCTCACAAAACAAATCATTAATCCTGTCTAAAAACAACTTCAACTTTTTAATTTCAATGATTTAACTTAGATCCGGATAATTTTTAAGAATTGTAAACTGAAAAATAGATCACTAACAATATAAATCATGATAAATTGAAAAGAAAACACATAAAAAGACAATCGACTACGATAAGAATTATTCAGAAGAACTCTGACTCAGGTACTTTCTATGCTATATCTATAAAAAACTGAATTTGTCAGTTCCTCACTTATGATTTAACATACACAATCGAAAAATTAAGTCTCAAGATGAGATGAGAATTTCATCAACTTCTCATATACAAGATATAGTAAAGTAGAGACACTTTTCCATCCTACAGTGGATACTAATACTCCTGATTATTCTCTTTTTTCAGAAGAGAAAAATCACGAAAAGGTAGAAATTATATTCACTTTTTCACTTTCAACAAGTTAACACAGGCTGACAAACGTTGGGGTACCTGAGGTCCGGTCATATGACCTCACCCATCACAATGGAAGAGGTCCCTTAGAAGGGTTCGGTCCCTAACTTGGGTCCAGAGGGTGTAACGTCCACCTAAGAAATGGTCGATTCGATGGTGTCTTCGGGTTCTTATGATCTCACCCATCAGATAGGGAAACGGGTGTAACTAACTTGGGTCCAGCATTAAGACGTTGGACTAAAAGGGTGGACTAACTTGGGTCCAGAGGGTACAACGTCCATCTAAGAAATGGTCGACTCTGAGGTCCCTTCGGGTTCTTATGATCTCACCATCGGATAGGGAAGAGGTCCCCTAGAAGGGTTGGGTTCTTAGTTTGGGTCCAGAGGATGTAACGTCAGTCTAAGAAATGGTCGACTCGATGATCCCTTCGGGAAATTATATTCCTAAGAATTATAATACAGTACGATAAAATAAATAAAAAAAATTAAATTAAAAAATAAAAAAAAATTTAAAATTTTAGAAATTAAGAATGTACGCAAGGGTTTGTACTTGGGGGGAGGGTGGAGGGAGGGGTGTTGTAGAGAGACCCAGTAGGGGTACATGGTCGGGGTTCGTTCGACGTGGGATACAGTCTGTACCTGACCGCTAAGTTAAGAATGTACTGTCATATGTACAATCTTAAGGGTAAGAGGGTTTAGTAGGGTGGGAGAGGGAGAGGGAGACTCAGGTTTTCAGACCATATGTGTAGACACAGAAAAAAGGACAGAACGTATGTCCCAGCAGTAACGGTAGAAGGATTTAAGGTATATATACACAATCATATGACATAACCACAAAAAGAAAGACCGAATGAAGTGAGACATATTAACCGAGGTCAAAGTGGGTAGAGTAGTCTTGACTAAGTTTACTTAAGAAAAATTGCCGACTTATTATGAGGTAACACATATACATGGTGTCGAAAGAATAGGTAAGTAGACGACTACCTGTAGATCCAACAAAGGTACAGGACCGATAATATTTGTCACGACGCTACTTGTAACCCCATGTACACAGAGAAAGTTAAGACCAAAGGAGCCACACATACGGGTCTTCACCCTAACGACCCAGTATTCCATCAAGATAAACGTTAAAAAATTCCTTAGAGGTGTGACAAGAGGTATCACCGACATGATCAAACGTAAATTTTAGATATTGGAACTAAAATTTTTTTTAGATCCAACTAAACGGTGGATAATTTCAGAAAAGAAAAAAATTTCAAAGATATTACATTTAAAATTCTTACAGAGGAAACTTCACTAACTTATTAATAAAATTACATTCGTAATAAATGTCGTTTTAATGATTAAAGAAAATCGGTAGTCTTCTACTTCTAGTTTGACTTCTAAGTTTATCCTCTAGGTAGTTTTGGTTTCTTTGTTGATTATTAAAAATAAATCTTTTGTACCTTTTTATAGGAACACTATTCCAATAATTATTGTCACGGTTTAAAGTATTTTTTTTACTCTTAAAATTGGTCAAGAGTCACTTATTATTATATGTAGTCAAGGGTCTCAGAGTCACATTAAGTCGTGTGTATAACCTCTCGTTTTGGTCATTATTGACGTAAGATGTCCAACGTTCCACGCTACGTACCCATGTTTGTCTCTCACTTGAATGTTACCTCCTTTTTAATCTACGACGGTATGTTACACTATATTAAAGTTTTACATTTACATCTTTACTTCACAGAAGAAAAACATTACAACTTTCCATGTTACTTTTACAATTCCGTCTATGGTGACCTCCCGTCCTTTAGGAATCTTTGTTGATTATAAGATTTTGGAATTGGACTCTAAAACGTAAACAAAATTACAAATCTTAGAGTGATTGTATTATTTCTTACTCTTATAAAAACATCGATTCGTTGATCTACTTTCATAAGTCTTCTACATAAATAAAAAATCATAATGATTAAATACGAAATTAAAGGGTATCCATAAAAGTTATGGAAATCATACAGAATTTTAAAAAATCTTTTATGATATATACATTTAAATGATAATAAGAATACGACTAATAGTATAATACTTTACGACGACAAATACCTAATTTTTACAAATAACGAAGACACTTTACTTTTATAGAGGACGGTACAATTATTTGTTCTCTACAGTGTCAGTAGTCGTAAAAGACTGGAGGTTTACACTTACTTCCGAGGGTTTTGACCCTAGGTCACCTACGACGGTGAGGGATACCACTAACGACTCCTCGACCCCCTTACGTTCTTCGTTTTACTTGTTCCTTTGTTCTAACCGGGGTCCATCGACTCCACGTATACTGTCCTTACTTAAGTCACTAAGGTCTCTGAACGTAGAAGGGCATGTATCTTACGGTTTAAGGAATGGAACTATGACTAGAAACTACAAGTTTGACAGACGAAGGAGACAACATGAACATATATCGGACTGAAGGGGAGAACGGGAGAACCTCGTGAAAAGAGTCTCGATGACTCTACGACAGAGGTTCCGAATCTCAGGATTTGTAAGGGTGGTTTATTTTATTCACAGATGAAAGTCCAACACTGCCATAAAAAATCAACTGTTAAGAAACAATGTAAATAAAATTTTAAATCAATGTCAACATACAAAACATTTTTATAAGAGAAGGTTCTTAAATTCTGTCTTTTATTATGATTTATTATAAGTTATACATAATATCGGATTAATATTCTAAAGGAATCGACGAATAGAATTTATAATATGACAACAATTTTTAAGACCGTAATTAAAAATCTATTTTATAAAAAGATTAAACCTCTTTTTAAAAAACAACCACGAATATAATTAAGTTTCCTTACAAAAAAGAGAAGTTCTCTTTTTTTTTACAAAGTTGCGAAAACATTTTCTTAATAAGTTGTAACCTTTCAATAAATACAAATGATTAAAATTATAATGTATTCTAAAGGTATTTATGATATAATCTTAGAGAGTAAACATTTCATAGCCGAAACAAAGGTTGTATTGTGAATAAAAACAACAGTTCCAAAATTTACACCTGTGATCAGTGTAATCTTTTACCTGTAGACATACAATGTTTCACTGGTTGTTCCCCGTAAGACTATAGATTGATCGTTTTTATTTTATCCCTAAAGACAATTTCACTAATCTATTACGTAAAAATGTACATATGGATATGTATAGTGAGGTGTCAAACAAAACGTCTCCACTAGACTTTGTATTAAATCTTTGTGATTATAAATTTCTCATCGTCAGAAGTCCCAAAATCGATCAAAATCCCTCAAGAGAAAGACCGGAGTCTCTTGTGTTACTTGAGGATTCATTAAAATTCCTATTATTAGGAGAGTACGTTCCACTTATATTAATAGACTACATGTGACTATCAAAAGTTTTCCGACCTATAACTAATAGGACTATAAGTTATTTTCCATAAGGTATCACCTAACTAATAGGACTCGTAATAAAACGTTTAATACTATATAACATCATTTCTTCTGGATATATACCTTTTCTTCTGATATCACCACTATAATCTCATTCTAACTCGAAACTTAGTCTAACCAAAGTTTATAGTTTGTTTAACTAAAAAAGGTTATGTCAACTTTCAGATGGTCAATAATTTTCGTATAAGTAATGTTTTCAGGTACGAATCAATATAAAAATAGTTATAGTATTACACCGTCAATTCGAATCACTTCACTTATTCTTATATCCCATTACTGATGTGTGTTATTTTCCCTTCATTCTACGTCATATTATTTCCTAAATTTGAACGGAGTATTCTCTAGACCTAAAAAATGGAAACCCAAACATTCCATTAGAGATTCGAGTACCTCACAATACGGACTATCTTCATTGAAACAAACGGACCCCTGGAACTCGGTTCTGTCTATCACACTAAATTCTCGTGCGACTTCAGTCGGTACACCCGTTAGTTAGTACGGTGACACTACCTCGGTTTCTTTCTGAGAGCTGTGGTTCCGAGTACACTCGTAGACGTAAACCGTCATGAAACATAACAGTCTATAACTATGGTCCTTTAATTATGAGGGGTACTGAACATCTTCCGACGATGACGACGATTCAGCGAAGTCAACACAGACTGAGACACGCTGGGGTGTCTACCGTCGGGTGGTCCGAGGTGGTAGGGACCCTAAGAAGTCCGTTCTTGTGAGCTCACCCAACGGTAAAGGAAGAGGTCACGTACTTTCACTTTTCACTTTCACTTCAGTGAGTCATTCACAGACTGACAAGTACTGGGGTACTTGATGTCGGATGGTCCGAGGGGGTAGGGACCCTAAGAGATCCGTCCTTATGACCTCACCCAACGGTAAAGGAACAGGTTACGTACTTTCACTTTTCACTTTTCACTTTCACTTCAGCGAGTCAGCACAGGCTGAGAATCACTCGGGTACCTGACGTCGGATTGTCCGAGGAGGCAGGTACCCTAAAAGGTCCGTTCTCATGACCTCACCCCACGGTAACGGAAGAGGTTTTCATTCATGTCTAAATACATTATTTTTTCTGGTTATGTAAAATTGTATGAAGTATTTTTTATGATCAAATCTAAAAGAGAACCACTTTATTAAATTACTTTTTTTATCCACTACAAATATGTAAGACTTCAACATCTTTGTGACAAGAAGGTCTCGAGGAGTTTTCATAATTCGAAGTCAACGAAAGTTAACATTAATGAACTATAATTATCATTCGGGAAATAATCGTACGAAGGAAAGGAAAGAGTGTAGAAGTTAAGGTATTGTCACAAAAAACTCTAGTGTGGGGTTTGTATGATGTACGTGAATTTAAGAACCGAATACGAAACGGAGACTCCATTAGGTACTTTTTCTTTTCACTTTCAGTGAGTCAGCATACGTTGAAAACGTTGGGGCACCTGACTGACATCGTACGGTCCGAGGAGACAAGTATCTTAAGAGGTACGGTCTTATGACCTCACTCATCGACAAGGGAAGACGTCCCCTAGAAGGGTTGGGTCCCTAGTTTGGGTCTAGGGGACGAAACGGCCTCCTAAGAAATGACAGACTCGGTGGTCCCTTCTCCTCCATTAGGTATGACTGTCCAAAATATTTCCCTGGTATTGTTTACTGATTTACTTAACAGAAACAACCACAGTGAGTTTACAATTGCAACGATCGAAAGACCAAAATGTCAAGAGAACATCATCAAAAATTAAAGACGGTGGACGACTTTTGAGTTATTTACCCTGATCGTCGTATATCTGTTCACTTCTCTCTTAATCACTTTACTTTATAAGTATTCAATAGGTTTACGTCTTCTCTTTTTATCTTTTGCACTTTCTTTCAATTTGTTATTGTTCCTATATTACTCTGTGAGGTTGTATACAAATTGACTTCATAGTCATCATCTCCTCTCTTTACCTTATCTCCGTGTTAAACTTCTCTATTACTGACTCTTAAAAAGTCTTAAATAGTTACTATGATTAGGTGTTTAAATTCTTACGGGTGTTAAAGGTTCATCATATTTATTATACTTTGGGTACGGATCTGAGTCGTATCACTTTACCACTTCAGAGTTTCTGTGTCTTCTAGAACTTTCGTTAACCTCTCTTTTTCTGACCGAAGGATCTTCCTTCTGTTATGACAATAAAATTTTTCGTTATTACTTACGGTTTTCTGTTGACTTTTATGGTAGGTTTAGGACTATCCTTTTATTGTCAGAGAGATCTTAACACAAAGATCGGGATGTCTCGTCATAAACTAAGGTCCCGAGTCACCATTTTTTAAACGGACTTTACGTACCCAACTTAAGGAACAACCCTTCTAGGTGACCTCTTCCTTTACCGTTGGGGTGAGGTTATAAGAACGGACCTTTTAGGGTACCTGTCTCTTGGACCACCCAAAGTCAGGTAACCCAGTGTTTTCTCAAACTGTGTAGTATCACTGTTTTGTTGTCGTTTGATCGGTTGTGATCGTACTTCCTGGGTTTGAACGTCCGATACCGTTAAAAATAAATTCGAAAAACTTATATATCTCATCACGAAAGAGAACCACCTCTTTCAAAGATTAAAAAAGTGACACACCAGAAATTGTATATACGAGTCAAAAGGATGACGAAGATAAGAAAATCCGGGAGAAATATAATTGACACATCGTGAACTTTAACAGGGTCACTTCCTGAAAAAAAAAAAAGTCACGACAGAGACTACCAGATACTACATATAAGGGAATACGAACAACGATTCCTCTATGGTGCAAAAGAGTAAACAAATTTTAATAATCATCATAATTTTAAGAGAAATTATATTTAAATTGTATACGTCTTATGTAGTACACTTATGTAGTACGGACCCCCCGATAGACTTCGTGTCGACCTTAGTTCTAACGGCCCTCTCTATTGTTAATGGAGTCTATGCGTGGAATACCATCTTTCACTTCTTCTTGATCTTGAAGAACTACTTCCACTTTCTCCTCTCACTTTTTAGACCGAGTTTTAAATTGCAAGTTTTTTGATTCAAGTATCGTAGGTAAGGGTAGTGAAGTACGGTTTATCTACCCTGTTTTACCTTTGTCACTCTCTGAAGTAAAAGAACCCGAAAAGTCAAAGTTTTAGTAACGTCACTGACTTCGGTACTTTAATTTTGTGCGAACGAGGAATCTTCTTTTCGATACTGGTAGAATCTGTCGTATAATTTTTCGTCTCTGTAGTGAAACGGCTGTTTCCAGGCATATCAGTTTCGACGCCAAAAAGGTCATCAGTATATACCTACACTTTCAACTTGGTATTTCTTCTGACTCACGGTTTCTTAACTACGAAAACTTGACACCACAACCTCTTCTGAGAAGTCTCAGGGAACTTGACGTACCTCTAGTTTGGTCAGTCAGGATTTTCTTTAGTTAGGACTCATAAGTGACCTTCCTGACTACGACTTCGAGATCATGAAACCGTGGACTACGTTTCTTGACTGAGTAATCTTTTCTGGGACTACGACCCTTTCTAACTTCCGTCCTCCTCTTCCGTTGATTTCTCCTACTCTACCAACCTACCGTAGTGGTTGAGCTGTACTCAAACTCGTTCGAGACCTTCTACCACTTTCTGTCTTCTCGGACCGTACGACGTCAGGAACCCCAGCATTTCTCAGCCTACATTGACTTACTGACTTGTTACTGTCGAAACTGTACATGACGAACTGAAAAAACTTACTCAGAACGACCCATCACATAAGAACCATCATCCGAGAAGGTAAAGTAGTGAAGTTTATATAGTGAAAACTATATCGGTAAACATTTCGGTAAGAGAAGACCGAACATCTCAAAGACAACTCTTTAATCGATAATGGGACTACTCTCAAGGGAACATACAACAGTAAAAAGGGAATAGTGCAAGTTATAAAAACAGAAAATCGAAACAGTCAAACTGTCGTAAGTAACATTTCAACAAGAAGGATCTGAAACAACTGATAATAGAAAGGGTACAATTCCTTCAAATGTCGATAACAGAGAAGTTTATCAAAGAGTCTAGGAAAGAGAGAGAGAAGAACAAGACCCTTACGTTTATAACCACGTAAATTACAACAGGGTCTCTTAGGGTTCCTATCCCCTCGGACCACCCGACGGCAGATACCCCAGCGTGTCTCAGCCTGTACTGACTTCGTTGAATCGTCGTCGTCGTTGTCGTCGTCGTCTCCAGAGTATCCGACAGAAGTAAAGAAAAGTAAGAAAAAAGATATAAGACAAGACTTCGTCACTAAAGTCACTAAGACAGGGGGTCTAGTAAATAGACAAGAAGACGGAGTCAATAAGACGATAACTAAGGAAGATAAGTCCGAAGGGAACATGGAGTCGACCATTTCTTAGATGGAGGTTACGTCCTCTGGGACCAAGTTAAGGACCCAACCCTTCTAGGGGACTTCTTCCCTAGCCGATGTGTAAGGTCATAAGAACCCTAAGGGACCACCGAGTCTACCACTTCTTAGACGGACGTCACACCCATCTGGACCCAAGTTAGGGACCCAACCCTTCTATTTTAGAGGACCTCCTTCTGTACCGTTGGGTGAGGTCATAAAACGGACCTCTAGGGTCATTGTCTTCTCGGACGTACCGATGTCAGGTACCCCAGTGTTTCTCAGGCTGTACTGACTTGTTGATTCGTGTCGAGTCGTGTCACATAATAAGTGGAAACAAATAAGAAAAAAAGAAGATTCAGAAATCATTCATAAAGAATATAGAAGAGGTCACGAAAAGACTCTAGGATCTAATAGAAGTGATAGTAATAAGACTTAAGAAAAAAAGACCTTCCAACGGATAGAGGTGAAGTAAATCAATAAAAAGACTCCAAAATAAAACATGGAAGTAGACTCTGTATTGTAAGATGAAAAAGTAAGATTAATTGAAAGACATTACACCAAAAACAAAATCGACGACACCCTGACAACCAGAAGAACGAAGAAGACAGACGAGAGACCACTTATTCCGATTCTCCGAACACATTCGAAGGACTACCCTCCCTGACCGTCACCCTTTTTGACCAAGAACAAGACCACCCGTCCCGGAACGAGTCATTTCGAAATTAGGTTAAGAGACGACTACCCTCCCCAACCCGAGGGACACCATCAACAAACCGGACTCCGTAGGGTCGGGACCCCAGATGTCAGAGAGACCATCCCTATTACCGTTGGAGGTTCTCCCGGTTGCCCATGGAAGGGTCTACACGACGGTCCCGGAATAGGGACCACTTGGGGACGGTTGGGTGTGGAGGTGTTCTCTGGGAGGTTGTGATCGTTCATCAAAACCAAGTTAGTGGACACCTCAATGATGAAGAAAGAGGACCCACAAACACACGTTTCTAAAACACACAAGGGAGATTCTGACCTCAGATATAAAGGGGATGAGTAAACTTTCACGATATTATTTTAGGTGACCTGAAGTACCAGTCTAAGGGACCCCTAAGAGTCAGAGAAACTACCTAGGGGTCCGATCCTTCGGACTGAACCCCAAGTCTTGGAAGTGTCGTCAACCTCTTGAAGAAACCATAATAAAAAGATGTCAAACACCCAACGGGTGGACCACCCATACGTTAAAATAAAATAGTACTAACGTCGGGGATGGCAGAGTGACACCGAAGAAGAAACAGAAACCTGTATCCTAAAACACACACACACACACCCAAGATCACAGGAGGACAATTACCAACAAGTTGTCGATCAACTCTAAAATCACGAGAACGTCCTCCTCTACTCACGTGTAGGAAGATGAGACGGTAGAACTTGGTCTTCGATACCGTAAAAGAAAAAGTGAATCTCTTCAGGGAAATTGTAAACAACATTTTGACCAAACCACCACGACTTGAGAAAATCGAAAATGAACAGATATTTTGAATAAAACCACCTGTTACTCAAACTTACTTTAGACTTACTTTCGGAACTACCCACACACAACAAATCGAACCAACATCGAAAGACGGAAAACACAGTAATACATATATCACGGTGAGGGAAGAGTGGACGTGTTGGAGACGAATTTTCAGTCGTCTATTGAAATACCCTTAAAGGAAAGTACGTTGAATAACGAAAAGGGAACGACGAAAAATCATGAGGGAGAAAAAACATTATAAATAAACCTACTCAGTTCAGTGTACACCGTAGAAAGTAACACCACGATCAACACCGTACACCCACCCAAATCAACGGGACACCGTATACCCTAGGATCGAGGGGTTAGTCCCAAGTTTGGGTATAGGAGACTTGACGTTTCGTCTGAGAGTTGGTAACCTGGTGGTCCCTTCAGGGTGAGGGAGAAATTAAAAACTGTAAAATTGATATTACACAGAACCAGACAATGAGAAAACCAACTAGAAAAAATCCTGTGTCAAGAAGGAATTAGACCTACAAACGAAGGAGAAGGAAGAATCTCTGTAAAGGTAGAAAATATAGAAGTTTATATAAGAGACGGAGATGAAACACAGAAGAGGAAGACCCTGGGAAGGGGATATTATACTTACTATCATTTGATAGGAGTAAAGAAAAATAAGTAAGAAAAAAGCCCAGTCGAAGTCAGTAAAGGTAATAAGACAGAAGGTCGAGTGACTAGACAAAGAGACATAGTAAATTAGGTTATAACTAAGGAAGATCACATAAAATTTTAACGTCAATAATAAAAGAAGTAGAGACCAAGAAGAGACGTAAAAGAGAAACAACTTCTGAAGGTTGATAAGGTTATAAGAGGACTCAAAAACATGTAGAAATGTCAGTAATAAAACTCGACAAATAATCCATCTAACGAATAGAGGTGATATGAACAAAGAGGAGACCTTAAAATAGAACAATGAAAACCACCCCCTCCGTCCCCTGAATAAGGAGACAGTGGAATAAACGAAAAAGAAAAGGGGGGTTACATAAACCATCTAACCAATGTAAACGGTTAGAACCTCTTCACTGTAAAACATCCTCTATGGGATACGAAGGGTCCTCACGTGAGGGTAGACCATAGGTCTCGATATACAAGATCCCCACAGGAGATACACCCGATATACACAGGATAACAACACCCGACTGATGATAGTTGGTAGATCGGGAACACCGACCGAGGGTCAGGTATACCACCGGTCTTAGATGGAACACGTCTCAGACGAACGGTGACCACTCACCCCGGTCCAGTACTCTACCGACCGAGACCTCGGATTCCACCAAGGTCCCGTTCGTAACCGGATAACCATCTACCCACCATCGATCTATTGATACGAGACTCCCATCCACGGACACTCGGACCCCAAGGACTTAGATCATAGTTAGACGATCATCCGTCCTGACCAAGGACTGTACCGAATGAAGTTTCAGGTCCCTTAGGATTTCGACCACAATCAGGTGAACATTCACCCGGACTTAGGACCATACCTAAAACTCACCAGACTACACAGAACCTCGACCATAATTAAACGACCATCCGTCCGGTACCGGGTTCTCCAGGACTTCTAACACGACCGGATAACCGTCCACCTGGGTTCTGGGTATAGGTCCCCTCGTAGCACTCTGAAAGAGTGACTGACTACAAGTTAACGTAGGTGTTCTTTGTGATCCACTTACATATTTTGATGGGTAAATTTGACTCAGTGTACATATGTGTTTTACTTGTGTGTAGATAGTTTTTGAGTCGTCAACGGAGTTAAGTGACATAATACAAAATTCAACAGTGTAAACCTATAGAACCTCTTCTTTTACCGTTGGGTGAGGTCATAAGAACGGACCTCTTAGGGTCCTTGTCTCCTCGGATCACCCGACGGCAGATACCCCAGCGTGTCTCAGTCTGTGCTGACTTCGCTGCGTCATCGTCGTCGTATATTTATCTATATATTTATAGTTGTAAGTTTTGGATAGATTCATACAACTAAGTCTAAACTACCTCTTTATTTTTTGAACGGTCTGGTCGATTCGATTCTGTTACATCGTGGTGGTTACTTACAATTTCCTTGAAGAGATCCTTTGTGTTCTCTTTTTTTCTGGATATCTTTTATTTGGGTTTTGTTAATGCTTTTACCATTAGCCTAGTATGTATAGTTATTAATGGAATTTACATTTTCCTAATTGACGTGGCTGCTTTTATGGATCTGACCGACCCACCTACTCTTGTACACGTACATACGTGAAGGTGAATGGTGTAGTGAGATGAACTGGGGGAGGACGACGACGACGACGATTCAGCGAAGTCAGTACAGACTGAGACACTCTGGGGTATCTGTTCTGTCGGCGGGTGGTCCGAGGCGGCTGGGACCCTAAGAGGTCCGATTTTGTGACCTCACCCATGAACTGGGGGATTTAATATACATTAATAAAACATAATAATTAGTACAAGGGTAATACCGAAGTTGACATTAATAGAAAACGAAAAAGAGACCTATAACTAACACTTTTGACTACTTGTAGAAAATGAGAACACTAATACATCGATCACTTTCTTTCTTTCACTTCAGTGAGTCAGCACACACTGAGAAACGTTTGGGTGCCTGACATCGGGTGGTCCGAGGAGACAGGTACCCTAAGAGGTCCGTTCTTATGACCTCACCCAACGGTAAAGGAAGAGGTCTCCTAGAAGGGCTGGATCCCTAGCTTGGAACCAGAGGACGAAACGTCCATCTGCGAAATGGGAGACTCGGTGGTCCCTTCGGGAACTAATACATCGACAATGAGTGAATTATGGTAACATATTACTAACCAGTTGTCTTTTTATTATGTTGAGACATAGTGGTTTTGATCCTAAATTCTCTTTTGGGACATTAGTAAAAGATTTTAGGTCTACGTATAGTCTTAATAGAAACTTCGAAAATTTTTTATTTTTACGAGTTCATAACGAAAAAAAGGGGAGTCTCGAGGACTATCCAAAGATCACTCGTCAGTACAAATTTTTGTTGACCTGAGATACTACTAGAAAATAGATCAAACAAAGTGAAAAAGATAAAGTATAAGTTAAGAAAGTAAAGTAAGTCAATACAAAAGGTTAAAGAGGTAGAGAAGAAAAAAAATACAAGAAAGACTTCTGAAATAGTTCGTAAACCTTTTCGAAAACATATGTATATATATTTATACGTATGATATATATAAAATCTTTCGAATACTTAAAAACGTTTTGATTTTTAATATACTTTAAAACTAAAGTGAAGAAACTAAATCATATTTACGATCTAAAGATTAATTTTTTATCTGTTGTTCGTAGTTTCTAAATGGTAAATTGTGTGCCTTGATTTCAGTTATAAAACATTATTGGATATTACCCTTTATTAGACTTTTTATTATATACACATATACATATTGACTTAGTGGACGACACTTGGACTTTGTAACATTCAGTTAATATATATATATACGATTCTTTAATATATATATTATATATTCTAAAATTAATATTATATTAAATTTTTAATATTAAGTTAATATATATATATATTTCCTCTTTTCCTTTTACGGGATTGATCTTTGTCCTTTTAATGTTTTCTTGTTTTAGAGTAACCATTTCCATTATCCATATTTTCCACATTTAGTTGGTGTATAATCGATTACACGCGTACACACGATACAACGAAGTCAGCACAGGTTGAGATACCTGATATCGAGTGGTCCGAGGAGACAGGTACCCTAAGAGGTCCGTTCTTATGAACTTCACCCAAGGGTACGGGAGGAGGTCACATAGTAGAAGGATTGGGTTCCTTGTTTGGGTGTAGAGGACACCGAGGTCGTAATGTCCACCTAAGAAATGGTAACTCGGTGACCCCTTCGGGTATATTCAATAATTCTTCCAATTTTCTACTTTCGCCAGTTAGTTTATATATAGGTGTTATAAATCAATTCCATATGTATTTTTTCTGAAGGGACATCGAGTTTACCATTTCTTGGACGGACACTCCGTCCTCTGGTCCCAAGTTAGGGACCGAATCCTTCAAGGAGACCTCTTCGTTTACCGTTAGGTGAGGTCATAAGAACGGATCTCTTAAAGTACCTGTCTCTTCGGACCACCCGATGTCAGACACCCCAACGCTTCTCAGTCTGTACTGACTCACTGAATGTGTGTATGTATTTTTTCTACAATTTAAACTACAATTTCTGTTATTTGAAACACCCGTCTATCTTATGTTCAAACAATTTTAGGTAAACCTGAACTCTCTATTAGTTAAATTAATATACACTGTAGTGTTTTTTTTAGACATTATATATTTGTGTGTGTTTCTTCTTTCCTTAGGTCAATGTTGTGATTGTATTATTAGATTAGTAATTTCTTCACCGTTTTCTTGTTTTTTCTTGATGTTTTTGTTGGGGTTTGTTATTCTACCGGTATACATGTATGTATAGTTATTAATAATATTTAAATGTACCTGTCATACGAGATTAGGTTTCTATATCTGACTGACTTACCTATGTTTTTATTCTGAGTATATATAGACGAATATTCTCTGACTGAAATATATATTTCGATGTGTGTCTGACTTTAACTTTCTTACCTTTTTCTATAAAGTACATTTATCTTGAGTTTCGACCACATAGTTTTGAATATAGTCTATTTTTTCTGAAACTTTGTTTCTGATATCCTTCGTTGTTTCTTCCTATAACGTATTACTATTTCCTTAGTTAGGTTATTCTTCTATATTGATATCGTTTATATATACATGGGTCGTATCCTGGTGAAGTTATGTATTCTGTTTGTGAAGTCAAGTCAGAGAGTCAGCACAGGCTGAAAAACACTGGGGTACTTGACGTCGTACGGTCCGGCGGGACAGGTAGTGGTTGAAGGCATTAAGTGGGTTTGAGTACAGGTAACTCAGTCACTACGGTAGGTTGGTAGAGTAGGAGAGAGCAGGGTAAGAGGAGAACGGGAGTTAGAAAGTATTTTAGTCCCAGAAAAGGTTACTCAGTCGAAAAGCGTAGTCCACCGGTTTCATAACCTCAAAGTCGAAGTTGTAGTCAGGAAGCTTACTTGTGGGTCCTAACCAGAGGAAATCCTACCTAACCAACCTAGAGGAACGTCAGGTTCCCTGAGAGTTCTGAGAAGAGGTTGTGATGTCAAGTTTTCGTAGTTAAGAAGCCACGAGTCGAAAGAAATATCAGGTTGAGAGTGTAGGTATGTACTGATGACCTTTTTGGTTTCGGAACTGATCTACCTGGGAACAACCGTTTCATTACAGAGATGAAAAATTATACAACAGATCCACCCAGTATCGAAAGGAAGGTTCCTCATTCACAGAAAATTATAGTCCCGACGTCAGTGGTTGACGTGACTAAAACCTCGGGGGGGGTTTTTTTCAGTCGGTGACAAAGGGGTAAATAAACGGTACTTCACTCCCTGGTCTATGATACTAGAATCAAAAGACTTTCAACTCAAAATTCTGTTGAAAAAGTGAGAGGAGAAAGTGAAAGTAGTTCTCTGAGAAATCAAGAAGAAGTGAAAGACGGTATTCCCACCACAGTAGACGTATAGACTCCAATAACTATAAAGAGGGTCGTTAGTACTAAGGTCGAACACGAAGAAGGTCGGGTCGTAAAGAGTACCACATGAGACGTATCTTCAATTTATTCGTCCCACTGTCATATGTCGGAACTACGTGAGGTAAAGGATAAACCTTGGTCAGACAACAAGGTACAGGTCAAGATTGACAACGAAGGACTGGACGTACATCCAAAGAGTTCTCCGTCCAGTCCACCAGACCATAAGGGTAGAGAACTTCTTAAAAGGTGCCAAATAACACTAGGTGTGTCGGTTTCCGAAACCTTATCAGTTATTTCGTCTTTATTTGCAAAGAGACCTTTAGAGAACGAAAAAACTACTAGGTCGCCTACAACCGTTAAACTAGAGACCAAGGAGACGGAAAAGATTTTGGTCGAACCTGTAGACCTTCAAGTGTCAAGTGAACAACGACTCCGTACCGAACCTCTTAAAACTCGTAATGAAATGATTGTACACTATACTCACTTCGACATACCATCAAACTCGTAAGAAACCGTAACGGAAATAAACCCTAACCTTACTTTTGACTGGAAAAGGTCAGGACACCGGTGACGAATCAAAAGGTTGAAACTACTGTATAACTCACGACGTGAAAGTGTCGTAGTAGAAAATCCTAAACTTTATCAAGGTGAACTTAAAGTAGTCGAGGTGAACAAGTATCAGTACGAAGGATTCCGGGTGAACTGAAGTTTAAGGTCTTACAGACTAACACCCACTCACTAGTGTGGTAACACGAATAAACGTAGAATTTCTAGTAAAAACATGTCAAGAAGACACATAAGAACGGTGGAGAAGAATTATAGAAGACGAAGACAATCAAGGTATGGTAAAGACAGGAAATAATACGGGAAGAAACGTACTTTACAAAGAAACCATAGAGATTAAAAGAACTTCTCTAGAGATCAGAAAGGTAAAATAACAAAAGGAGAACAAGAAACGTAACTAGTGACTCCTTCCGAAAGAATAGAGAGGAACGATTAGAAACCTTGAGACGTAAGTTTACCCATATAGAAAGGAAAAAAGGAAACGAAAAGCGAAGAGAAAAGTGTCGATAAACATTCCGGAGGAGTCTGTCGGTAAAACGAAAAAACGTAAAGAAAAGGGACCCCTACCAGAAATGGAAGAGAGGACATGTTACAGTACTTGGAGGTAGGTATCAAGTAGTCCGTGAGATAGTCTAGATCAGGGAATTTATATAAAGAGTGAAGGTGACATGTCAGTAATCCTTAAACTAAATCCAGTATGGACTTACCAGATCACCAAAAGGGGGTGAAAGAAGTCAAATTCAGACTTAAACCGTTATTCCTTAAGTACTTGACTCGGTGTCAGACGAGAACCAGAACAAAACGACTGACATATCTCGAAAAGGTAGAAAGCGACGATTCTTATATTAGTTAGACTAAAACCACAACCCGTAGACCACTATAGGTACACACCTCAGTAGAAAACACAACAACCTTCTCCCACAAACGATACTGGTCACGTAAGAGAACCGTTTTGATAATCGAAAACGGGTCGGTGTAAGAGATGAGGTTCCGGTTTAAACAAACAATAAGGTCCACAAAGAACATTATTATCCCCCGAAATTCGGAGTGACTGTAGTTACCTGTCTAGTAGTCTGTTAGTTGTTCCTTTGTGACCGGAATTTACCGTGTAATTCTGATCGTCGGTTCTCCTCAATGGGGTGCAGACTCCTGTCACGGTCCGACGCTGTCGAGTCCTTGCCGGTCCTTCTCGATGGCGCGTAGGCTCCAGTCCCCACCACCGGTCCTCCTCGTTGGGGTGTGGACTCCGGTCCCCGTCGTCGGCCCTCCTCGGTGTGGTACAGGTTCCTCAGCACCGACGTGTCCGTGTCCTCCCGGATCTCCTCGATAGGGTGCAACTTCCAGTCCTTCCCACTACCACTTCTCTATGGGGAGTAGGTTCCATTCCTCGTCGTCGACACGAAACGACCTCGTCGGCACTTCTCTATGGGTTGCGGGTTCCATTCTCTTTGGGTTCATTCTACCATCCACAACGTTCTCCCGTAGTCTCGCGTCTGTGTGACTTTGGTATGAGTGTCTTTTGATCAGTTAGATTATTGTGATCCTGGTGTCGGAACAGATTGAGTTACTTTGATTCGGTACTGGTACCCCGTTCGGTTCTAACCGTCCAGTACCACCTCTCCAGACTGTCTTACACCAGGTGACCTCTTCCCTTACCGTTTGGTGAAGTCATAAGAACGAAACTCTTGGGGTACTTCTCATACTTTTCCGTTTTAGTATCCTATGACTTTCTCCTTGAGGGGTCCAGTCATCCACGGGTTGTGTGATGACCTCTAGTCACCTCTTTATTAAGGTCTTTCTTACTTCCCTACCTCGGTTTTGTTTTTGTTATGGGTCGACACCTACACTGACCACTATCTTCGTTCCAGGCTACGACATTTCTCGTTATAACGTATCCTGGACCTTACAGTCCAGGTACTCAGTTCCGTTTAACCTTCACCAGTTTGTTTTCTCCCGTTCTCACTTACAGCTGTAAGATCCTTAGTCACTTGATTTCACCTGACCTTACCCACTTAAATTGAGTCTACTGGTAATATAGATGATGACACCCGTCCTTAGGGAGTCTTCTTTACCTCATCGGTAGTACCAGTTGTTTTCTCAGGCTTTACGTCATGAACCTACGTTAGAGTTTTTGTTGTCTTACTAGAGACAAGCAAAGGTTCCGTTTGGTAAGTTATAGTGTCATTAGGTTCAGATACAGGGTTGGACATTACGACTTCTTCGACTTCAACTTACCAAGATACTTCTGGATGTTCTGGAAAATCTTGATTGTGGGTTTTTTCTACAGGAAAAGTAATATCCCCTGACCTTACGTTTTCATCCTTCAGTTCTTTGTGGACCTCATTGTCCGTTTAAACCGGAACCTTACACCTTACTTCATCCCGTTTCTGATTATCTCAAAACGGTTCTTTTACGTGACCAGTATCGTTTGTGGGAGAAGGTTGTTGTGTTCTCTTCTGAGATGTGTACCTGTAGTGGTCTACCAGTTGTGGCTTTAGTCTAACTAATATAAGAAACGTCGGTTTCTACCTCTTCGAGATATGTCAGTTGTTTTTGTTCTGGTCCTCGACTGACACCGAGTCTAGTACTTGAGGAATAATGGTTTAAGTCTGAATTTAACTTCTTTCGTTCCTTTTGGTGATCTGGTAAGTCCATACTGGATTTAGGTTAGGGAATACTAATATGTCACCTTCACTCTTTATCTAAATTCCCCGATCTAGACTATCTATCTCACGGACTACTTGATACCTTACTCCAAACACTGTAACATGACCTCTGTCCCCTGTCCCTAGTTCTGGTAGGGGTACCTTTTCTTTACGTTTTTTCGTTTTACCGACAGATCCCTCCGGAATGTTTTTCGACACTTTTCTTCTCTTCACTTTTCGTTTCCTCTTTTCCTTTCTATATTCGTAGACTTACGTCTCAAGGTTTCCTATCGTTCTTCTCTATTCTTTCGGAAGAAGTCGCTAGTTACGTTCCTTTATCTCCTTTTCTTGTTTTACCCTTTCTGATCTCTAGAGAAGTTCTTTTAATCTCTATGGTTCCCTTATAAAGTACGTTTCTACCCGAGGTATTTCCTGTATTTACCATACCTGGATTGTCTTCGTCTTCTATAATTCTTCTTCACCGTTCTTATGTGTCTTCTTGACATGTTTTTTCTAGAAGTGTTGGGCCTATTAGTGCTACCACACTAGTGATTAGATCTCGGTCTGTAGGACCTTACACTTCAGTTCACCCGGAATCTTTCGTAGTGATACTTGTTTCGATCACCTCCACTACCGTAAGGTCAAATCGATAAGGTTTAGGACTCTCTACTACGACACTTTCACAACGTGAGTTATACGGTTGTTTAAACCTTTTGAGTCGTCGTTGCTGTCGTGACCTTTTCCATTCAAAAGTAAGGTTAGGGTTTGTTTCCGTTACGGTTTCTTACGAGTTTTATGACGTGTTAACGTAAGTAAAGTGTACGATCATTTCATTACGAGTTTTAAGAGGTTCGGTCCGAAGTCGTTATGTACTTGGCACTTGAAGGTCTACAAGTTCGACCAAAATCTTTTCCGTCTCCTTGGTCTCTAGTTTAACGGTTGTAGGTGACCTAGTACCTTTTTCGTTCTCTCAAGGTCTTTTTGTAGATGAAGACGAAATAACTGATATTTCGGAAACTGACACACCTAGTGTTGTTTGACACCTTTTAAGACTTTCTCTACCCTTATGGTCTGGTGGACTGGACGGAGAAGTCTTTAGACATACGTCCAGTCCTTCGTTGTCAATCATGACCTGTACCTTTTTGTCTGATCAGGGTTTAACCTTTTTCTCATTCGTTACGACATATAACAGTGGGAGGAATAAATTGAATATACGTCTCATGTAGTACTCTTTGCGACCTGAGCTTCTTTGTGTTCTACCTTAGTTCTAACGGTCCTCTTTATAGTTATTGGAGTCTATACGTCTACTGTGGTGAAAATACCGTCTTTCACTTCTCCTCGATTTTTCGGAGAACTACTTTCACTTTCTCCTCTCACTTTTTCAACCGAATTTCGAGTTGTAAGTCTTTTGTTTCTAGTACCGTAGGCCAGGGTAGTGAAGTACCCTTTATCTACCCCTTTGTCACCTTTGTCACAGTCTGAAATTAAACCCCCCTGAGGTTTTAGTGACGTCTACCACTAACGTCGGTACTTTAATTTTCTACGAATGAGGAACCTTCTTTTCAATACTGGTTGGATTTATCGTATAAGTTTTCGTCTCTGTAATGAAACGGCTCACTTCAGGCAGATCAGTTCCGATACCAAAAAGGTCATCAGTACATACCTACACTCTCAACCTGACACTTCTTCCGACTCGTGACTTTTTAACTACAAAAACTTGACACTACAACCTCTTCTGTGAACTCTCAGGGAACCTGATGTTCCTCTAGGTTGGTCAGGTAAGACTTCCTCTAGTTGGGACCCTAAAGAAACCTTCCTTACTACGATTTCGACTTCGAGGTCATGAAACCGGTGGAGTACGTTTCTCAATTGAGTAACCTTTTCTGAGACTACGACCCTCCCTAGCCCCCGTCCTCCTCTTCCCCTGTTGTCTCCTACTCTACCGACCTACCGTAGTGACTGAGTTACCTGTACTCAGACTCACTTGAGGTCCTCACCCACTACCTGTCCCTCCGGACCGTACGACACTAAGTACCCCACCGTTTCTCAGTCTGTGCTAACTCGTTGACTTGTATCTTGTAAGGTAGGTTTTAGTCGTCTAATGTGTAAGAAAAGTATGCCTGTAACTCTTAAGAGGTCCTATATAATGTACTATCCGGTGTCTTGTTCAGAGTGATTTAAATCCTTTTAACTCTGTTATAGTTCGTTGTAAAGATGGGTGTTTTTGATATTCTGATCTTCAGTTGATGTTCTTTTCAAGACGTTTTTGTATTTGTGTACTTACGATATGATATGGTTACCTAGTGACTTCTTTACTTTCTTCTTTACTTTCTTATAACCTCTGTATACTTTTACTTTTGTGTCACCAGGTTTTAGATACCCTGTGGTCGTTTCACCAAGATTCTCTCTTCAAATATTTGTCACTATGTTCGGAAGGAGTTCTATGTCTTTTTAGAGTTTATCTTATGGATTGTTATATATAGTCTCTTCCGTTACCGTGGGGTGAGGTCGTGAGGACGGACCCTTTGGGGTACCCACGTCCTCGGACCATCCGACGTCAGGTACCCCAGCGATTCTCAGTCTGTACTGACTCGCTGAAGTGAAAGTGAAAAGTGAAAGTACGTAACCTCTTCCTTTACCGTTGGGTGAGGTCATAAGAACGGACCTCTTAGGGTCCCTGCCCCCTCGGACCACCCGACGGCAGATACCCCAGCGTGTCTCAGTCTGTGCCGACTTCACTGAATCGTCGTCGTCGTTGGTATATAAATGGGTCTCCCTGATCTTTTTTCTTGTCTCCTTTGGATTTTAATCATCTCCCTTTCTTTAGTATTTACAGTCTCGTCTTTATTTGTTTTATGTCTGATTTTAAACTTCTCTAACGACTTCGATTGTCTTCACTTACTTCGATCCGTCAATATGGTTCGTACGATTATTAAATATGGACAAAACGAGTTGTCAAGGGGGGTTTTTTTTACTTCTCCTCTTTTGTCAGAGTTTAAGTAAAATACTTCGGTGGTAGTGGACTATTGTTTTGGTCTTTTCTGGGATGGTTTTTAATATAGGGTTATAGAAACTACTTATATCTACGTTTTCAGGAGTTGTTTTATAATCGTTCGGTCTAGATCGTTATGAACCTTTTCTAGTATATAGTAGCGGTTCAACTTAAGTAAGGTCCCAGTGTTATTACCAAGGTGTATTTGTTTAGTTAGTTACACTATGTGTGGTGTAATTGTTTTTGTGTCAGTAGAGTTACCTGAGTCTTTTGTGTAAACTATTTTAACTTGTAGGTAAAAACTATTTTTGAGAGTGATTTTTTCATACCTCCACTGCATCAAGTTGTATTCTTTTCGATAAATGTCTTTTGGTGTCAGTTAAATATGAGTTACCACCTTTCTACTATCGGAATGACGATTTAAGTCTTTATTCTAATCTTACGGGTGAGGATGGTAAAGATAAGTTGTATCATAACCTTCAGGTCAAGTGTCGTAACTTTGTTCTTTCTCTTTATTTGTATAGGTTTAACCTTCCCTTCTCCATTCAGACAGTGATAAACGTCGACCGTAATAAGAGTTATACTATGACGACGACGACGATTCAGAGAAGTCAGCACAGGCTGAGACACACTGGGGTATATGCCGTCGGGTGGTCCGAGGAGACAGGGACCCTAAGAGGTCCGTTCTTGTGACCTCACCCAACGGTAAAGGAAGAGGTTACGTTTTCACTTTTCACTTTCACTTCATCGAGTTAGCACAGGCTGAGAATCGCTGAAGTACCTGACGTCCGAGGAGGCAGGTACCCTAAAAGGTCCGTTCTCATGACCTCACCCAACGACAATGGAAGAGACATAAGAGATATATCTCTTTGAATTTCAGAGGTGTATTTTTCAATATCTAGTTAAGTTCTATAATTGTTTTTCTTTAGAGAAGGAAAAGAAAAGTGATTGTTACTTTAAAGGTTTTTTTTCATTTTTTATTAAGTTAAATTTTAGTGTGTGTGTGTGTGTGTGTGTGTGTGTGTTTGGATCCTCATTGAATTGGTTCCTCCACTTTCTGGAGATGTGACTTGTGATATATTGTGACTAATTTTTTTTTTTTTGGACTTCTACTAAGTTTATTTACCTTTCTATAGGATAAAAAAACTTAACCTTCTTAATCATGCCAATTTTACCGGTATAATGGGTTTGTTAGATGTGAAAACTACAAAAGGGACACTTTCATGGGTACTGTAAAAAGTTTCTTGATCTTATTTATTTTAAATATACCTTAGTGTTTTCTGGGTCTAAACGGTTTCGTTAGAACTCTTTTTCTTGTTTTCACCTCCGTATTGGGAGTGTCAGAAGTCTGTTGTGATGTTTCGATGGTATTAGTGACATCGTACCATAACCGTACTTTTGTCTACATACCTAGTTACCTCGTCTTATCTCTCGTATTCTTTATTTAGATACATGGTTATCAGTTAATTAGATCTAGTTGATCCGTTCTTATATTCTACCCTTTTTTGTCAAAGAAATCGTTCACCACGAGCATTTCAACCTTTCGATGTACAGTTAGTTACTTTAATCTTTTGAGGGAGTGTGGTGATACATATTTATTCGAGTTACACCGAATTTCTGGATTTCAACTCTGTACTGTGGTATTTTTAGGATCTTCTCTTGTGTCCCTTTTATAAGAGACTGTATTTATAAAAGAATCTAGTCAGAAGGTACCGTTTTCTTTATTTTCGTTTGTATTTATTTACTCTGGATTAGTTTGTATTTTCAAAAATTTGTCGTTTCCCTTGGTAGTTGTTTCGTTTTTCTGTCAGATACCTTACCCCTCATTATAAACGTCTACTACACTACTGTTCAGTAATTATAGGTTTTCCATTTTTATCAAATATGTTAAGTTATAGTTTTTTTGTTGGTATAGTTTTTTTACCCTTCTTCTGGATTTGTTTGTAAAAACGTTTCTTCTGTATGTCTATGAGTCATCCGTTCACTTTTGTACGAGTTGTAACGATTAGTAAACTCTTTACGTTTCGTTTCGGTGTTACTTCATAGTGGAGTGTAGACAGTCTTTCCGATAGTAGTATCTCAGATATTTATTGTTTAAAACCTCTCTTGTGTCTTTTTTCCCTTGGAAATATATGATATCTACCCTGTCATTTAAACCACGTCAGTGATACCTTTTTATCATCCCTCCAAAGAGTTTTTGATTTTTGTCTTGATGGGATACTAGATATACTAGTAAGGACCCATATATACACTTCTTTTACTTTTGTGATTAGACTTTTCCATGTACGTGGTGTTATAAGTATCTTAGTAATAAATATCGTCGTTTCTATCCCTTCGTTGAATTCATAGGTAGCTGTCTACTTACCTATGTCTCCTACACTCTATTGTATATATAGAGACGTAAGTTTTTGAATTCTAGTACCGTAGACCACGGTAGTGAAGGTACCGTTTATCTTCATCTTTTTCACTTTCGTCACTGTGTAAATAAAAGAACCCGAGGTTCGTCACGTCTGACACTAACGTCGATGTTTTAATTTTCTGTGAGCGAAGAACCTTCCTTTCGATACCGTTTAGATCTGTCACACAATTTTTCGTAGTGAAACGGTTGTCTCCGAGTACATGAGTTTCGATACCAAAAAGGTCATCAGCACATACCTACACTCTAAACTGGTGTTTCTTCAGACTCACGACTTCTTGACTACGAAAACTTGATACCACGACCTCTTCTGAGAACTCTCAGGGAACCTATCGATCCTTTAGTTTGGTCAGTTAGGATTTCCTTTAGTCAGGACTCATAAGTAACCTTCCTGACTACGACTTCGACTTCAAGGTTATGAAACCGGTGTACAAAACTTTTCGGTTGAGTAATCTTTTCTGAGACTACCACCCTTTCTGACTTCCGTTTTCTTCTTTCCCCACCGTCTTCTACTCTACTCATCTATCGTAGTGACTGAGTTATCTGTAGTTAGACTCGTTTCAGGTCCTCCATCACTTCCTGTCCCTTCGAACCTCACGACGTCAAGTACCCCAACGTTTCAGTCTACGTTGAATCGTTGATTTGTATGTGGACACACACACACACACACACACACACACACACACACTGTAGGACATACACACACACACACATATATCTGTATATATATATATATATACATAGGATTAACTACGAAAACTTGATATCACAACCGTTTCTGAGAACTCTCAGGGAACCTGACGTTCCTCTAGGTTGGTCAGATAAGATTTCCTCTAGTCAGGACCCTAAAGAAATCTTCGTTACTACGAATTCGACTTCGAGGTCATGAAACCGGTGGAGTACACTTCTCAACTGAGTAACCTTTTCTGAGACTACGACCCTCCCTAACCCCCGTCCTCCTTTTCCCCTGATGTCTCCTACTCTACCGACCTACCGTAGCGGATGAGCTACATGCACTCAGACTCACTTGAGACCCTCTACCACTACCTGTCCCTCCGGACCCCACGACGCTAAGTACCCCAGCGTTTCTCAGCCTGTGCTGACTCGCTGACTTGACTTGACTTGACTTATGTTACCTTATGATAAGTCGATATTCTTTCTTACTTTTAAACGGTAAACGTTGTACCTACCCGGACCTCCCATAATACAAATCACTTTGTTCAGTCTTTTTTCTGTTAATGACATGTATAAAATATACATTTTATATTTTTCATTTCGATCACTTATATTGTTTTTTCTTTCTGAGAATCTATATCTCTTGTTTAATCCTCTCCCTTCTTCCCTCTCCGTTATTCTCTATCCCCTAATTCTCCATGTTTGATAGTACATATTTTATCGATGTTCCCTCCAATATAACATATCTTGTACCTTATATCGGTTATGAAATATTATAGATACTCACATCATATTCGTTACAACATGTGAACTTTGATTATATTATCACATTTAGTAAATATGGAGTTATTCTTTTATTTTAAATTTGACCGTAAACGGATGGTCAATATACTTTTTTTATTAAATTTTTACCTGTTTCCTAGACAATCTTTAAAAAAAGTTCCTTCTGTATGTCTACCGGTTGTACGTGTAATTTTCTATGAACTGTTGGTCTTACCGGTAGTAATTTTTCAAGTGTTTACGTTTATAACCTCTTCTACACCTCTTTTCCCTTGGGAGGATGTGACCTCCCTTACATTTAACCACGTCGATGATATCTTTTGTTATACCACTCAGAAGTTTTTTCATTTTTATATCAAGGGTATACTGGGTCGTTAGGGTGAGGACCCGTATATAGCGTTCTTTTAATATCAAATTTTTATACGTACGTGGGGGTTACGAGTAACGTTGTGATAAATGTTATCGGTTTTATCATTTTGGTAGATTTATAGGTATCTTTCTACTTACCTATTTCTTCTGTAACATATAAACATATATATATGTATATTACCCGATAATGAGTCGTTATATTTCTTACTTTATTACAGTAAACGACACTGTACTTACCTGGATCTCTATTAGTATGATTCACTTCGTCAGTTTTCTCCTTCTGTTGATGGTCTATTATAGTGAATCTACGATGTACGTAGATTTAATACTGTGTCTAATTGAATGACTACTCGTCTTTGTCTAAACGGCTGTATCTCTTGTCTAAACACCAATGATTCACCTATCACCCCATGTCTTACCCACCTGACCCTTAAACCGTAATCGTCTACATTTGATAATATATCTATTACCTAGTTTTTGTTCCAGGATGATATATCGTGTCCCTTTATCTTAGTCATGAGATACTATTTGACATTATCTTTTCTTATGTTTTTTCTTATATATATGTATATATACATACATATTGAGTTAGAGAAACTACATGTCATCTTTAATTGTGTATATGAAGTTGTTTTATTAAAAAAATTTTCTACGAACTATAGTGATTAGTAGGACCTTTACGTTTAGTTTTGGTGTTACTTAATAGAGGAGTTAATACAGTATTACGAATAATTGTTTCTATCTATCGTTCCCAACCGTTTGTACAGTCTTTCCCTTGTGATCACCTAACAATTTCCCTTATATTTAACACGTCGGTGAAACCTTTTATCATACTCCTAAGGAGTTTTTTAATTTTTATCTTGATGGTACCTTAGATCGGTGAGGTGAGGACTCATAAATCGACTTCTTTTACTCTTGTTATTAATATTTTCTACATATATCCGGAAAAACGAAATACTATAATGAATGTTATCAGTCCTATATGTTCGTTTGAACTATACGTAGTTATCTATCTAGTTGTATCGTCTGTATCATACATGATACCTTATAATAGTCGGTATTTTTTATTACATTAGAGTGGGAAACGTTGTCGTATTTCCCTGGATCTGTCATAATACGATTTACTTTTATCTGTCTCTTTCTGTTTATGCCATAATAAAGTGAATACACACTGTAGATTTTTTACTTGTTTACATTGTTTTGTCGTTTCTTGAACACTGACAGTCTCCCCTTCACCCACGTTTCTCCTCCCTTTGTCCACAACCTCTAGTTCTCCATGTTTAAAGGTCCACGTTTTATACTCAGTATACATATTTTACATTTCTACCTCTTCTATCATTCATACATCAGAGAAATATACCACTGGATTACATTAAACTAAATAATACTACTAGTAGAACTTTATATACCTTTATAATTTAGTAATACAACATATTATTCTTGATTACATCACAGTTTTTGTTCAAGTATCTTTTCTCTACTCGAATTATCAATAGTCTCCGACCCCAGCCCACTCCTCCTGAACCTACTTCTGTCAAATTACCATGTTTGAACGATAATATTCTAACTTTTGATGATCCCTAGATTATATGTTGTACTATTTGTATCAATAGTGACGACATACAATGTATACTTTCGATTCTCTCATTTAAGATTCTCAAAGTAGTGTTCCTTTTAAAAAAGAAAGATATTAAAACATAGATACATTCTACTACCTACAAGTGATTTGAATAACACTATTAACAAAGTACTTCGGACATTCAGTATAGTATACGTCACGAGATCACCGAGTCTGGTATTTCGCAGACAGACGTTACGTCCTCTGGGTTCAACCTAGGGACCCAACCCTTCTAGGGGACCTTTTCCTTTACCGTCGGGTGAGGTCATAAGAACCGGCCTTTTAGGGTACCTGGCGCCTCGGACCATCCGATGGCAGGTACCCCAGCGTCTCAACCTGTGCCGACTCGCTGAAGTGAAAGTGAAAATACAGTCAATGTAGAGTTATTTTGACCTTAATTTTTTTTTTTCTTTACACACAGTAAGAGTTTTACAAGGAATTATATAGTACACCGTTGGAAGAGTTTTATTAACAAAATCTTTTTGACTGAGATAAAAGGGGTCTGACATCACAGAAAATAAAAGAACTACCACAGAAAACCTCTCGTTTTCAAAATTTAAAATTATTTTAGATTAAATGGGAAAAACTTTTTAGTACCAGTGATTTTAAAAGACAAAGAAAGATCTTGAAAATATAAAATTCAAGAATGTAAATTTAAATATTAAGTAAAGGTCGATTTGAAAAACCATATTTCAGACAACACAGGTTGAGAAACGGTGGGGTGTTTGACATTGGACGGTCCGAAGAGAGAGGTACCTTAAGAGGTCCGTTCTTATGACCTCACCCAACGGTAAGGGAAGAGGTCCCCTAGAAAAACTGGGTCCATAGGTCGTAACGTCCGTCTAAGAAATGGTAGTAACCGTCCTGACTACAACTTTGACCTCGAGGTCATGAAACCGGTGGACTACGTTGAGTAACCTTTTCTGGGACTAAGATCCTTTCTAACTTCCGTCCCCCACTTCCTCCACTGTCTCCTACTCTACCAACCTACCGTAGTGACTGAGTTACCTGTACTCAAACTCGTTTGAGGCCCGTTACCACCTGTCCCTTCGGACCGTACGATGTCAGGTACCCCAGCGTTTCTCAGTCTGTACTGACTCGTTGACTTGTTGTTGTTTTTACAACATTCTCAAACAACAACAACAAAAATACATCTATCTATAAGTTAACTAGGTCATCGGAAAAAATTTTCTCTTTAAAGGGAACAACTTAATTGAAACATGGAGCCAGTTTTTAATCAACTAGTACTTCATACTCAAACTTAACAAATAATGTAGGGTAACTAGATATATAAGTATAGAAAAATATCTTTATTGTGTGACAGAACTAATTACGTCACACTATCGTTCAAAACTTTTTAAGTACATCACAATGATGGACAAAAATTTGTTATCAAAACCGAAACACATATAAAGGTAAACTTAAAACCGGAGTCGAACAGTTAAAGATACTCTTTTTTTAAATCAAGTTAAAACTATACGTAACACGACTTAGAGATATCATTAAATACCCTTGACTACAGAAGTATTATCACTCAAAATATTAGTTAATTATATAGACAGGTGAATTAATCCAAAAGAAATTAAAGAATATGATTCTAAAACGGATCTGACGTCGAAGTACTTGTTTTACTTACAAAAACCGGTCATGTAAACACCCCAAACAAAAGGTCATTAACTAGTGACTTTGTGTGAAATCATGGACCTTCACTCCATCACGGTATTGTCTTTGACTTTTTCACCGAGACCCTAACTCTCCGTCCGACTTCGACCTTCTTAAAACTGTTATAATAATTTCAGATTACCTTACTACGATTTCGACTTTGAGGTCATGAAACCGGTGAAGTACACTTCTCGACTGAGTAACCTTTTCTGAAACTACGACCCTCCCTAACCCCCGTCATCCTCTTCCCCTACTATCTCCTACTCTACCGACCTACCGTAGTGACTGAGCTACCTGCGCTGAGACTCACTTGAGGTCCTCAACCACTACCTGTCCCTCCGGACCGTACGACGCTAAGTACCCCAGTATTTCTCAGCCTGTGTTGACTCGCTGACTTGACTTGACTTGACTTACCGGGAACTTCTTTGAAAACCACCAAATAACCACTCAACTTTTCTTTAACTCCTATCACAATTACTTTCAACCTTCCTGTCCATGTAATTAATACACCACCGTCTTTTAATTCGTTGTGATATTTGACTTCATTACACCTTTTATCTTGTTTCATCTTCATCTTTTAATTGACTCTAAAGTTTCCTCTCACAACTTCTACGGTGGACCGAAGAAGATCGCTGACCATCATTTTACACTACTCTTATAATTCACTTTCTTTACAGAAATGCATATTACCTAGGTCCTGAATGACTTTATTTTTTATTTCGACAAAAAGTAGAGTCAAATAAGTCTACCGTTTACTACGACTTTAATACTTTTCCGAAAACTTGTTTTTAGTAAGGTCCTGTGAGAGTCTTTTTATCTATTATTTCTACTATAGTTCCCACAATGTGATGTTGAGGAACGTTTATGAATTCGTTTTAAATTCCACCATAGAGTTTGTCTACTTATAGAGATTCCTCAAATTTTTCGTACATAACGTTTAACAAAGATAAGTTGTTATCCCGAAAATTCTTATGATTTCTAAAAGGAATTTCGTCGGTTCCCATCGTTTTCATAATAATACCGCTTTAAACACACAAATTGAGAACTGATAATCCCACTTGGGAGTCAAGTCAAGTCAAGTCAGTGAGTCAGCACAGGTTGAGAAACACTGGGGCACTTGACGTCGTACAGTCCGGAGGGACAGGTAGTGGTAGAGGGCCTCAAGTGAGTCTGAGTGTAGGTAGCTCAGTCACTACGGTAGGTCGGTAGAGTAGGAGACAGCAGGGGAAGAGGAGGACGGGGGTTAGGGAGGGTCGTAGTCTCAGAAAAGGTTACTCAGTTGAGGAGTGCACTCCACCGGCTTCATCACAAGAACGTTGTGATCTCAAAGTCGAAATCGTAGTAAGGAAGGTTTCTTTAGGGTCCCGACTAGAGGAAATCCTACCTGACCAACCTAGAGGAACGTCAGGTTCCCTGAGAGTTCTCAGAAAAGGTTGTGGTGTCAAGTTTTCGTAGTTAAGAACCTAGTGTCGGTAAGACTGACCACACTTCACCATGGAGTAACACCAAAACTCACCTCTTTTCCCTTGGGAGGACGTAACAACCACCCTTACGTTTGATCATGTCGGTGATACCTCTTGTCACACCTCTAAGGAATTTTTTAACGTTTATCTTGAGGGAATACTGGGTCGTTAGGGTGACGACCCGTATGTGTGGCTCCTTTGGTCTTAACTCTGTGTACATGGGGTTACAAGTAACGTCGTGACAAATATTATCGGTCCTGTACCTTTGTTGGATCTACAGGTAGTCGTCTACTTACCTATTCTTTCGACACCATGTATATGTGTTACCTCATAATGAGTCGGCAATTTTTCTTAAGTAAACTTAGTCAAGACTACTCTACCTACTTTGACCTCGGCTAATATGTCTCACTTCATTCGGTCTTTCTTTTTGTGGTTATGTCATATGATTGTGTATATATACCTTAAATCTTTCTACCGTTACTGCTGGGACATACGTTCTGTCCTTTTTTCTGTGTCTACACATATTGCCTGAAAACCTGAGTCTCCCTCTCCCTCTCCCACCCTACTAAACCCTCTTACCGTAAGATTGTACATATGATAGTACATTCTTAACTTAGCGGTCAGATACAGACTGCGTCCTATGTCGTACGAACCCCGACCACGTACCCCTACTGGGTCTCTCTACAATACCCCTCCCTCCACCCTTCCCCCAAGTACAAACCCTTGCGTACATTCCTAATTTCTAAAATTTTAATTTTTTCATTTTTTGATTTTTTTTTTTTTTCGTAGTTAAGAAGCCACGAGTCAAAAGAAGTGTCAGGTCGAGAGTGTAGGTATGTACTGGTGACCTTTTTGGTATCGGAACTGATCTACCCGGAAACAACTGTTTTACTACAGAGACGAAAAATTATACGACAGATCCAACCAGTATTGAAAGAAAGGTTCCTAACTCGTAAAAATTTAAAGTACCGAGGTCAGTGGTAGACGTCACTAAAACCTCGGGTTTTTTATTTCAGTCATGTGTTGGGTTAAATATATGAAGGTTCTAATTGAAGATACGACCCATATCAAAGTATGCCTCAGGAAGAAGGAGGGAGTTGGAGTAGGTTGTCAGTAGTGTAGGACGGAATACGGGTTCCTGTAGTAAGACCAGGTCCAAGGTAGTAAGGATTTTTATTACGGTGGACGTCTTTGTACCTACCTGGATCTCTAACAGTATGTCTCACTTCATTCAGTCTGTCTCTTTCTGTATCCAATAGTAAATATACACCTTAGATTTTTTTTTTACCATGTTTACTTAAATAAATGTTTTGTTTTTGTCTCAGTGTTTACATCTTTTTGTTTGTAGCAATAGCTCCACCTTTCCTCCTTCTCCCTATTTAACCGTCTAACCCTAACTGCATATGTGTGACGATATATATTTTGACTACTCATTATTCCCGAATGTCATATCGTGTCCCTAGAGTTTGATGAGACATCACGACGACGACGACGATTCAGTGAAGTCAGCACAGGCTGAGACACGGTGGGGTATCTACCGTCGGGTGGTCCGAGGGGGCAGGGACCCTAAGAGGTCCGTTCTTGTGACCTCACCCGAAGGTAAAGGAAGAGGTTACGTATTTTTACTTTCACTTCAGCGAGTCAATACGGACTGAGAGTCGCTGGGGTACCTGACGTCGGGTGGTCCGAGGAGACAGGTACCCTAAAAGGTCCGTTCTCATGATCTCACCCCACCGTAACGGAAGAGGCTGAGATATTACTGGATATACCTCTTTCTTAGAATTTTTCTCATTTATATACAAATACATAGTGACGAAGTGAAACGATATGTTGTCTTAGACTGTGTTGTAATATTTAGTTGATATCGGTTATTTTTTAATTAAATTTTTTCTCTTACCTCTTTCAACGTCTTTAAGAAAGACTTTAATACAAAGTGTCAAAATCTGTAAAATTCAGAACAATTAAACAGTCATTTACGATCAAAAAGATAATTCCACGTTAACACGAGTGTAATTTTTTGATAAAAACAACAACAATCTACAGTGATATTATCGATTAAGAAACTCAACGATAACCAGTAAACCAAGAGTCATTATGAAGACCAAAGTGACTGTACAAGTCACACTTGTTATAAAAGCTGAGTAGACAGCATAATTCCTGAAAATTACTATACAATAAATACTCAATCTCTCTTTCGTTAACAAATTTTTAACTCTGTTCCATTCTTACATCTGGTCTTTTCTTCAGGTTTTTTTCTTATAAGGAAAGAATAGTATTGGATTAATATGACTTTGAAGTATACAAAGTATAATCAGTTAAGATTAGATAGAAATTATTAACTATTATCCCTTGATGAAGTAAAATCCATTCTAGTCTAGGTTTGTAATAATAAAAGGACTCGACGGAAATGAACTTTAATTAAGTAGACTGAAGTGTCTTTCACTACGGGTGTTTTTTAATTTACTATAAAGGATTTAATAAAGTATTCTGGAGACTCATGACTAAATAAACAAGTTATGGATGTTCTGGAAGATCTAGATTGTGTGTGTCTGTTTTCTATAGGAAGAGTAGTATCCCCTGACCATACGTTTTCAAACTTCAGTTCTCTATGGATCTCATTGTCCGTTCAAACCGGAACTCATGTTTTACTTCGTCCCATTTCAGATTGTCTCGAAACGGTTTTCTTGTATACCCAGTATCGTTTGTGTGAGAAGGTTGTTGTATTCTCTTCTGAGATCTCTTCCTGTAGTGGTCTACCGGTTATGGTTTTAGTCTAACTAATATAAGAAACGACGACTTCTACCTCTTCGAGATATGTCAGTTATTTTTGTTCTGGTCCTAGACTGACACCGAGTCGAGCACTTGAGGAATAACGACTTAAGTCTGTATTTAACTTCTTTCATCCGTTTTGGTAATCTGGTAAGTCCAAACTGGATTTAGTTTAGGGAATGTTAATATGTCACCTTCAATATTTATCTTAGTTCCCTAATCTAGAATATCTCACGGACTTCTTGGTACCTGTCTCAAAACATTGTAATATATCCTCCGTCACCAGTTTTGGTAGGGGTTCTTCTTCTTTACGTTTTCCCGTTTTTCAAACAGACTCCTCCGGAAAATTTATCCTCTCCTTTCTTAACTTCGATTTCCGTTTCATCTTTTCCTTTCTATATGGGTAGACTTACGTCTCAAGGTTTCTTATCGTTCCTCTCTATTCTTTTGGAAGCATTTACTAGTTCCGTTTATTTATATCCTTTTGTTATCTTACCCTTTCTGATCTCTAGAGAAGTTCTTTTAATCTGTATAGTTCCCTTATAAAGTACGTTTCTACCCGTGTTATTTCCCGTCTTTACTATACCTGGATTGTCTTCGTCTTCTATAACTATTGTTCACGTTTGTATGTGTCTTCTTGATACGTTTTTCCAGATTGCTGGGTTTATTGGTACTACCACACTAGTGAGTGGATCTCGGTCTGTAGGATCTTACATTTTAGTTCACCCGGATTCCCTTTCGACACCTCTACTACCTTAAGGTCGACTTGAGAAAGTTTAGGATTTTCTACTACGACACTTTCACAACGTGAGTCATACGGCCGTTCACACCTTTTGTCGTCACCGGTATCTGACCTTTTCCAGTCGAAAGTAAGTTCAGGGTTTCTTTCCGTTACGGTTTCTTACAACTTTGATGACGTGTTAACGTGAGTAGAGTGTGTGATAGTTTCATTATGAGTTTTAAGAGGTTCACTCCGAAGTTACCAGGTACTTCACTCTTGAAGGTCTTCAAATTCGACCTTAATTTTTACCATCTCCTTTGTCTCTAGTTTAACGGTTATAGACGACCAAGTATCTTTTTCGTTCTCTTAAGGTCCTTTTGTAGATAAAGACGAAGTAACTGAAACGATTTTGGAAACTGATACACCTAGTGTTGTTTGACACCTTTTAAGACTTTCTCTACCCTTATGGCTTACTGGAATGGACGGAGGACTCTTTAGACATACGTCCAGTTCTTCGTTGTCAATCTTGGTCTGTACCTTGTTCTCTGACCAAGAGTTAACCCTTACCTCATACAGTTCCGACATATAGTAGTGGAAAAAATTAAATTGAATATACGACTCATGTAGTACGTTTTACGGTCCGACCTACTGAGTGTTCGACCTTAGTTCTAAAGGCCCTCTTTATAGTTATTGGATTCTATACGTCTACTGTGGTGGAAATACCGTCTTCCACTTCTCCTTGATTTCTCGGAGTCCTACTTTCACTTTCTCTATCACTTTTCGACCGAATTTTGAATTGTAAGTCTTTTGATTCTAGTACCGTAGGTCATGGCAGTGAAGTACCGTTTATCTACTCCTTTGTCACCTTTGTCATTTTCTGATAAAAGAACCCGAGGTTTGAGTGACGTCTACCACTGACGTCGGTACTTTAATTTTCTACGAATGAAGAACGTTCTTTTCGATACTATTCGGATCTGTCGTATAATTTTTCGTCTCTGTCATAAAACGACTGTTTCCAGGTATATCAGTTTCGATTCCAAAAAAGGTCATCAGTGCATTCCTACACTCTCAACCTAGTATTTCTTTCGACTCGTGGTTTCTGAACTACGAAAATTTACCACCACAACCTCTTCTGAGAACTCTCAGGGGACCTGACGTTCTAGTTTGGTCAGTTAGGATTCCATTTAGTCAAGACTTATAAGTAACCTTCCTTACTACTACTTCGACTTTGAGGTTATGAAACCTGTGGACTACGTTCGACTGCGTAACCCTTGTTGAGATTACGACCCTGTCTGACTGCCGTCCTCCTCTTCCCCTGTCGTCTTCTACTCTACCAACCTACCGTAGTACCTGAACTACCTGTACTAAACTCGTTCGAGACCCACAACCACTACCTGTCCCTTCGGACCACACGACGTCAGGTACACCGGTACTTCTCAGTCTGTGCTCATTCACTGACTTGACTTGACTCCAAAATAACTTAAAGTGACGTTATAAACCTTATTAAAAACTACATAATTAAGTGATGTAAATCATATAAACGTAAATGATAAATGTCAAAAAAATAGGTATATTAAAGAATAATAATCAATATCGGAAAACAACGTCGAATGTCTTCAGGGAAATTGTAAAGAACATTCAGACCAAAACACCATTACTTGAGGAAATCCAAAACGAACAGACCCCTTGAGACAGAAAGTAAGTTGGACACACTATTGGATCAACATATCTCATAAGAACCAACTTCAAAAAGGGAAGACAGAAAACAGGATACTTCAAGGTCGACTTTTTTTGAGTCGATTATCAGAATACCACCAAGGGAACATGTGTTGAAAAAAAAAAGAGAACGATACGAATCTAAAAAGGAAATCGAAATTGAAAGTTGTAAATTTAATACGAAAATCCATACCTAAAGTAAACAAAGTAGAACAAACTTTCAAACAAACGAAGGACCTGGATCTATAGAAAAATGAAAGTGTCTATTCCTCGCAAAAGTCGGTTTTAACGAAATTTATTAAAAAGACGGTTAAAATAAAGGATATCACTAAAGGATACCATCTAAAGGATACCACTTTGACCTAAACCTTACTGTTATATCCACTTGATATCGAAAAGTTTTACATAGTTTAATTATCCTCTATCCATAAGTAGAAAGTCATTTTGTTACACATTAAAAATTACCGAAAAAACCCGACAATCGAAATAAAAATAAAACTTCTCCCCATGAACCAGTTCGTTTTCACTCTTATAATTCTAAAAGAATTCAAACGTATTACCCAAGTGAACGTTTCTATTGAACACCAGTCGTTATTTTTGACGGTCTACCTTAGTAACTCCGAGAACAAAAGAACATCTATACGATATCATTTTTTCTTTTTTTACACTCTAAACCTCACCTTTATCGATATAGACGATTCTTTTATGTTAAAAGAACAAAAAATTTTTTTAACTAAATAAAATTAACTTCCTATTAATGAAATGTCATAACATTACCAAAAACGGTATGTAACTGTACTTAGTCGGTACCCACACGTACACAAGGGGTAGGACTTGTGAGGAGGGTGAAGAGAGGGGTCGGATAGGGAGTCTTAGTAGGGTCACGTGGTCGGGACTCGTGGGACAGAGTATGTAAATTGGATCCGACCGTTAGACAGAGTGTATACTATTATATATACAAAGTTACGATAAGAGAGTTTAGTAGCGTGGGAACGGAAGAGGGTGTCAGGTTTTAAGACAAGACATGTGGACACAGAGAACGACAGAACGTATATCCCAGTAGCAATGGTAGAAGGATTTAAGGTATATATACGTAATCATATGACGTAACGACAAAAAGAAAGACTGAATGAAGTGACATATTGTCCGAGGTCAAAGGAGGTGGAGTAATCTTGACTAATTTTACGTAAGAAAAATTACCGACTCATTATAAGGTAACACATATACATGGTGTCGAAAGAATCGGTAGGCAGACGACTACCTGTTGATCGAACGAAGGTACAGGACCGATAACATTTGTCACGACACTACTTGTAACCCCATGTGCACAGAGAAAGTTAAAACCAAAGGAGACACAAATACGGGTCGTCACCCTAACGACCCAGTATACCGTCGAGATAAAGGTCAAAAAGTTCCTTGGAGGTGTGACAAGAGGTATCACCAACACGATGAAACGTAAGGGTGTCACATTCTCCCCAGGCAAAAGAGACGTAAGAGAGGTTATAAATACGAACATCTGAAAACCTAGCGTCGGTAAGACCGACCACACTCTACCATGGAGTAACACCGAAACTAAACGTAAAGAGACTATTACTCACTACGACTCGTAAAAAAGCACACAAACAATCGGTAGATATTCAGAAGAAACCTCTTTACAGACAAATCAAGAAACCGGGTAAAAAACTAACCCAGAAAATAAAAAGACCTTAACTCGACGTCCTCGACGAACATATAAAAACTCTAATTAAGAAACAGTCAACGAAACAAACGATAATAAAAGAGGTAAGACTTCCGACAGAAAAGTGGAACGAAGGAAACAACACTTTTTCGAAAATTCAAATTAATCCAGGGTAAACAAATAAAAACGAAAATAAAGGTAATGAAACCCTCCACCCAGTATCCCCTAGAACGACACTAAATACAGTCTCTCACAAAACGGATACAAAAGGAGATCCTCAAAATAACCAAAACCAGAATGCAAATCTAGAAATTACGTAAAACTCAAATAAAAACACATACCACAATCTTTCACAAGATCAAAGTAAGAAAATGTTCACCAACTGGTCAAAAGGGTCGTGGTGAACATTTTCTCAAACAGAAAAGAGGTAACATATAAGAACGGAGGAAACAGTTTCTATTCCACAGGTATCCACACACCTAAATAGAGACCCGAAAGATAAAACAAGGTAACTAGATATAAAGACAGAAACACGGTATGATAGAATTACTAATATCGAAACATCATATCAGACTTCAGTCCGTCCAACTAAGGAGGTTAAGGAAAGAAGAAAGAGTTCCAACGAAAGCGATAAACTCCGAAAAGACATAAAGGTATGTTTAACACTTTACTGAAAGACTTTTTATGGTAACCATCGAACTATCCCTAACGTAACTTAGATATCTAACGAAACCCATCACATGAGTAAAAGTGATATAACTAAGAAGGTTAGGTACTTGTACCATATAAAGAGGTAGATAAACACAGGAGAAACTAAAGAAAGTAGTCACAAAATATCAAAAGATATATATCCATAAAACAAAGAGATCTATTTAAATAAGGATTCATAAAATAAGAAAAGTAACGTTACCACTTACCTTAACAAAGGAATTAAAGAGAAAGACAAAAGAGTAACAATCACATATCCTTACGTTCCCTAAAGACACACAAATAAAATATAACACGTTGAAATGATATAAGTAACTAATCGAGATCATTAATAGACCATCTCAGAAAGCCCAAAAGATACATCGTCTAGTACAGCAGACGTTTGTCACGGTCAAAATGAAGAAAAGGTTAGACCTAAGGAAAATAAAGGAAAAAAGAGACTAACGAAACCGATTTTGAAGGTTTTGATACAACTTATCACCACTCTCACCCGTGTGAACAGAACAAGGACTAAATTCCCCTTTACGAAAGTTAAAAAGTGGTAACTCCTATTACAAACGACACCCAAACAGTATATACCGAAAATAATACAACTCCATACAAGGAAGATACGGACGAAAGACCTCCCAAAAATAGTATTTACCTACAACTTAAAACAGTTTCCGAAAGAGACGTAGATAACTCTATTAGTATACCAAAAATAGAAAGTTAAACAATTACACCACACAACGTAACTAACTAAACACTTTTAACTTCTTAGGAACGTAGTGACCCTATTTCGGGTGAACCAGTACCACATAATAGAAAAATTATGCGACAACCTAAGACAAACAATCTTAAAACACTTCCTAAAAACGTAGATACAAGTAGTCACTATAACCGGACATCAAAAGAAAAAAACACCGTCGAAACAGACCCAAAAGAAAATCCCACTACCGTCGAAGTATCTTACTCAATCCTTCAAATGAAAGGAGACCTTGAAAGACCTTCTCAAACTCATCCTATCCACAATCGAGAAGAGATTTAAAAACCATCTTAAGTAGACACTTCGAGAGACCAGGACCCGAAAACAAACGACCTTCTAAATACTAATGTCAAAAATAAAGGTACGAACACTACTCAGATTCTAAAAGATAAAGAAGGACCGAGTCAAAACCTTTGAACATGAAAAGATTCTTAAGCAGGTAAAAAAGGTTAGACAGGTAAAATAATCGTATATCAACGACTATCATCAGAGAATACTAGGAAACATAAAGACACAACAGACAACACTAAAGAGTTAAAAGTAAAGATTAATATAACTAAACTAAGAAGAGGAAAAAAAAAAGAACAACTCAGACCGATTACCAAACAGACAAAATAAATACAAATGTTTCTTGGTCGAAAAGTGAAACAACTAAAAACGATAACAGAGGAAACAAAGAAAAAGTAAATAAAGACGGGATTAAAAATACTAAAGAAAGGAAAATGATTGGGACCCGAAGAAGTAAAGAAGAAAAAGATCAACGTAATCCACATCTCAATCCAATAAATAAACTAAAAAGAGAACAAAGAACTCCATCCGAACATAACGATACTTGGAAGAGGAATCGTGACGAAAATGACTTAGGGTATCCAAAACCCAACTACACAAAAGTAAAACTAAGTAAAGATACGTAAAAACTTACATAAAAAACTAAAGACGACACTGAACAACCAATAAGTCTTCACACAACAAATCGGAGGTATACAAACATAAAAATTATCAAAAGAAGAACATCAACTGTAGATTAGAATTGTGTGACACTAGACTTTGCTACGAACCTTACTAAAGTTAAAAAAACTAAAATGGTTCTGATCAAAATACCGGGTCCCATACTAGATAGGACCTCTTCTAAGATACACGTGAACTCTTTTTCCACTTTAAGTAACAAAACCCCACCTTACAGGATATCTATAGTCAATCCAGATTGACCAGGTGACATAGTATATTCCACACACAAAGGAACGATTAAAAGACAAAACTAGATCGGTATCCATACTTACCCCATAATTTCAGAGGGTGATAATAACACAATGACGATTAAAGGGGAAAGTATGAACAATCATAAACGGAATGTATAACAGTACGAGGATACAACTTACGTAGTTAAGTCAAGTCAAGTCAGCGAGTCAACACAGACTGAGAAACGCTGGGGTACTTAGTGTCTTACGGTCCGGAGGGACAGGTAGTGGTCGAGGGCCTCAAATGGTTTTGAGTACAGGAACCTCAGTCACTTCGTTAGGTCGGTAGAGTAGTAAACAGTAGGGGAAGAGGAGGACGGGGTTTAGGGAGGGTCGTAGTCTCAGAAAGGGTCACTCAGTTGAGAAACGTACTCCACCGGTTCATAACCTCAAAGTCGAAATCGTAGTCAGGAAGGTTTCTTATGGGTCCTGACTAATGGAAATCTTACCTGACCAACCTAGAGGAACGTCAGGTTCCCTGAGAGTTCTCCGAAGAGGTTGTGGTGTCAAGTTTTCGTAGTTAAGAAACCACGAACCAAAAGAAGTGTCTGGTTGAAAGTGTAGGTAGGTACCGGTGACCTTTTTGGTATCGGAACTGATGTACCTGGAAACAACCGTTTCATTACAGAGACGAAAAATTATACGGTAGATCCAACCAGTATTGAAAGGAAGGTTCCTCATTCAGAAAATTAAAGTACCGACGTCAATGGTAGACGTCACTAAAACCTCGGGGGGTTTTATTTCCGACGGTGACAAAGGTGACAAAGGGGTAGATAAAGGGTACTTGACTACCCTGGCCTACGGTACTAGAAGTAAAAGACTTACAACTCGAAATTCGGTTGAAAAAGTGAGAGGAGAAAGTGAAAGTAGTTCTCCGAAAAATCAAGGAGAAGTGAAAGACGATATTCCCACCACAGTAGACGTATAGATTCCATTAACTATAAAGAGGACCGTTAGAACTAAGGTCGAACATGAAGAAGGGAGTGTCGTAAAAAGTACTACATGAGACGTATATTCAATTTATTCGTCCCACTGTTATATGTCAGAACTGTAGGAGGAAAAGGATAAACCTTGGTCAGACAACAAGGTACAGGTCAAGATTGACAACGAAGGACTGGACGTATGTCCAAAAAGTTCTCCGTCCAGTCCACCGGACCATAAGGGTAGAGAAAGTCTTAAAAGGTGTCAAACAACACTAGGTGTGTCAGTTTCCGAAACCGTATCAGTTATTTCGTCTTTATCTACAAAAAGACCTGGAAAGAACAAAAAAGCTAATAGTTCACCTAGAACCGTCAAACTAGAGACCAAGGAGACGGAAAAGATTTTGGTTGAACTTGTAGTCCTTCAAGTGCCAAGTACATAACGATTTCGGACCGAACCTCTTAAAACTCGTAATGAAATAATCGCACACTCTACTCACGTTAACACACCATCAAACTCGTAACAAACCGTGACGGAAAGAAACCCTAACCTACTTTTGACTTGAAAAGGTCAGGACACCGGTGACGACTCAAAAGGTTGAAACGACTGTGTAGCTCACGTCGTGAAAGTGTCATCGTAGAAAATCCTAAACTTTATCGAGTTGACCTTAATGTGTAAAACTGATAGAAACAAGTATCACCACGAAAGATTCCGGGGGAATTGAAGTGTAAGGTTCTACAGACTGAGATCCACTCACTAGTGTGGTAACACTAATAGAACCAGTACTTCTGGAAAAAACATGTCAAGAAGACACATAAGAACGGTGAAGAAGAATTATAGAAGACGAAGACAATCCAGGTCTGGTAAAGACAGGAAATAATTCCGGTAGAAACGTACTTTACAAGGGAACTATAGAGATTAAAAAAACTTCTCTAGAGATCAGAAAGGGTAAGACCACAAAAGGAGATAAAGAAACGTGACTGTCGACTTCTTCCGAAAGAATAGAGAGGAACGATAAGAAACCTTATAATATATATAATATATACAACCCATGTATTATAAATATTATAATATAGAAGAAGAACCTAACTAGTAAACTAGTAATACACCACAGGAAGAAACAGAGAAAAGTGTCGAAAATAAAGTTTCAGATAAAATGGACTATACTCATTACGATGAGGACGGAAGAAACCAGAGTAAACGTACTTTGTAGAAAAAAGGTAGGGAAGTGCAAGTCAGACATACACAGGGAACAAAACTCCACACAGAGAACATCTGTCGTATATATCCGGATAACAAAAACATAGGTAAGCAGATCAGAAACAGAAAACCAACCCCGTAAGTAGGGTAAATGTAAATTCCATTAATAACTATTCCTACTAGGGTAACGGTAAATGAAACAGTAAAACCCAAGCTCAAATATGTGGAAAAGACACAAAGGACAGATCTCTTCTAGGAAATCGTAAACTACTTCTCGACCAAACCACCACGACTTAAGAGAGTCGAAAATGAACAGACATTTCGAAAACTAAAGAGGAAGTATAAACTTACTCTAGGAACGGGCCATGTCATTAGAGCCAACATCGAAAAAGAGAAAGTAGTGAAATTCATACAGGACGGTAAGGGAAGACCGGACTTCTCAAAGATAACATTCTAGTCGACAATAGCAATCCCAGTAGGGGAACACACAACAAACAACAAAAAGGGAACGACGAAAATTATAAACAAGAAACAGAAATTATAAGTAATTAAACTAATTATACAGAATCCCACAAAACGGAACCCAAATAGGACAAGACCTTAGAAACCCAAAGAACCCGAACCCACCGATAAAGGAAGGGGTAAATCCCTTCAAAAGTTGATAATAGAGGAGTTCACAAATGAGTACCTGAAAGAAAAACAGAAGAAGACTCTGAGAACACTAACCTTACAACCCCGCAAACTGTAACAGGGTCTCCAGAGACTCCAACAGGAGTAAAGAAAATTAAGAAAAAAGGAGAGACGAAGTAAATAGAGATGGTAAGATAGGAGGTAGAGTGAATAGGATAGAAGACGGAGTCAATAAGATGACAAACAAGGGAGGTCTCACGAAACTAGAGTCAACAACGTAATAAATAATAACTAACTGAGAAATAACGAAGATCCAGAAACAATTTGTAAATAACATAGAAGAGTTAGGAACAGAGGTCTGATAAATAGACATTGAGGTAAAACAAAAGTTCTAAAACCTAGTAAAAATGGTAGTAATAAGACTTAAAAGAAAGTCCATCTGAGAGATAGAGGAGGAGAAAACAAACCAAACCACCGTAAATAGTACAAGGAAATGGCTACTTATAAAGAGACAGAAAAGTAGAACAAATCCAACGACACAAACCCCACAGGAAAGACATACGACTTTCAAACACCAAGGGGAAATAATGACTCCAAGGAGGGACAACCACCCCAACATGCCCACCGAACAGTTCCAAAGGACCAATCCCTTCGAACACAACCACAAGACCACCCACCTCCACCCAGAGAGGAGAGACCTCACGTTACTTCACAGGTCTTCACTCAAAACTCCACAGACACCCAAACTACACTGAAAAACGGTGGACATAAAATTACGAATCCCAATACAAGGAGACAAAAACCTCTTAATCCAACCATACAGAACGAGACTTTGAACAACCGAGAACCCACCTCGAACCAAAGTCACATCCATACCTCCGAAAACCTACTCAAGAACAGCTAATTATAAGAGTATCAGTCCTGAAAAGACTTCAAGAGTTCAAAACCTAAATTCGGAGGACGGAGACCAAAAGTCTCTTCCGTTACCGTGGGGTGAGGTCATGAGAACGGACCTTTTAGGGTACCCACCTCCTCGGACCACCCGACGTCGGGTACCCCAGCGATTCTCAGTCTGTACTGACTCGTTGAAGTGAAAGTGAAAAGTGAAAGTACGTAACCTCTTCCTTTACCGTTGGGTGAGGTCACAAGAACGGACCTCTTAGGGTCCCTGTCCCCTCGGACCACCCGACGGCAGATACCCCAGCGTGTCTCAACCTGTGCTGACTTCGCTGAATCGTCATCGTCGTCGTCGGAGACCAAAAGTCAAACAAGAATGTCATCGGAGTTCTGAAGAGGTAGGTATGACGTGGTTACTATTTTGTAGATCCAATTACCTCCTTTCTAAGAGGTGACACTCCCTATGGGTCTCTCCAAGCGTCTCCATGTACCTCCTCTCTTCTCCCTTAGTTTTCCCCTCTCTCGTTAGATCGGTCATTAGTTAAGGGATACACGAGAGTGATCAGACCTTGTAGGTCTCTCCAAGTGTGTCTATGTACCTCTTCTCTTCTCCCTCCTCCCTCTTATCTCCACTGGTCCTCCTCTTTTCCCCATAGTTTTCCTCTCTCTGGCTAGATCGGTCATTAGTCAAGAGATTCACAAGAGGTGTCGGGTCTTGTGGGTTCCTCTAAGTGTCTCAACCCATCTCTTCTCTTCGTCCTCCATCCTCTATCTCCACTGGACCCCCTCCTTTTCCTCTCAGTTTTCCCCCTCTCCCATTATTTCGGTCATTAGTGTGAGAATTCATTTTTACCCATGACTTCTAACCCAAGGTTTTCCATTTTTTAACTATTGTTTATGGTTTTTCCTTTCTAATTTTTAGATCTCATCTCCAATCTGAGAGTTTTTATATAATTTTTTTGTTTTAGTGTTTTTAATAATTTTTATATATGCTTTAAACGAAATTTGTATCGTAGAAAAAACAAGTTCATTATCATCCAATATTTTTACTTTTAATTTACTCATTATTTCTTGAATCTTTATTTTATTATTTTTTATAAATTTTTACTATTATCATTTTATATAGATCCTTAAAGAGACCTCGACACCTCCCGTCACACCCCAGTAAAGTCAAAGTCTATGAAGGAACAAGGTCGAATATGAAGAAGAGTTACAGATGTCCGGGGAAGGTCACATCAGCCACGATTGATATCCCAACATTAGACAACGTACACAGTGAAGGTTTCGTCAAGGGAGAAGAAACAAATATAACCAAAGGATATAAACGTTCAGAGAAGTCACAGATTAAAGACGGACAGATTAAAGGCGGGACTATGTTCACCCGTTTCCACCAGTGAATAAATCCGAGTGAACATACCAACACGACACCCCTTCCTCCTTGTGACGTTTGGGTATAGTGACCGTAGACACTCCTCACGAACGTCACAGACCCGGTGTGACCCAAACGGGGGCGAGTTCCACACACACACGAGGATCAGATGTGACGAGTCCACGGTCCAACGAGACGTCCCCTTGACAGATTTCGTCCGGGACCCAACACACGTGAAGGGTCCAGATTCGGCGAGTCCAAGTCCAAGAACCCATGAGGTGTTTCTGTGTCTGAGCCAGCCCGGACTCAAAACACGGGAAGGGTCCAGACTCGTCGAGTCCACTGGTCCACGAACCGTTCGTGTGAGAGAGGTCCACCCGGTACGTAGAATAGTGGAGGGGCCAGGATCGACAAGGTAAAGGACCACACGTCACCCTCACGGTAGAGTCCACGCGACACACAGAGGAGAACCCTCGACTAGAGACCGACGTCAGGAGGACCGTCTAAAGTTGACAGGTCCTAGGGTCCGTCTGAACCAATCGGTGATCCTCGGACACGCGAGAAACCGTCTCTTACGGTAGAGACCCCGACTCTAACGGGGAGTGGGAGACCGAGACCGAGAGGGGACGGACGGAGAGACGGAGGCGTCCTCTTACCCGGTCAGACGTCGACCGATCGAGAGGAGATCATATGAGAGTCAGGAAACAAGACACTCACCGGGTCGTCACGGAATCTAATCTCGATAAACACCCTTTCAAGAGAGAGAAAGAGAAAAAAAAGGAGAGAGAGACCGATAGGGTGTCAAACCCAACGATAGAGTGTAATCGAGGGAGTCTAATATCAGTCCCGTAAGTCCGGGTAAGGAATGGGATTCGTTACGTCGGACGTGGAGGGACAAGTCGGGGACGAACGACCAGTGTCTGCGTTCGAAGACCCGATGAAGAGACGACCCTCAATACCAATCCGTGGTATTGACAAAGGAAAAAAAAAAGAGGGAGGTTCAATACAACAGGAGACTCTAAGGTTTTGAGGGGTGTCTGGGTGACCACTCTCCCAAAGGACCACAAACCTTTGAAGATGAAGTGCTAAGGGAGGGGTCCTGCCCAGAGGTAGGGATTGAGAAGACAGAGAGAAAAATGGAAAATATAAAACAGGATGGAGGAAAACTTCTGTTACCCGACGGAAAGACCCACGGATCACAGGAGGTGGTCGTAAGTCTTCCACAAAACACCTTAAACGAGTCGGAAGTATACTAGAAAGTTACCTAAACACCTCCTCTTTCACCAGAGGGACAGGATAAGGAGACGGTAGAATACTGACAGGGGTGGGGGGGGGGTGGGGGCGGTTTAAAGAACCACAAAATTTTCCAACATAAAAGACAAGAGTTTTTTAAAAAAAGAAAAAAACGAAGGAAGTTCGATTCACTATTGTCAACTTTAAGTGATAAGTGACTAAGAAAATATTATTTTAATTTCGGCACAATTTTTTTTAGACTGAATACGACAGACTTACTTGATTTTACAATTACATTGTACTCATCAAAAAAGTACTTGTTTTCTCGGGGAAATGTAAAAAAATTTTTTACTTAAAAATTAACCTCCTATTAATGTTATAAAACTACAAAAAACGGAATGTAGTTGTACTTAACGGGTCTTCCCCTACTGTCTCCTACTCTACCGACCTATCGTAGTGACTGAACTACCTGCACTCAGACTCACTTGAGGTCCTCAACCACTACCTGTCCCTCCGGACCACACGACTCTAAGTACTCCAGCGTTTCTCAGCCTGTGCTGACTCACTGACTTTACTTGACTTGACTTGACTATGTACAGAGAACGTAGGACTTGGGGAGAGGGTGGAGGGAGGGATGGGACAGGGAGATCCAACAGGGTCTCGTAACAGAAACCTACGGGACGAAGTTCGTAGCTTGAATAAGGTCAGTAGATAGAGTGCATACCATTACATATACAAAGTTACGATAAGAGAGTCTAGTAGGGTGGGAGTGGAAGAGGGTGACTCAGACTTTCAGACAAGGAGTCAGACACAGAAACAACGACGGGACGTACATCCTATCGGACATGATAGAAAGATTTAAGGTATATATACGTAACTATATATTATAAACAGAAAGAGAAAGACTGAATTGAGTGAGACATATTATCCAAGGTACAACGTAAGGAAAAATATCGACTCATATACACATATACATGGTTTTGAAGGAACAAGTAAGTATACGACTACTTACATATCCTATAAAGGTACAAGATTAATATCATTTATCACGATGTTACTCGTAACCAAGGACATAAAGAAAGTCAAGACCAAAGGAGCCTAATATACGAGTCGTCACCATAAAGACCCAACATACCGTCAAGATAATGGTCAAAAATTCCTTAAAGGAGTGAAAAAAGGTATCACTGACATGTTCAAACGTAAGGATGGTTGTCACATTCTCCCAAGGTAAAAGAGGTGTGTGAGAGGTCGTAAATAAGAAACATCTGAACAACCACCGGTAAGACCAACCACACTCGACTATGGAGTAACACCAAAACTAAACGTAAAGAGATTATTACTCACTACGACTCGTAGAAAAGTACACAAACAATCGGTAGACATACAGAAGAAACCTCTTGACAAACAAATCTAGAAAACGGGTGAACCAAACGAGTAAAAAGACCATAACTCCACGTACTCGACAAACATATAAAACCTCTAATTAAGAGGTAACCAACAAAATAAACGATAATAAAAGAGGGTAAGACTCCCGACAGAAAAGTGGAACGAATATCAAAGGAAACAACACGTTTTCGAATATACAAATTAATTCAGGGTAAATAGATAAAAACAAAAATAAAGGTGATGAGACCCTACACCCAGTATCTCCTAGAACGGCACGAAATACAACCTCTCACAAGACGGATACAGAAGGAGATTCTCAAAACATAGAAGACCAGAATGTTAATCCAGAAATAAGGTGAAACTCAAATAAAAACACATACCACAATATTTTACAAGATCAAAGTAAGAAACCGTACATCAACTGGTTAAAAGGTCGTGGTGAACAAATTCTCTGACAGAAAAGAGGTATCATACAAAAACTGAGGAAACATTTTCAATACCATAGGTATCCACACACCTAAATAGAGACCCGAAAGATAAAACAAGGTAACTAGATATAAAGGAACACGGTCATAGTATGACAGAACTACTGATATAAGAACACCATATCAGACTTCATCCCTTCCAACTAAGGAGGTCAAGATAAGAAGAAAGAGTTCTAAGAAACCGATAATTCCCAGAAAACACAAAGGTATGTTTAACACTTTAATAAACAAGAGGAAAACACTTTTTATGGCAACCATCAAACTATCCTTAACGTAACTTATATATCTAACTAAACCATCATACGAGTAAAAGTGATATAACTAAGAAGGTTAGGTTCTTGTACCATATAAAGAGGTAGAAGAGGTAGATAGACACAGTAGAAACTAAAGAAAGTAACCACAAAATATCAAAAGACATATGTCCAGAAAACAAAGAAATCCATTTAAATAAGGAAAATAAAAAAAGTGACGTTACCACTTACCTTAACAAAGGAATTAAACAGAAAGACTAAAAAGTAACAATCGTATAACCTTACGTTTCCTAAAGATAAACAATTAAAATATAGGACACTGAAATGATGTAAGTAACTAATCATTAAAAGACCACCGTAGAAATCCCAAAAGATCCATCTCCTAGTCTGTAGACGTTAGTCACTCTCAAAATGAAGAAAAGGTTAGACCTAAAAAAAAAAAGATGAGAATAACGACACCGATACTGAAGGTTTTGATACGAGTTATCATCACCACTCTCACCCTTGGAAGTTTTAATCGTGAAGGATTAAAATCTCCTTTACGAAAGTTAAAAAGAAGTAACTCCTATTACAAACGAAACCCAAACAGTATATACCGAAAATAATACAACTTCATATAAGGAAGATATGGATGAAAGACCTCTCAAAAATGGTATTTAACCTCAACTTAAAACAGTTTCCGAAAGAGACGTAGATAACTTTATTAGTATACCAAAAATAGAAAGTTAAACAATTGTACCACATAGTACAACTAATTCGACCGAAGGGATCATCGAGTCAACCATTTCTTAGACGGACGTTACGTCATCTGGGTCCAAACTAGTGCAACTAACTAAACACTTATAACTGTATAGGAAAGTAGAGACCTTATTTCGGGTGAACTAGTACTACAAACTAGAAAAATTATACAACAACCTAAGAAAGACGATCTTAAAACAAATCTTATAAACGTAGATACAAGTAGTCACTATAACCGGACATCAAAGATAAAAAAAACAAACCAAAACAATAACCTTACTACCACCGGAGTATCTTACTCAAACCTTCAAAATAAAGGAGACTTCAAAAGACTTTCTCAATTCATCCTATCCATAATCGAGAAGAGATTTGAAAACCATCTTAAGTGGACACTTCGGTAGAGGACCCTAAAACAAACAACGTTCTAAAACTAATGTCAAAACTAAAGGTACGAAGACTAACCAGACAAGTTTTAAAGACAAAGAAGAACCAAGTCAAAACCTTCCAATATGAAAAGATCCTTGAACAGGTAAAGAAGGCTCAACAGGTGAAATAACCGTCTAACAACGAGTATCATCAGAGAATACTAACAAACATAAAGACACAACAGACAACATTAAAGAGGTAAAAGTAAAGATTAAAATAACTAAACTTAGAAGAGGGAAAAAAAGAACCACTCCATCCGATTCTCAAAAAGATAAAATAAATGGAAGAGTTTCTTAGTCGAAAATCAAAATACCTAGAAACGATAGTAGGGGAAGTAAACAAAAGTGAATAAAGACGAAACTAAAAATACTAAGTAAAGGAAGATGATTTAAAAACAAAAAAACAAGAACAAAAGGATAAACGAAATCCACATTCCAATCCAAAACTACAAAAAGAACAAAGAACTCCATCCGAATATAACGATACTTGAAGGGAGAATCGTGAATCGTGATGAAAATGAGTTAGGGTATCCAGAACCTAACAGTACAAAAGTAATAGTAAGTAAAGATACGTATAAAACTAAAAGAAAAACTAAAGAAACCACTAGACAACCAGTAAGTCTCCGTACGTACACCAAATCGGAGGTATACAAACACAAAAAATATTAAAAAAAAGGACATCAACTATAGATTAGAATGAGGTAACACTAATCTTTTCAACGAACTTTACTAAATCTAAAAAATGTTAAATGTTTCCGAACTAAACACCGGGTCCTACACTAGATAGGATCTCTTACAAGGTATACGTGAACTTTTTTTCCACTTTAGGTAGTAAAAACCCACTTTACGGGACATCTATAGTTAATCCAGATTGATCAGGTTACATAGTTTATTTCGAGTAAAGGAACAATTAAAAGAAAGACCTACTAGACAGGTAACCACACTCACCCCATAATTTCAGGGGGTGATAGTAACACAATGGTGGTTAAAGGGGAAATTATCAACAATCGTACGAGGAAATGTAAAAATTTGTAGAAATTAAATATCTTTCGAGAAGTTCAAAAGAATCAAATTAATCTTAATTAAAGATATCAAGAGGGACCTTTTAATAAAAAGAATACGGAAATCTTAAAAGTAACCTAAATGTACAGAGGAGAAGACAGTAAGGTTGACCTGAAATTCGAAGAGTACCCAGTGTAGGAGAGGAAATATTCTTATCGAATGTGTTCTGGATGATATTAGGACCCCTGTATAATTAGTGGTAGAATAACCCCTATTACTAATCTTACAATATAGAAGTAAAATGACTCCTCTCAGTCATAGACTCCTATCTCCTTAAAACAGTGTTAAGTAAAGTATCGAGAACCCCATACCTCTCTACCATATATCATGTCACTGACACTTACAAAGGAAAGAACACAGATCGATCTACGAAAAAGTATTATCCGATGAAAGAACCCAAAGAAGGATGTCAATTTGAAAAAAAAAAAAAAAAAAAAACCTATGTCTATTTCTCCAGTACATTGACCTTCAATATAGATACAAATAGTTCACGTAAGTATTTACTCAAGGTAGTAGATCATTAAACTCCAGAAGAGACAACTGTGGAAGTCCAATGGACTCTAAAGACTAATTTAGAGTTTTTATCTCAATTATATAAATAAAAACCAAAGATTTTAATATCAACAGACCTTCAAGTCCCTCAATGGACGGACACTGGTGGGGACTCCTACGAAGTCATAGAAGACCAGTGAACAGGTCACCAAGGAGGAGCATATTTTGTCCAGAGAATGTCACATATTTTTCCATAACACAGATTCAGTCGACCTCAAAAGGATTAACATACAATATCTCGACTCTTGCGAATAATCCGAACATCAGACCGTACATTCCTGAAGGGACCACCGAGTGTGCCATTTCGTAGACGGATGTTACGCCCTCTGGACCCAAGTTAGGGACCCAGCCTTCTAGAGGACCTCTTTCTTTACCGTTGGGTGAGGTTATAAGAACGGATCTCTTAGGACACCTTCCTCCTCGGACCACCCGACGACAGGTATCCCAGCGTGTCTCAGCCTGTGCTGACTTCGTTGAATCGTACGCACGTACGTAACCTCTTCCTTTACCGTTGGGTGAGGTCACAAGAACGGACCTCTTAGGGTCCCTACCCCCTCGGACTACCCGACGGCAGATACCCCAAAGGGTCTCAACCTGTGTTGACTTCACTGAATCGTCGTCGTCGTCGTACTCGTGAGTCAGTACAGGTCGAGAAATACTGGGGTACTTGAAATCGGGTGGTCGGAGGAGACAGGTACCTTAAAAAGTCCACTCTTATAACCTCACCCAACGGTAAAGGATGGAGTCCCCTAGAAGGACTGACTCCCTAGTTTGAACATAGAGGACACAGAGGACGTAACATCCACCCAAGAAATGGGTGGTTCGGTAGTCCTTCGGTGTCCTGTTTAACGACGGGGGACTCGACCTCTGTCCACTCCCTGTCCCTCCGGACCATACGACGTCAGGTACCCCAGTGTTTCTCAACCTGTGCTGACCCGTTGACTTGTTGTTCTTTTGACCTGTGTCCTCCTGTGTCTCTTAGTGTTGAATCATTCAAATCTGTCTTTGGAAATACCTTTGTCCACGGTCCCACTGTTTTGATTTCACATTAAATACCTTCGAGTCACACCTTTTCAAGTTCTTAATTTTTAATGTCCTCCAGTGTCAGTATGACTCCGAGGGTATGTTAAAAAACTCGAAATAAAGATTCTCAAGATGGTTCAAGACCGTCACCTCTAACCCTTTGTAAGAGAGTCCGAAGACTGTCCTCCTCCTTTTTCCTTAGTAAAACTTTATCCGGTCCCGTAAGACAAGAATTGTTCCAGTTATCTTTTAATGATAGACGATCCTGAAATAACCTCAGATTGACTAGACCTTCCTCCCTTTGTGGGGAGTGATCAAGGGATATCCCTCTTCCATTACCGTTGGGTGAGGTCAAGAGAACGGACCTTGTAGGGTACCTACCTCCTCGGACCATCCGACATCAGGTACCCCAACGATTCTCAGTCTATACTGACTCACAGAAGTGAAAGTGAAAAGTGAAAGTACGTAACCTCTTCCTTTACCGTTGGGTGAGGTCACAAGAACGGACCTCTTAGGGTCCCTACGCCCTCGGACCACCCGACGTCAGGTACCCCAGCGCTTCTCAGTCTGTGCTGACTCGTTGAAGTGAAAGTGGAAAGTGAAAGTACGTAACCTCTTCCTTTACCGTTGGGTGAGGTCATAAGAACGGACCTCTTAGGGTCCCTACCACCTCGGACCACCCGACGGTAGATACCCCAGCGTGTCTCAGCCTGTACTGACTTCGCTGAATCGTCGTCGTCGTCGTCAAGGGATATCTGTAAAACAAAGTGGATTCCTTTCTTTTTTTGACTCTTAACACTTTTTCTTAAGTATCGGGTCCCCGTGTCCAAGTGATTTATCATTCTGGACTAGTATCCTGATATCTTGTGAAAGAAAGATGGGTGTGGGATAATGACATAGTGATGTCCGAATAAATGACCTCAAGGAAAACAGATCCAGTAGTACGGGTCGAAAGTTGTTTTTTTTAAATTTTCCGTAATAATGTTCCGTTTTTCGTGTCAAACTTCTCTGTCTTGTTCGTAGACTTAATCTAATTCTATACGGTTCCTACAACTTTAATAGTTTCACTCTTAAACAAAACTGATATTAATTATACGATTTCCGAGATTACCTTTTTCGTCTGTTGTACATTCTCGTCTCCTCATTACTATTCGTCTCTCGTCTCTCAAGATTCTTTCTTAGATTTTCTTTGTAATTTCTGGTTTTTGTAAAATTATCTTTACTTCTGACTGAAACTACCCAAGTGATTACCTGACCTGTGACGAGTCTTTTTTTAGGAACTTGAAGTCTAATACAGTTACCTTTGAAAGTTTTGATTTAGTTTCTCCCTTTCCACGAATTTTTTACTTGTCTTATAGGTTCTTAACACGTAGACGACGTAACTACCCAAAAAAATAGTGACTCGATGGACCCTTAAGGTTCTTACCACCTTGTTAAGGTTTTCCACATTATAAGTACATTACCTTTATAGTCTTCATCTTCTTTCTTTGTCTTCTTTATAAACTTCGTTATTACTAACTTTGAAAGAATTTAAATGTAACCTATCCTTCGAGTCTATTTACGGTCTTTTAGGATGTGAATCCGTCCATATAAGTTTGACTTCTTTTAGTTTTTATTTCTTTTTTGGAGTTGCTTTCGGTCTTTTGTGGAAGAAATACCTCCTCGTTTATAATCTTAATGTAGACTATGGAATCTTTGGTCCATTCGTCCTTCTCTCACCTCACCATTACAAATTTCATAACTCTCTTTTTTCTTTTTTATGGTTGGAACTTAAGAACCAGAACATTTTAATAGGAAGTTTTCACTTTTTCTTTCTGAAAGAGTCTACTTTTAACTCCTTTAAACAACGATATACTGGATTGAACGTCCTTTACAATTTTCTTCAAGAAGTCTCTCTTTCTTATAATACATACACTCTTAGTACCCAGACATGCTCCTGTTGTTGTTGTGTTTTCTTTGTTCACTTCCATTTAATTTTTGAAAATAAAAAGAATAGGTATTAAATGAGTTTTGTCAAATGAGTTTTATCATTGTCTTTGTAACGTAGGTTACTTATCGAATACATCGTTACTTTACTTACTTTCGTCTCTGTCTTCCTTGTCTTTACTCTTTAATCCTTATAAAACAATGATATACCATGAACATAATGAACACTTCCTCATGTCACAATAAACTTCACCTGAACATAATCAACGTATATGGATAACCTTTGAGATCCATTTAGTGAAATTTCTTACTCTTTTTTCAATATTAACTATACGAATATATTTTTCCTTACCTTAGTATATACATTATACAAGTTAATTTTAGTGTTTCCCGTCTTTTTCACCTTTTGTATCCTTATGTCTTGTTTCCGTTGTTTATCTTTTATCATTGTTTATACTATCTATGATATAGTGAAATTTACAGTTACCAGATTTATGTGGTTAATTTTTTACCTAACAGTGCGCCTAGTATTTTGTTATAGGTTGATACGTAACGGAAGTTCTTTGAATGAAATTTATATTTTGTATATGTAATCTTCATTTCCCTGTCTCGTTCTATATTACTCGATTTGGTGATTTATTTTACAACCTCATCGATAAAGTAAAGTCTGTCTCTTCTGAAATCTCGTTCCTTTGAATGATCCTAAGAGTCGTAATTAAGTATTTACATTTAAGTCCGTACAAAAGTCTTTAATGACTGGTAAAAAATGAATTCACTTTCACTTTCAACGAGTCAGCAAAGGTTGAGAAACGCTGGGGTACCTGAATCGGACTGTCCGAGGAAACAGGTACCTTAATAGGTCCGTTCTTATGACCTCACCCATCGGAAAGGGACGCAACGTCCACCTAAGAAATGGTGACGTGGTGACCCCTTAGGAAAGTGTAGACTGAGATTTAATATGACAATACGAAATGGGAAACCAATTCAAAATCAAATATTTGGGTATTGATCACTGGGACATCCTTCTTTTATCATGTTTTTTAAAGTTAAAAGGGTACTATTTCGAGTAACATTTTTTGTTTTGTGTCATTATCAATGTCTTTAACTGGACCCAGATTCAAGTCTGAGATGTTCAATACGATGACTTATACAGTGATATGAAGGACATTGAGTTGATAAAGGAGTAGATGTTTCATCACCATTATTGTCAGGAAAAACATATCCTGAAGACACTTCTATCTTATTTTACTACATACATATTTCATGGACCGTATATCACTCAACAATAGATACTTGTTTTACATATTCATCTATTTAAATAATACTTAGTACGTTTAAGGTGAGATTCGAATGATAGGATTATAAATTATTGAAAATAATAATCTAAATAGGAAAACATTATCCTTAATATTGTTTTAAATAGTAGGTTCACACAAATACACTTATGTATATGTTAGTATGTGGTGTACCTTAAACGACAAACCAATTTTATTAAAAACATATGTTTTCAAACAGAAGTTTCGTACGAAAAACTATAACCAGACCACAGTACCACAGTAAATTTAGTAAAAAAATCGGATATTTTTAAAGGACAGAACGAAGTACCTGGTGTCTTCGTGGACACTACGTACGTAGGTAAATAAGAAGTTTATAAATAACTCGTGTATGATATACCAACCGTAATATACTCCACGACCTCTCAGTCACCATTTATTATGTTTAAGAGACGAGAGTACAACATATATAAGATCACCCTCTTTGTCTGTTCTTTACAGGTAGTCGTCTACTTACCTATTCTTTCGACACCATGTATATGTGTTAACTCATAATGAGTCGGTAATTTTCCTTATGTAAACTTAGTCAAGATTACTCTACCTACCTTGATCTCGGCTAATATTTCTCACTTCATTCGGTCTTTCTTTTTGTGGTTATGTCATATGATTGTGTATATATACCTTAAATCTTTCTACCATTACTACTGGGACAAACGCTCTGTCGTTTTCTTTGTGTCTATACATCTCACCTGAAAACCTGAGACTCCCTCTCCCTCTCCCACCCTACTAAACCCTCTTACCGTAACTTTGTACATATGATAGTACATTCTTTGCTTAGTGGTCAGATACAGGCTACGTCCTATGTCCTACGAATCCCGACCACGTGCCCCTACTGGGTCTCCCTACAATACCCCTCCCTCCACCCCCCCCCCCAAGTACAAACCCTTGCGTACATGTGGGCACCACCTAAGTACAGTTACATACCGTTTTGGTTATGTCATAACATTTCATTTTATTTCCTTTTTTTTATTTTATTTTTTTTTTCTCCTGGTCTAGTTTTTTTTTTTTTTCTTTTTTTCTTTACTTTTTTTTTTTAAGTTCATCACTATCATGATCTTTCTTTTATTTTGCTCCAATAGACCATTATATAACCCCCTCCTTCCCTCATTAATTCAACGTATTAGTTCCATCCGGTACCTCTACTGAAGTAACTCGACTATAAACTTATTGTTTTTTCTTTGTCCGTGTGTTTATCCCACTGGTCCGTTTCCATTATGACACACGTTGTAGGGACTCCACCTTCACTGAATCGAAATACTTAAGGATTCATTGAACTTCTATTTAGGTGAGTTAGTCAAGTTAAAAGTCATCTACTCGAATGATAAACTTTCTTGTATGATAACTGAGGAAAAATTTCACTGTTAAAGTTTTAAGATTAAGTTACCAAGGGCGTAGTGTAAGAATTCTTGACGGACCTCTCAAACAATTTTATATCAAAGGAACAGATTTTCTCGACTTGAACATTTTTATCTCTCATCATCAATCGTCCGACCCCCAACCTCCTTGACCCCTCTATCAATTCCCATGTTTAGACCATGTTTGTTTATTCAGGACCACTCGAAAGGTCTGTTGCTACAACATAATATTTAAGTTTCAACGATTCTCTGACCTAGAACAAAGTGTTGTTTTTTTCTTTACTATCAATATACTATATTATCTATATGATCTATTCCGATACCACCATCAAGATAACGTTACATATTTACATAGTTTAGTTATGGAACATATGGAATTTGAATGTGTCACAATACATACAGTTAATATAAAAATTCTGCAAAGGACCCGATGTAGAGATCTCTAAGACTAAGTCATCCAACCCACTCCGGGTGTCTAAACGTAAAAATTATTTAAGTGACCACTACGGTCGTGATGATCGGGTCCCTGTTGTGAAACTCTCTACGACGAGATATTTTAGATAGAAAACCCAAATTGTAAATTTACGGCCATAAAAGAAAGTATATTTTTTTAATGAAGGAGACGTACCACTGGTAGACCTTAATTAAAAACATTGAAATCACCTTTTAATGTATTTTATAATCTCCATTTTTATGGAAGTTACAAGGTATAATTTAATTATCGTAGTCATTATTATACTCGAATTAAAGTTATATCGGATAGCCACTTCCCAATCACAGATAACAGTCGACCTCTTCTAAAGTTTTAATATAAAATTTTCGACTTTCCTTAAATTTACTATTAATTGACTCTCTAAATTTAAAAAAAGTACCGACCCTCTAGTGTATTTATCGTTAACGTACAATGTAGGACAATTAGACCTCTTGTACTCCTCCGACATTAAGAGTAGGTGACACGGTAAGTGCACCTATGAGTGCCTTCTCAATTTCTTTCCTTCTCCCCATAGTTCGATCAGTCGTTTCAGTCGAATTTGGTAAGACCAGTCGTCTTAAGACCAATGACGTGAGTGTGTCGGACGTACGATGTACAGTTTCTTCGGGTACACGAGGACGGGGATTATCAACAAGGGTTCCTTCCCTTAAATATACTTATAGTACCAGAATCGTCTTAATCCCTATCGTATACCTACTACTATGATTCTTGTCGGTTAGGGATTCCTTACAGGGTGAGGAGATCCACGAAATGTACTAATTGACTACACTAGGGAGGGACTGTGTATATTCTCCCTCAATCATTGTAGAAGTAAATATATATATCCTTTCACTTTGTATCTCATTGAGTCATTAAATCCAATGGTCCGTCATTCACCTTTTCGACCCTAGGTTTGAATCCGTTAAACGTAGTCGGATTAGAGAATTTGTTACATGATATATCTATAAGGAGTTGAAGACTACCCCAATGTGGGACTGTTTGGTTAAGATTCAACTTTTACATGAATTATGATTGGATCACTTTAACATCGAATCGGGTCGGATGGACTTTACACAAGTCTTAATCCGAGTAATCGGATATCGACCCGTGTTAGTAAATTGTGTTTCGGATATAATATTATTTCATAATAGAGTACATTAAATAACTTATGATAAAACTTTCACTTTTGTCTTACCGAAACACCAATACACTACCAATATTCACTTAGCCAAAAGATCCGACCACTAAAGTACCGACTAACCCTCGAGACCGACGACAGGACAGATCGTAGTGTCCTCTCTGATAGCATGGTCTAGACCGATCGGGTCCTTTTATAGTTTCAATTTTTAAGTTTCATGTTAAAAATGATTTATACTTAGTAAAAGTGTAGAAGAATATCAACTTTTTAATTGACCTTGGAGAAATTGAACCCCTGGTAAACATATGACGAAGTATAAACCTTTTCTTAAGGGTCTAGTTTTCAAAAGTTCTAAACACAGATATCAGGTCCAATTTTACTCCATAGACTAAGAAAAGGAAGTGTAGGAAAGTTAAGATTATGTCCTTTTTGTGTGACAGATAAAAAGTCAGAAAGAAGGAACTAGACTGTTCTTCTGTAAGGTTTACTCCTGGTTCTCTCTTTCTGACATCTCATTAGTGACGTGTCTTTTTAAAACATGTATGAAGAATCACTTACTAGAACCTATTCAGTGGTTTTACAAGACTTGAACAAAATCATGGGTATTTTCCGACTGTCGTAAGGTTATTCTGACCTGTTAATTTACTTCTGAAACGACTAGTGACTATGTCTATACTTTACGTGACAAGTCCACAATTCTACACACCTGTGAAATACGTATTGCATCCCCGAAAAGTTCCCAGTAAAATTGACATCCTCAAAACAGAATGGACAACTGTAATCTTAGGAACGAATTCTACGTTGAGGTGACATTCGGTTACTCACTGTCACCTAGTGGCCAGAGGTCTCATAGAGGAGTTTGGACAAGATGTCAACCTGAGTTCTACCGTGTGGGTTTGATACCTCTCCATTCAGATTACAGATGTGTCTAGTTTGTTATTATATTACGAATGGTTATTTTCGATGTCTCCCCCTCTTACCATTACCTCTTACCGTATGTATTAAGGTTTTTCTTGACAGTTGACCAGTAGGTCATCCATAAAAAAGTGAACATTTCGTTGTTGGAGTTTATTAAAAACAGTTAGACTGTGTTACCAAGTACAGTTGCAGACCAAGACTGTTGTCATTCTTTAAAGAAGTTTCTAAAGACTCATGAAGTAAAGTCTCTAAATATAAATGATAAGTCTTATTAAGGAACGTTATTAAAAATCCATAATTTTATAAAAATTTCAATTTTATAGTAATTTTACTTATCGTAACGTATTTATATGTCTATATCCATTAGAAAAATCTACGAAAATGATACATTGGATCTAAGATTTTAGGTTTTTTCTATTAACCAATTTTATATTTGGATGTTCCTTCTATTTACTCATCACTTAACAGAATTGAAAATAAACTAATAAAAGTAAATGTCAAGACCGTGACTGTGAAATTTTTTTTCTAAATTAAAATACATTTCTAACTTGAAGTTATTTTATTGAATTTTTTGTAAATGTATATGTAGTAATTTAGAGGTATTTTATATGTTATGAAACTATGTTGGTATCGATCTTACTGAAACTTCCTTTACTATGTATAAGTTTAAAAATTCTCTATAGAGTACAGTGTACATCCTTATTTATAAATATAACCTAAACAATTCTGTACTTAATTTGTGCTATACTGTACGTGAGAACCTTTAATTTTATATGTAAAACTTTTGTATAAAATTTTCGTGTTTTGACACAAAGCTAAATTAGATCTACATATAGTCTCGAAAATTTATCTTTAAACTTGTCAATCATGTTTATTTTCTATGATATTGTAGTTCACTTTATATCAGGTTTTCGACAATCTTTGGTCAAACCTGTACATCTTGTATGTAAAGATGAAACCGCTCTCGACTCAGAGTAAAAAATTGGAAGTTTACTCTACCTTATTACTATTTAAACGATTTTAAAATGTTTTATAAACACCAAAGATTAAAAATCATGAACATTCGATACAAAAAAAAAAGAGTAATATAACTATACTATTTTAGTTTACGTACCCGAATTGACAGATTTTAGTTTTCGACTTATAACGACGATTTACTTTTATCTATAAATTGTAAGGTGTCTGGTTTAGTGGGTTCACATTGTCTGAGACAAAATATGTATATTTCATTTCTGAATACTCTTAACATAGCAAAATGTGAGTGTTCTTTTAATATTCTATTTTAAGAAAGTACATAAAGACTTGTAGTAATTGTGAATGTTTTAGAGAGAGACTACTAATGACCGTGTGTTTTTAGAGGAAGAGATTCTCTACTAGAAATTCTCTCAACCCTCGTCAATCGACAACCGTAAAATTTTACTAAAGACAAAGATCTTTTATCGTCGTTATAACGAGTGGGCCTTCCTGACTTCTATGACTTTAACTATACGACGATGTTTGACCTAGTGAAGTAGTTTGATCCAATTGTAATAACATGTATTCCGATTCGTTTGTCTTTCACTGTCTTTTGTCCTACGATTTTAATTAGGTCTCTTGTTAAGACTCAGAGAGTTATCCGTCTTCGATGTGTATTCAACATTTTAAATAGGTTTTGAGTTATGTAAAACCATATTACATGTATAATACTTAAGAGACGAAGACCGTACCATATAGCAAGAAAATAAACATCAATGACTTTTCCAGACTTACACCGTTGAATTTTGACTATTTTGTTGATATATTTACAACAATCCACGAATCACATTAAACACTAAAGTATTGATCCTCTTATCATTTTATTTAATATTGTTTTGTGGAATAATTAAAATAACAAGAATTAATAACTACTTTCTTTCAGTTTTCTTAGGAGGGTGGGAAGAATAACAAAATATCGTAAATATTTTATATAATCACAGTAATTCAATTACTCCGATCACTCTAAAAGAATCTACGGTACTTCTTATAAAATATCTTATGGGAAGGGGGTTCTAGATACCTCATAATATTACGTAAAGTTAAGATGAAGACTATATTTCCGTTTTCCTATTTAACAGTTGAATATAAAAAGGGACAATTAAGAAGGAGACCTATTGACTAAAACTTTAATATCATTTGTCAAAGATTTAAGAGATTAAATTGTTAAAGGGTGAAATCTCACTTATTGAATTCTTTATTATAATTCTGAGAATGTGTGATTTTACCAAGTCACCATTTTACTTTTATACTTTTCATGAACTATTGTGATGAGAGTCGTAAAAGGTAGACCCTTGATTGATGACGTATAATGACCACTATTTTAAAGTTTACCTTTATTATGGAAAATTTAGATTAAAATCAAATCTAGAAAATATATATGTAATTTTAGTACAAAACCCATTAATAACTGATTCCACGTTGTTAGTTTTAATAATCCTTAAAATATAAATTCTTTTTATAATTATGGATTAGAAATTTTAGATAGACTAAAATTGTAAGCCGGGATACACAAGTCTACGTTTACTTTACAATATGAGAGAATTCAGATCACGTATAGAATGGTCGGTAGGTCGATCCGGAGTTATCTCCAATACTAGTAGAAGGGATATAAAAGGATTTAGTGTTATTTGAAGATGATTTAAACATCGTACAAATCTTCCTTTGTATAAAGTCGATTGTCACACTACGAATTACACAAAATTATACTATCTAGTTTAGTATGGTATATATTTAAAAGGATATTTATATATAAACTACTATAAAGTTTACCTTACAAAAGTTCAACTGTCACCATCGGTTTCTACGACTATTGAATCTTCCACGTATAATAATTTTTTGGACGTTTTAAGTTTATGAATCAAAAATTATATGATATTTACAAGTGACTTAGATTTTTATTATGGGATTAAAATATTCCAAGGAAAAGTTCATCAACAGTAATTTTTTAATATTTATTAAGGATATGACACGGAGAGACAGAACATGAAGTTTCTATACCTTATAATAGAAATAGTGATATATTTATTGATCATCAGGAAATATCTTCCTTAACTTTTATCTTCTGTTCTTGACACCGATAAAAAGGGATAATATACGTAAATACCTATATTTCGACTTTTGTGATAAATGAATACAGTCTCTCTTGTCCGGTACAAGACGATATCCTTTATTACTCGAGTCAACGAAGAAATTATTTCAATGACACGTAAGTCGAGTCGACTCATATTCGTATATCAATTCCGGTACATATGTTATTTGTCTTATTAACACCCTTAATAAATCTATTTAGTCCTTTTGTTTGAAGATTTGTCTAGTGAAATACCCAAATTTATGAAAAAGAGGTGTAATATAAGACTAAAATAGTATATTATCAAGTAAAGGGTAAAGTAAAATGGACACACTTTATAATATGTTTGTTCTTTAAAGATTACCCCATTCTTTATAGTTATCTTATTATTGAAAGAGACAATTTCGTGTAGACGAAAAGACCCCTTTTCGTTTTAATTATAGGGAAATCTTTAGTTAACAGTCTCGTGGATTCAGTTCCTTTTTTCGAGAGTTTTTATATATAAACAAATTAATGTACTTTACTAGTTTCTCTCTTTTGAGAAAAAACCACCTTCCTAAAAATTGAAATCTCTTACTTTCAGAGGCCGATGTAAGAGTCGACAGTATTAACAGTATTACAAGAATACTGTAAGAATTTCGGTCTGAAACTCTCTCTGGTTTGGTAGAACCTCCGACCGTCTTTATGTGACTTAAATCTCAGTAAGAAAGTGAGGTTTCTTATGCAATAATCTACAAATCTCTGTGCAATTTTACGTAGTTTACAAACGTGAAAATTGACTGGAGTCTTCTGAGTAAGTATAAAAGTGACCTTGATTCATTAAAACACTCACTAAAACATGTATGATACATCAAGAATTATATACTCGTTTTTAACCTTAAGTGACTACTTACTCGTATCTTTGATTACTTATGAAACTTTTTTATGACGTCTTTATATCATTGAGTTGTAAAGAATTTCTGTGTATACTCTTGGTAATTAGACAAGGTTACCTTTTAGGGTCAAAAATCTGTTCTTCTTTTTTTTAGGTTCAGTTCGTACTCTTTTTCCTATGTGGGTGTCTGTTTAGATACATAGATAAAAATTCTCTTACAGTCTCTTTTACTCTTTCACACGTTGTATTTTTGGTCAAATATGAGAATCTAAGTTTTTCCTTTTTTTTTTCTGTTCATGGTAATACATTATTTTACACTGTTAAGGGAATCCTTTTCAATTATTTTTCAATTATTTTTATCTTCAGAGTAATGAAATTTGTTTGTATTTATTGTCGTCCCAATAAAGACAACGACTAAAAGAAGGAAGGAAGGAACAAAGTCTTTAATAAACTAATTTTCTTCCCTTTTTATCAGACGATCTTCGATAAATACATTGTGTTTACTTCCGTGTTTATCATCCTTAGGTCTCAACTACTCACTTCAACACTTATGTCCCCTAAAAGCGAACTTGTTTTTGACTGGGACTTTATGTCAACTTCTAGATCACGATAAAACACAAATGTCGACGTGTGAATTCACTGATTGAGTCCCAATTTTTAGAAATTCCAGGTATTTTTAGAAAAGAAAGAAAGATCGTTATTTTATATGAATAGTTTTGAACGATCGATTAGACACGTTTACATATGAAGAATTGACTACGTTTTTTATACATCCTTTTATTTGGATTTTTCTGGACGAAAAATATTACAAGTTTTCTAAGACATGTCTCAGTCGACGACTTCTTAAAAGTTCTAAACTTAACCTCTCTCTTTGCTTTTACATCTTATGTTTCCTATATCCTGTCGACACGGGAACATCCTCTGTGAAAACTTAAACAACTACTTTCGAATTTACCTTAAAAAAAGATTATCGACTAGTGTCTATTCACGGAGTAGGAATCCTTTTTAATCCCGGTTGTCTGACACGAAACTGTCTTTTATGGAAACCTGGTATAAAATCGTAGGAAACAGTATTCATATAGTATGTATATACTAAACCGACGTAATCGTGACTGAGTTAACGGTGATTATTAATATATATCAGAATCCTTTTTTCCTATAGTGACTTCAGTGACCCATGTTATAAGTAAAATTTGATAGAGTCCTTCCTTCATGTGTGTAAACAAGTTATTAATAATCAAATTTTAGAGACATTTAAAAAATGTAGAGACATACACTTTTTTTACAGTAACACTACCATAGAAGGAACCTTAGTTTATAAGATCCTATACTTCAGTAAGTTTTGATCTGATACCTTTCTTGGTCTAATTTTCGTCCCGTCACTCCAGTGGTTAACGACAAGAAGAGAGGGTTCAAACAAATTTACTGATTTATATATTCGTCGACTATTAATAAGGTGTAGTCTTCGTAGCAACAGTCTTTCTACCATCAATGAAGGGAAATGGGCTTATATAAGTTATATAGAGGGAAGTAGTCTTAGACTTCGTGGTGTACATGTATCGGACAACAGTTTCTCACTAAGTTAAAGGAGATTAAAAAAGGGAAACCAGAGTCCTTCTGTCGGCATCTACTTTTCCTCTGGGTAGCTTCGCTTAGGTCGTATTTCCTTCTTCCGAGGACGTTACCTTTTATTATATATACATTTCCGAATGTAACCTTTCCCCTGAACTAAAATTGAAGACAAAGACCAATTATTACGTACTGACACCAGACTTTACCTTGGTTTTTAAACGAGTGTCGAACCAAATAAACCAAATGAGATTAACAAAATTAATACACTTATATTATGTCAAACAGAAAGATTTAAGTTCAATACATTATGGTTTGAATTCTTCTTACTATCAGGTCCGAGTCTTATTGAAGACAAAACTTTAGATAGGAGTGAAGGGACTAATCTTAACACGAAACTGTTGTGAAACGACTCCGTTTCACCATATATTATTGTTTCATCGTAATATTAATACACTTATATAAACACAATCGGTGATCTGACCTCCGTGAAAGTCCTTCTTTAAAAGAAGAGTAAATAGAACTCCCATCACAAAGGTCTTGGTGTAAGTCACTACTGTGACGACTAAAGAACTTAGTTTCGAGTTTCAAATCCTCAGTTGTCTCAAAAGAGAATGAGAGGGTGGGTTACAGGTGAGAATCTTTTAGGACAACCTAGATGGAAGTGTATGTTAGGTTTCTACTGGTGAAAAATGGTAAAGATCTGTAGAGACTAAATTTTCGGAAGGAGAAATGGACGTCATGACATTCTCAGAGGATTGATCACAGGGTAAGGAAGAGACTCCGAGGATGTCAGGTAAAAACATACACACAGGTATCGTGAACCCCGAAGAGTCACCATTTCTTAGGAGGACGGTCACCTCCTCTTCGTTCTGCACCCAAGTCTGGGACCCAGTCCTTCTAGGAGACCTCCTCCTTTACCGTGTAACGAGGTCATAAGAACGGTCCTTTTGAACTACCTGTCTCCTTGGACCACCCGATGTAAGATTGAGTTACCTTGATACATAGTACGACGTATCCCGGTGGGTTCTACTTACCCAGTACCACCTCTCAAGACTGTTTTGCACCAGGTGACCTTTTCCCTTAGTGTTTGGTGAAGTCATAAGAACGGAATTTCTTGGGGTACTTGTCATACTTTTCCACTTTCCATACTGTTACTTTCTACTTGAGTCATCGACAGGTCATACGATGACCTCTTTCAACTCTTTACCGAGGTCTTCTTTATTTCTCCGACTCACTTTCCCCTTTGTTATGGGTCAACATCTACATAGTCCACCACTTTCATTTAAGACTACGACATTTCTCGTTACAACGTATCCTTGGACCTTACAACCAGGTACTTATCTCCGTTTATCCTTCACCAGTTTGTCCTCTACCGTTCTCATTTGTAACTGTAATATCCTTAGTCACTTGATTTTACCTGTCCTTACCCACCTAAATTAAGTCTACTAATAATATAGATGATGACACCCGTTCTTAGGGAATCTTCTTTACCTTATCGGTAGTACCAATTGTTCTCAGACTTTACGTCAAGTCAAGTCAAGTCAGCGGGACAACACAGGCTGAGAAACGTTGGGGTACTTAGCGTCGTGTGGTCCGGAGGGACAGGTAGTGGTAGAGTTCCTCAAGTGAGTCTGAGTACAGGTAGCTCAAGCACTACGGTAGGTCGGTAGAGTTGGAGATAACAGGGGAAGAGGAGGACGGGGGTTAGGGAGGGTCGTAGTCTCAGAAAAGGTTACTCAGTTGAGAAACGTACTCCATCGGTTTGATGACCTCGAAGTCGAAAATCGTAGTAAGGAAGGTTTCTTTAGGGTCCCAACTAGAGGAAGTCTTACCTGACCAACCTAGAGGAACGTCAGGTTCCCTGAGAGTTCTCAGAAGAGGTTGTGGTGTCAAGTTTTCGTAGTTAAGAAACCGCGAGTCGGAAGAAGTGTCAGGTTGAGAGTGTAGGTATGTACTGGTGTCCTTTTTGGTATCGGAACTGATCTACCTGGAATCAGCCGTTTCATTACAGAGACGAAAACTTATATGATAGATCCAACCAGTATTGAAAAGAAGGTTCCTCATTCGCAGAAAATTAAAGTACCGACGTCAGTGGTAGACGTCACTAAAACCTCGGGGGGTTTTATTTCAGACTGTGACAAAGATGACAAAGGGGTAGATAAAGGGTACTTCACTACCCTGGCCTACGGTACTAGAAACAAAAGACTTACAACTCGAAGTTCGGTTGAAAAAGTAAGAGGAGAAAGTGAAAGTAGTTCTCCGAAAAATCGAGGAGAAGTGAAAGACGGTATTCCCACCACAGTAGACGTCATGAACCTACGTTAGAGTTTTTGTTATCTTACTAGAGTCAAGGAAAGGTTCTGTTTGGTAAGTTATAGTGTAATTAGGTTCAGATACGGGGTTAGTGTTTACGACTTCCTCGACTTCAACTTACCAAGACACATCTAGATGTTCTGGAAGATCTTGATTGTGGAAGAACTAATTCCACTTTCTCCTCTCACTTTTTCGATCGAAGTTTGAATTGTAAGTTCTTTGATTCTAGTACCGTAGGCCAGGGTAGTGAAGTACCGTTTATCTACCCCTTTGTTACCTTTGTCACTGTCTGAAATGAAAGAACCCGAGGTTTTAGTGACGTCCACCACTGACTTAGGTACTTTAATTTTCCGCGAACGAGGAACCTTCTCTTCGATACTGGTTGGATCTGTCGTATAATTTTTTGTCTCTGTGATTAGACAACTATTTCCAAGTAGATCAGTTTCGATACCAAAAAGGTCATCAGTACATACCTACACTCTCAACCTGGTATATCTTCCAACTCGCGGTTTCTTAACTACGAAAACTTGACACCACAACCTATTCTGAGAACTCTAGTTTAATCAGTTAGGATTTCCGTTAGTTGGGACTTATAAGTAACCTTCCTGATTACGACTTCGACATTGAGGTTACCAAACTGGTGGACTACGTTTCTCTACTGAGTAACCTTTTCTGGGACTACAACCCTTTCTATTTTCCGTCCTCCTCTTCCCCTACTGTCTTCTACTCTACTAACCTACCGTAGTGGATGAGTTACCTGTACTCAAACTCGTACAAGACCCTCCACCACTTCCTGTCCCTTCGGACCGTACGACGTCAGGCACTCCAGTGTTTCTCAGTCTGTGCTGACTCGTTGAATCGTTGTTTTTGTTGTACACTTAAGATCTGTCGGTAAATTGGAGGAGGAACCTGGAGTCAAAGGAGTAATTCATTTTACTCTACTAAATAGTCAAGGATAAATTTAAATACCAAATTTAACATTAAGACATTCAAAATGTCGGGTCATCCTGGTCCATATCCTCTCCACCATTACCATACGAACTCCTCCTCTGGTCGTTTTCACCAGAGGAGTTCGGGTCTCAGATACCGAACAGAGACCCAAGGATCGTGTCACGACTAAGTAACCTCTCAAATCTCTTACTTATAAGAGAACAACTGCCGGTCTACCTTATGTGAGCCATCCTCTAAACTTTATTTCCGGATTTGGTCTGTGGTACTGATATATAAACTTTCAGTTCGAACTTCGGCTTTTCATGTCGTCAATTTCTTGACTTTTTATAAAGAATCAAACAACAGTGATGTCTTACACCTTTCTGTAATAATTTTGATAAAAGAAATTCTGTCCGGATCTTCACTGGTAAAGTCATGACAGATATCTTTGTGAAGAACCCTTCTGAGTTCATTTTGATGTCTCCTTTTACGACGACTTGACCGGTGGGGTTTCTTAGACGAGACAACTTACTCGTCGGTACTCTTTTATTTTCCCTTCGTCTCCATTTGATACTCTATACTTTTGTATATATATTTTACTAACTAAATATATATTTAGTTCTGTATTAAACAACCGAATTCAGTAGTCTTCGATATATTAAGAATTCCTCGACCTGGGTATATTTAATTTAAAAAAGAAATTATTTTTATTTTAAGGTAAATGTTTATGTTCCGAGGAAATGAAGTAAAGTCAAACCAGATATAATATGATGTTCAATATATAAAAATGTAGTATGAACTATTTTTTATTTTTTTATTATCCAGTAGACCGTACGTATAGTCTCACGATGTCACTCTCCTTCCGAGACATCTGTGACACCCAGACTTTCAGTTTTTCAATGTGTCCGACTTAGGAACATATCAAAGAACTTAACAGAACTAAAATCAAAGGACTAGACTGTCCCTTTTATTTAGGAAGGAACGATATTTGACGTTTCTGATCTTTCTTAAAACCTACAATCAACGGGTTTTTTCACTATCTGTAATAGTTCAATGTGATTTACTGATCCCTTCTTATCACTGATCGTACCGATTATTTAGTTCTTACCAAAGTAGATTCCCCACGATACTGTTCGACCGAGAATCTCCTACACCTTAAAACTCCTTTTTTTCACTGTCTCCACTTCAGAACATAAGACTTATGTCTATTCGTTTTAACACCTCCATTCTTTTGTTATCCACGTCTACTATTTTGCAAAATCTGATTTGACCCTACGATTGGAGACTTTATAGATTACCTCATTTATATCAGACGGAAATATTTCATATTATAAATCTTTTGTAAGTAGTAGAAAGTGTTAAATTCATGTTACCGTACTAACCTTCATTGTTTAGTTTAAAAAGTTATCATTTGAGAATGTCAATTTTCGTTAATCTACCTAATGACTGTAAGAATTTTCGGTATGTTAAAGAACACACACACACTTGTTCTAAGGGTTTCGATTTCTTGTATTTCTTTTAAGATAATTTTTCGTTCTATGTCGATATTTTTAGACTTATTAGATTTCTGTCGTTTACGATGTTGACACATATATCCGAAGTGACCACGCTGGACACCAATTCGGTTGTCTTCACGTCCGTCCGGACCCTCCGATAATGGACGAAGCACATTACCCGTTCAGTTAATACATTGAGTAAAAGAATTAATACAGGGAAATCCTACTTTTACTTTTTCTACAGACATCGTTTAGACAATCCTAACAATTTGTCACGTTAAAATAAGATTTCCTTTATTTAGTATAATCTCACGAATATAATTCGAAGTCTAATTTTATCTATGAATTAACTTAATATGTTTTACTTCTTAATTTCTAAGTTTTGTCTGTGAAATTATTACGAGTTGTTCCCTAGATAAATCAGTGTACACGATATTTATTTCACTATATGACCACTATAAAAATACTATTAAAAATCATTATTATGACTTACCCCGGGTCTGGGAAGATCCGTCATATCAAATCCTTCCTTAGTTCTGAACTCCAGAATACTTTGTTATTTTTTCATTTTCTTCTGTACTTATAAAGGTCTCTTTATGTAGTAATACCACGGATAAACAACAGTCCTTATATTTGTATATCGAATGTAGTTAGTCATTGGAGATCCAATTTTATATCTCGTTATTTGTCTTTTTAAGATTGGACTCGACTCTATAACAAGGGGATCACTTTTGGATTACCTGTCATACGACTGTTCTTTCTTCAGACCGAATTACGCTTTGTTTTTCGAAGAAGATGACTCTATAAAAACTTTCTTCGGACCGATACGGGATAAATTTAAAATGAAGACACCGGAGTACAAAAGGATTGTCTTGACTAAGTTCTTCTCCTCGAAACGATAGTTTTCAGAATGGTACATCTGAAAATAATAAAACAGATACTGAAAGATAATTTTTACGAAAGAGTTCTTTATTCAGGTATAAATTTATAAAGTCATAAGAGGTCCTGGTCTTTTATACCCATTTATAAATAACACAAATATAAATACGACAATCCTTCTATTCGAATGTTTAAATTTTCGACTTGTATGATTTATATATGGGTCGAATTTTACGGTCACGGAAAGGAAAGGTTCTTTTATTTATAAAGATTTACAAAATTTAACACAAACCCTCTCTCTCCTCAAAGTATTTCTAATCTTTTTTTTTTCGTAGTCTCTTTATCAAAATTTATTTTGATTTGTCGTTTAGTATTACAAGTATTCTCTCCTCCTTCTCTGTATACTACAAAGGTGTATAAATAGTAAGTAAATTTTCAAGTTGATTCATAAATAAGTAAACTGTTTGTGAAGACTCACGAATTATCCTAAGGGACCTTCCGTACCCCTTATATAACCACTTATTTCATATTAGGACCGGATTTCAGTTCCAGGTCGTCACTCTCCCATCTATCTCCTTACCTGTTTATTCAAACAAGAATGTTTTTCTTTAATATTCATCGGTCTTATACCCTACTCCACTCTACTCCACTCCACGTCACTCCTTACCCCCTTTCCTAGACTCTCACCAGATTCGTGAACAACAGGTCAACGATTGAGGACAGGCTGATCCCTGGAGTCCCTGACATTGTATAGTCCGAGGAGCCAAGAGGTTATAGGGGGTGTCAAACGCACTTAAGTACAGGTGACTCAGTCACTACGATAGATTATTAGAGTACGAGACGACGCGGAAAGGAGTAAACGGAAGTTAGAAAGGGGTGTAGTCGTAGAAGAAGTTACTCAACCGAGAAACGTAGTCCACCGGTTGCATGACCTCGAAGTGGAAGTCGTAGTCAGGAAGGTTACTTATAAGTCCCAACTAAAGGAAATCGTAACTGACCAAACTAGAGAACTTTAGGTTCCCTGAGAGTTCTGAGAAAAGGTGGTAGTGTTAAGCTTTCGTAGTCAAAAAGTAGTGAGTCAGAAGAAATACCAGGTTGAGAGTATAGGTATGTACTAATGACCTTTTTAGTACCGAAACTGATATACGTGGAAACAACCGTTTCACTCCAGAGATAAGAAATTATTCGACAGATCCAAGTAGTATCGAAAGGAAGGTCCCAGTTCGCAGACTTAAAGTACTGACGTCAGTGGTAGGGGTCACTAAAACCTCGGGTTCTTTTATTTTAGGTAGTGACGAAGGTGAAAAGGGGGAAGATAAACGGTACTTCACTACCCTGACCTACGATACTAGAATCTAAAAACTTACAACTCAAAGTTCAGTCAAAAAAGTGAGAGGAGAAAGTGGAAGTAGTTCTCCGAGAAATCAAGGAGAAACGAAAGACGGTATTCCCATCATAGTAGACGTATAGACTCCAACAATTATAAAAAGGGTCGTTAGAACTGGGGTTGAACACGAAGTAGGTCGGGTTACAAGTAAGTACACGTAAAACGTACCACATGAGACGTATCTTCAATTTATTCGTCCCACTGTCATAAGTCGGAACATTATGAGAAAAGTTTTCTAAACTTGGTCAAACAACAAGATACAGGTTAAGATTAACAACGAAGAACTGGAGAAGAGTCTCTGTCCGTTCCACCAGACCATAAGCGTAGAGATCCTTAAAAGACGTCAAACAACAGTAGGTGTATCAGTTTCTGAAATCGTATCAGTTACTTCGTCTTCATCTACAAAAATACCTTGAAGAAACGAAAGAGGTACTAGGTTGTTTACGACCGTTAAACTAGAGACCAAGGAGACGGAGAAACTGTGGGTCGAACATGTAGACCTTCAAGAGTTAATTACTAAACGACTACGAATCGAGTTTCCTAAAACTCGTAATGGAACAATCGTACATTTTCCTCGTGTTAACATACCATTAAACTTGTAAGAAAACGTGATGGGAAGAAACCCTGACCTCACTTTTGACTGTAAAAGACCAGGACACCGATAACAATTCAAAAGGTTTAAACGACTGTATGACTCACGTCGTGAAATTGTCGTAGTAGAAATACTAAAATTTAACGAGTCGACCTTAAGGTAGTGGAGGTGATCAAAACAAGGATCATTACAAGGGATTCGGGAGAACGGAGTGTGAGGTCAAACAGAGTGAGATTCACTCACTGGTCAGTATCTCAAATAGGACCAGTAATTCTGAAAAAACATATCAAGAAACATGAAGACGGTGGAGAAGAATTATAGAAGACGAAGAAAATTCAGGAATTGCAAGGACAGGAAATAGCACGGGTAAGAAAGTACTTTACAAGGGAACTATAGAGGTTAAAAGAACTACTCTTAGAGATCAGAAAGGGTAAGATAACAAAACGAGATAGAGGAACGTAACAAGTAAATTCCGGAAGAATAGAGAGGAACGATAAGAGACCTTGAGACGTAAGTCAACTTATATAGAAAGGAAAAGAGGAAACGGAAAGTGAAGAGAAGAAATGAATAGATAAACATTTCGGAGGAATCTGTCGGTGAAACGGAAGAACGTAAGGAAATGGAAAGTCTACCAAAACCAGTTATGGAGGATATGTTCCAATGCCTGGAGACAGGTATCTAGAAGATGGTCTAGATTAGGCGATTTTTCTAAGTAGTGAAGGTCACATATTCAGTATTCCCTAAACTAAATACAGTTTGGTCTTACCGGATAACCAAAAGGGATGAAAGAAGTTCTCATACTTAAACCGTTGTTCCTCAAGTACTAGACTCGGTGTCAGTCGAGGGTCGAAACAAAAACGACTGACATATCTCGAAGAGGTAGAAACCGACGTTTCTGGTATTAGTTAGACTAAATCAATGACTGGTAGACCACTACAGGTAAACATCTCAACAGAGAACAAAACAACCTTTTCCCACAAGTGATATACATTAGTCACACAAGAGAATTGTTTAATCGGAAACAGGATGAAGTGAAACATGAGGTTCCGTTTTAAACGGACAATAAGGTCCATAGAGAACTAAAGGATGAAAATTTAATGTTAGGGGATTCTACTTTTCCTGTACAAAAAAACCACAATCAAGATCTTCCAGAACATCCAGAATTATCTTGGGTAGTTGTAGTCGAAGAAACCCGAGTCACCAACCCCGTTCGTACACACACACGATACACCGAAGTCAGTATAGGTTGAGAAATGTTGGCGTACCTGATATCGGACGGTCCGAGGTGACAGGTACCCTAAAAGGTCCGTTCTTATGACCTCACCCGCCGGTGAAGGAGGAGGTCCCCTAGAAACACTGGGTCCCTAGTTTGGGTTCAGAGAATACAGAGAACGTAACCGTCCGTCCAAGAAATGGTGAGTGTAGTTGAAGTCGAAGAAACCGTAGTCACCAACCCTGTGTCTGAACCTAACCTAATGAGTCTTCAAGTCACCAAACGGAACCTTTCTTTGGTTCTAGTAAGACAACAAAAGATTCGGACTTGGGTTCATGACGTAAAGTCTGAGAAGACAACTGATACTCCCGATGAGGTAAAGAAGATGTCCTAAGAACGGGTGTCATTGTCTATATTATGAGTAGACTCAATTTAAGTGGGTAAGAGAATGGAAAATCAAGGGACTAAGGATTCTAAAACTACAAGTTAGAACGGTAGAGGAAGACCTGGTACAGGTCAAGTGGAACTAAGTACCTAGATTGTAAGGTTCAAGGATACGTTATAACAAGAAATGTCACAATTTGAAATGAAAGTGAGATCTGTGTAAACGTTGACTCACAAAGGTGAAACCGGGTAGGAGAAGTAAGAAAGACCTCGATAAACATTAACAGGAGACGAGAAGGGGTCATCTTATAACCTGTGGAAGACTGGACCACCCGAGTAGAAGACCACAGTATATAAAAACGGAAAAGAATGACATGTACCCCATGAGGTCCCTTCCAATGACCTCACCAAACGGTAGAGGAGGAGATCATCTGGTGTAAAAGATTCTTGAGAAGTGGTACTTGGTAGGTTGAACCCACCGGGACATGTAATACCGAGTATGGAAGTAACTCAGTACGTTCGGGGAAGGGGTCCTATACACTAGGTACTTCCCCCCTGCCCACTTGCCCCCCACCCTCCACCCCAAGATTCGTTATCTGTAAGTCATATAATAGTGTCTCCGAGTCCTCTAATCGTACTTTTGGGGATAAAGTAGTAAATCTTAGGATAGTGTTGGATATTTGAGTATGTCTGTTATTTCTTTAAGAGAACGATTTTTCTGCGGAAAAGTAAAATCATTTCTATTCCGATTTCATCGAAGGGTTTCACAAAAGGATTGAGTCAGTGAAGAGTTCTAACAAAAGAAGTTCAATACCAGAGTGATGTAAAATGTACTTGTGGAGACGATGTAAATATCAAAGTCGTCACCATTCACGACCAGAGTCACCTAGGACTGTATGAAACCAGACTTATCGTCTATACTATCTCACCTTCCGTATCGTGTGTTGTAAACCCCCTCGATGAAACTGGGATGAAACTAAGATGAGAACCTATGTTAGGTAGACACAACTCTGTAAAAGTTCGTAATGGGGATCTGAGGTCCTAGAAAGATATTAAGAGACAACAAATACCAAAAAAAAAAAAAGGTAATTTGATTTCCCGAACAACACTTCTGAAGGTTGACTCCCTATCGACCCTCTACAAACCCAAACTTCACATTCACCCACCCACTTTCGATTCCCGTCAAGGAGAATAGAAAAGGGTCTTTGTAAAGGTTCCAAGACCCCTTATTCTGTCGGAATGTCTCTCTAAACATTATCGTTTTTATATTGGTAAATCAAAAAGTTAGTGCTTACTATCGTTTAGATTTTTGTTCTCATATTTTATTTTTACTTTGATATAAGAGAATGGTATCATACATTCTATGAGACGACACACATTTTTACAATCACTGTGGTCTTGTAACTTTTAGGTTAAATAAGGCCTACTTGTACGTAAAGGACACGAAGAACGGGTTTCCCCTATATAAAGTCTTAAATGTCAGGTTCCGTAACCAGGGTAAGGACTCTTCATGTTTTACTTCTTAAAGTCATTTCATCGTACATTCCTTAAATTTTCTCATCGAACAGAAGAGATTTATCTCTGTTAAATTAATTTTATTGTTATTGTTGTTGCCTCAGAAACAAATGGTCCACGCTTCTTTTATTCTATATTTTATTCCGGGTCTTCACGTCAGGTCCTCATACCTCATCCCGTCTTTAACATTCGGGTTTTATGAAGAAGACAAAACTTAAACCAAAGTAAAAGTGTGGACTTTTTCATTCCGTTCTATTTATAATTGAATCCCAAAATCCAATATCAACGTCTTTAAGTTACATAATAGATCTTACGTAAGCATCAAGGAATTAAAGTAATTCCTTTTCTTTGATTCTACAAAGAGATTTTTTTTTAAAATTTTCCTCCTAATATATACATTCGAGTGTACTTTGAAAAATCTCGACTTATATCAAGTTCTTGTTGTGTAACGTGTATGTTGAGTTATTGTTTTTTTATTAGACTTACTTTTTACCCGTCTCCTAGTCTTCTCTGTAAAAAACTTTCTTCTGTCTACCAGTCAGTCAAACAATCAACTCGGTGAGTCTACACGGGCTGAAAAACGTTGGGGTACCGGACGTCGTACGGTCCGAAGGGACAGGTAGTGGTTGAGGACCTCGAACAAGTTTGAGTACAGGTTCAAACACTACGGTAGATAGGTAGAGTAGGACAGAAGGGGAAGAGGAGGACGGAAGTTAGAAAGGGTCATAGTCCCAGAAAAATTACTCAGTCAAGAAACGTAGTCCACTGGTTTCATAACCTCAAAGTCGAAGTCATAGTCAGGAAGGTTACTTATAAATCCTGACCAATGGAAATCCTACCTGACCAACCTAGAGGTTGTAGTGTCAAGTTTTCGTAGTTAAGAAACCAGGAGTCGAAAGAAATACCAGGTTGAGTGTGTAGGTATATACTGATGATCTTTTTAGTATCAAAACTTATCTACCTGGAAACAGTCGTTTATTACAGAGACGAAAAATTATATGACAGATCGAACCAGTATTGAAAAGAAGGTTCCTCGTGCACAGAAAATTAAAGTACCGACGTCAGTGTTAGACGTCACTAACACCTTGGGTTCTTTTATTTAGGACAGTGACAAAGGTAACAAAGAGGTAGATAATAAACTGTACTTCACTACCCTGATCTACGGTACTAGAAAAAAAAAAAAACTTATAAACTCAAAATTCGGTCGAAAAAGTGAGAGGAGAAAGTGGAAGTAGTTCTCCGAGAAATCAAGGAGAAGTGAAAGTCGGTATTCCCACCATAGTAGACGTATAAACTCTAATAACTGTAAAGAGGGACGTTATAACTAAGGTCGAACACGAAGTAGGTCAGGTCGTAAAGTGTACTACATGAGACGTATCTTCAATTTATTCGTTCCACTGTGATATGTCGGAACTGTATGAGGAAAGGGTTAAACCTTGGTCGGGTAACAAGGTACATAACAAGTTGACAACGAAGAACTGGACGTATGTCTAAAGAGTCCTCCGTTCATTCCACCAGATCATAAGGGTAGAGAAATGGTTAAAAGGTGTCAAACAACACTAAGTGTGTTTCTGAAATCACTTCAACTACAAAAAAGACCTTAAGAGAACGAAAAGGATACTAAGTTGTCTACAACCGTTAGACTAGAGACCAAGAAGACGGAAAGGATTTAAGTCGAACTTGTAGACGTCCAAGTGCCAAGTACACAACGACTTCGGACCGAACCTCTTAAAACTCGTAATGAAATGATCGTACACTCAACTTGTGTTAACACGTCATCAAACTTGTAGGAAACCGTAACGGAAAGAAACCCTAATCTTATTTTTGACTGGAAAAGGTCAGGACACCGGTGACGACTCAAAAAGTTTAAACGACCGTATGACTCACGTCGTGAAAGTGTCATAGTAGAAAGTCCTAAACTTTATCGAGTCGACCTTAAGGTAGTGTAGATGATCGAAACAAGTGTCACTAGGGAGGGTTCCGGGTGAACTGAAGTGTAAGGTCCTACAGGTACACTAGTGTGGTGGTACAAATAGACCTAGTTATTTTATTAAAAACATATCAAGAAGACACGTAAGAACAGTGGAGAAGAATTATAGAAGACGAAGATAATATAGATGACAAAGACAGGAAATACACGGGTAGAACGTACTTTACAAGGGAACCATAGAGATTAAAAGAACTTCTCTAGAGATCAGAAAGGGTAAGATGACAAAAGAAGATAAAGAAACTAACTAGTGTCTCCTTCCGAAAGAATAGAGAGGAACGATAAGAAACCTTGAGACATAAATCTACCCATTCAGAAAGGAAAAAGGAAAAGGACAATGAAGAGAAGAAAAGAGTCGATAAACATTCCGGAGGAGTCTGTTGGTAAAACGGAAAAACGTAAAGAAGAAGAACCCCTATTAAAACTAATAGTGGAGGATATGTCACTATACTTGGAGGTAGGTATCAAAAAGTCCGTGAGATAGTCTATATTAAGGAACTTAGATAAACAGTGAGGGTGACATATTAGGATTCCCTAAACTAAATCCAGTATGGACTTATAAGATCACCGAAAGGGATGAAAGTTAAATTCAGATTTAAAACGTTATTCCACAAGTACTAGACTCGCTGTTAGTCGAGGACCAGAACAAAAACGACTGACATATCTTGAAGAGGTAGAAACCGACGTTTCTTATATTAGTTAGACTAAAGTCATGTCTACCATATGTACCCGTTGTTCATGTTCTTTTCTACGTGTCGTAGTGATAAATAGACTCTATACGTTTAGTTTTGGTGTTACTCTATGACGGAGTATAAACAGTCTTATCGATAGTAGTTATTCTGTTCTTTATTTTTCACAACCGTTCTCTCTTGGGAACACGTAACAACCACACATATATTTCACCACGTCGTCATACCATTGTCATAGTTCTAAGAAGTTTTTGAATTTTTACTTTGATGGTATGTTAAGTCGTTAAGACGAAGACCCATAAAAAGGTCTTATTTGTTTTTGTGGTTGAACTTTTTTTATGGACGAGGTAGGACAAGTGGAGTCGTAATAAAAGTTGTCGGTTCTGACACCTTTGTTGGATTCGCAAACAGTTATCTACTTACCTATTTCTTTTTACACCACACACACATGTGTATGTACGTGTATCTGTGTGTGTGTGTGTATGTATCGCATATATGTATATATATCAGTCAAGTCAACGAGTCAACACAGGTTGAGAAACGTAAGGGTACCCGACGTCATACGGTCCCAAACGACAGGTAGTGGTTGAGGTTCTCGAACAAGTTTGAGTACAGGTAGTTCGACCACTACGGTAGGTAGGTAGAGTATGAGACAAAAGGGGAATTACAGGACGAAAGTTAGAAAGGGTCGTAGTCCCAGAAAAATTACTTAGTCAAGAAGAGTAGTCCACCGGTTTGATAACCTCAAAGTCGAAGTCGTAGTAGGAAGGTTACTTATAAGTCACAACTAAAGGAAATCCTAACTGATCAAACTAGAGGAACGACAGGTTCCCTGAGAGTTCTCAGAAGAGGTTGTGGTGTCAAGTCTTCGTAGTTAAGAAACCAAGAGTCGAAAGAGATACCAGGTTGAGTGTGTAGGTATGTACTGATGACCTTTTTAGTATCGAAACTGATCTACCTGGAAACAGTCGTTTCATTACAGAGACGAAAAATTATACGACAGATCCAACCAGTATCGAAAAGAAGGTTCCTCCCTCGTAGAAAATTAAAGTACCGACGTTAGTGGTAGACGTCACTAAAACCTCGGGTTCTTTTATTTCAGACAATAACAAAGGTAACAAAAGGTTAGATAGACGGTACTTCACTATAAGTCAGAAAGGTAAGGTAAGTTCTGTTGTACCTACCTGGAACTCTTGTAATGTGAGTCACTTTATTTGGTCTTTTTCTGTTTATGGTATACTAGAGTAAACATATACATTAGAATTTTTTTTATTCCTCGAGTACCTATGTCTTTTGTCTAGTCACCAACAGTCCTCACCCCTTATCACACCACACTTTACCCGGTTTTCTGTGTTTGAAGATCAATATTTTATTTTTCAGTACTCCTACATCACACACCGTACCAACATCAACAACAAGTCAGTAATTCAGTACAGACTGAGACATTGAGGTGCCTACCGTCGTACGGTCCGAAGGGGTAGGAAGTAATAGAGGGACTCAAAGGAGTTTGAGTACAGATAAGTCAGTCGGTACGGTAGGTTGGTAGAGTAGGAGACAACGGGGGAAGAGGAGAACGGAAGTAGAAAGGGTCGTAGTTCCAGAAAAAGGTTACTAAACCAAGAAACATAGTCCACCGGTTTCACACCGTACCATCAGTATCAATTATTATGACATAACGTATCTCATCTAGAATTTTCAAGAATTCTTTTTTTAATACTTATACCCATCTCTACCTACAATAGATCTGAATAACACCACTAGTAAAGGGTCATATGAAATTACAACTTAGTAATATAACATAAGAACTTTGATTATATTACAATATATACATTTAATATGGAATTTTTTCTGGTAACACAAAGTATAGGTAAAGTTTATAGTCTGTATTAAAGATCAATCAGAAGCTTCCGACGTCATTGTAAAATTTTTGGTGACTTTCAGTCATACAACATTTCGAAATCTAAAACTTCATTTCCGTTTTTAAGTTTAAGGTCTTGGGTTTATAAAGTAAACATTTTACCCCCTTTTACGGAATGTCCATTAAAATTCCTAATCTTCCTAGCGGATATTTCCCCACTATTCCATCATACCCGTCCCTTGTTACGAATATAGAATAAATTTTATTGGGAAATGGAAGGACGATGTTCATGAACGAAGAACTCGTCAGTGAGAGACGACTGAAACGTAGACTTCTGGACTAGTTGGACTTTTTTGTAAGAAGATAACAATAAAGAATACGATAACAAGATAGAGATAGTTGGAGATAAAAACTTTGAACTGTAGATTCGAGACAGGAATAACAACACAAATACTGGAGGTAGTATTGTGGGATTGACAGAACTACGGACCAGTCAATAGAAGAGGTGGGAAGAGTAGGAGACGATATAAGTAAATGTAAATAAAGACCGGGTAGACTATAGAAACGAAGTATCAAGGAATGAATTGGAAACTTTGACGCCTTTCCCGTAACGTTAATCAAATTGATAAAATGAAGTCCCAGAGTTTACATGGAGTAAGGAAAACTACTATTCGTACAATAAATAAAGATCATGGGTTTAGTGTAGAAATCTAAGAGTTAAGGAGAGTTATAAGTCAGTGTAGTAACAAGTCGAGTCTGGTACGGTTATAACAGAAATGACTACAGATCTTAGGTCGAAAGTAAGGAGGAACGAACGCACAGTAAGAGTATCAAAGTCAAGGGTTGAGACACGTCCTGGTAATTGAAGGAAATTATTGGTGAAAAGTCTTCACCCCATTTTAATACTTTGGTACGACGACTGTAGATAATTTTCGAGTACGATAAAGAGGAGTCAACCCAAGGATTATTACTACTAATAATAAGAAATGACAGAAGAGACAACTTAGAAGACGAATAACATCTCATTTGTAACTTATTTCAAAACCAGTTGACAACGGAGCGAATTAATTTTATAAAGGATGATAGGAGATCAGGACTTTAGAAAGGGTGGAAAGGACCCATACTTCTTGAACCGAGATAAAAGTATTTTTAACTTCTGAAAGTTGAACTTAAGGGAGTCAAAAAGAGACAACCTGGAAAAGAAAATAAAGTCTAAGAAGAGGATGAAACTTACCATTGTACAGAGAACGGACAAGGTTCCTGTCGGGAAGGATAATCACCAAGATGTAAACGAAGACAAAGGAGATACCATACAAGGTAGTCATCAGTCAAGAGAAATACGGTAGAAATCAAAGGAGGATGAACTCGGATGGGAAGATAAATGTTGTGTGTTGTTCATGAATGAGGATAATTTTAGAAAGTAGGGAAAGTATAATGATGATGATCAAGTAGACTTTAATGTTTCATCAGATGTCATCACTCCAGGAGTAGACGTCTGTGGGGGGACTAAGAATGAGTACGGGAGAAAAGAGACTTAACAAATGGGGTTTGACTACCGGAGGATTAGGAGTTGATATTAATAGAACGGAATTAAGACTCCGTGAAACTAATGGGACACCATCAACTATAACGACTTTTGGGAGGACGGAAGAGAAAGGGGAAATAAAAATATAGTTATATAGGTATAGTTGAGACTACATAAACAGAAGTAACGGAAAATCTTACGGAGAAGGAGGGGAGTCGGAGATTTATGTCTACAAGAGCGTCCAAGACCAAACCCCGAATATGGGAGAGGGAATTAGTAAAGTAGATTTAAAATCCCTAAAACTATAGGTGTGTTTACGAGCGAATGTCCCTTGTATCGGAACTGGAAAAGAAGTTCGAGGTAATTAACTTAACTGTATACACGACTTGTAGGTATAGATCTAAAGGACGGTTCTGATGTCACCTTACGTAATCGAAGATGTCCTCCATCTCACTTCGATAAGACTCAAGTATAGTATTGAGATGGTGAATATTCGATACGATAAGTAAGTTTTTGAAAATATCACTGTGAAAAAAAATTACACAGTCTATAATCTCTATATTTGTTTTATTGTTGGGAAACATAAACACCTTTGATCTCAAATCACTCATGTCCGTGTCAGTACAAAAGACTAGACATTTTGTCCTCTTTTCTGATAATAGTATCCGACAACCGTTGTAATTTACACTACTACGTTTGACTCACGGTTGGTGTGATGGACCGTACATCATTTACATATTATGTATAATAAAATTATCACGGAGAGTACTGTAAAAAGACTCAACTTTTTCTCAACTTTAATCAATTTTAGTAGTCAGAAAGAATAGGTAGAGAGAAATTTAAGAGATGTGAAAATTTTCACTTTCAACGAGTCAACACAGACTGAGAAACACTGGGTTACCTGATATGTCAGGTACCTGAAAAGATCCGGTCTTATAACCTCACTACCATCGGAAAGGAAAGAGGTCCCATAGAGGAGTTGACTGCCTTGTTTGGGTCCAGAGGGAGTAACGTCCGTCTAAAAAATGATCGACTCGGTGGTCCCTTCGTGTTCATTTCTTTCCCACCGATTCTCTTACTTGAGACCCTGACTGTAGGATGAAAGTTTTAGATATAATCCTGTGAGTCTAAACTTCGAGTATACATACACTAGAACCGTGAATTGAAGATTTTCAGATACAGGAGTGAACACTTTATTCCTAAAAAGACCATCGATACAGTCTCTATAAAACTCCGTACACACTCAATTATATACGTTACTTAAAACGTTCTTTAGTATTAATAGAAAGGATCTGTTTTAAAAAACTTAAACTGAGAAGGAAAGATCAAAGTAAGTATGGTTGAATTAAGTCTGAAACCTCACAAACAAAGTGGTTGACATAGACCGACACCGTCTGGAATCATATTCCGGAAATACTCAGAGACGACGACGATTCATCGAAGTCAGTACAGGTTGAGACACTCTGGGGTGTCTGTCGTCGGGTGGTCCGAGGGGGCAGGGACCCTAAGAGGTCCGTTCTTGTGACCTCACCCAACGGTAAAGGAACAGGTTACGTACTTTCACTTTTCACTTTCACTTCAGAGAGTCAGCACAGGCTGAGAAACGCTGGGGTACCTGACGTCGGATGGTCCGAGGACGCAGGTACCCTAAAAGGTCCGTTCTCAGGATCTCACCCAACGGTAACGGAAGAGATATTCAGAGATGGACACACAAAGGACCACAAGTACGAACATCCAGTGGGAGAGGGGAATTCACACCCCACTGGAAACTAAACAACCGATTTTTGGTTGTCTTACACCATTTTCACTGTCCTGTGTACACTAATTCTAATATCACGATTAAATCGACTTCAGAGAGTAAAAGAACAACCGAAACTTTTTCGTTCGACGGTACAATGTCTTACGGTCATAAGTTTACGATTACCTTCCTCGACTCTCTTTAGAAATCCTCGATTCCCATCGGAAACCAATTGTCGACCGTTCTTTGTTCTCAGTGATCATGTTTTCGATGTCTTAAGACGATTTTTCTCGATTAGAAAAGGATTGACTCGGCGTCTACTTTGATATCTGGGTCGGTTATAACTAACATTGGAACACTCTGGGATTCGTCTTCTGGATCGATTCGATACGGATCTGAGGACTAGGTGTCTTTGACTATAGTATGTACACCCAACGAAATTCGACAATTGGATTATAACACCATTCTGACAAAAAGTCGTTATCTTTTGTTTATGTCAGAGTTAATAAAAAGGGCGAAGAGTGTAATGAAAGAAGTCTTATGATTAGGTGGTTCGACTCGAGAAATCTCATAACAAGTACGGTGGAGTGTCGAATTTTGTGTAGTAGGAGGAATAAGGTTTACGGGTACTTTGCCCCGGACGTTTTAAACCGACATCGGTTGAATAGGACACTCCCGAAGGAACCACCGAGTCACCATTTCTTAGACGGATACTACGTCTGATCCCGAACTAACGACCTAGTCCTTCTAAGGGACTTCTTCCTTTACCGAGAGATGAGGTCATAAGAACGGACCCTTCAGGGTACCTGTCTCCTAGGACCATCCGATGTCAGGGAACCCATCGTTCTCAGTCTGTACTGGATCGTTGATTTGGTGGTGGTGGTGATGGTTTGGAACTCCCTACTTACTAATCTTCTCCTCTCATACTGGAGTCCCTTCGACCACTGAGGGAAGGGAAACAAATAAGACAGACACATGTGTCAGGAAAAGAGGTCGATTTGATCTGATGAATAAAAGGCTTGGATGGAAGGTCTGAGTCGTAGAACATGAGTACGGTAAAGAAGATTGGAAAATTTCCGTTTAAGAGTGAGGATTAGAGATGATAGTCTTAAATGGATCGGGAGTTCCGATCATGTCTACGGTGGGTAAGTGGACAGACTTTATCAGAAGGAGGAGAGTTACGGGAAAGTAAAAGTAGATATAACAATAATGTATCACGAAACATAATACGATAGACTTAAGATGGTAGGACTCGAGAGTAGGGTCCGTCGTGTCGTGTTCAATTCCTGTGTCCCAGATCGTAGTCCGACGTGTCAAGTCATAGAGTCAAGACGGTGAATGGGTGACAAATTGAAACCCTTTCAATCGAACCAAAATATTAGACATTTTACATATACACACACCATTCAGTGAGTCAGCACAGACTGAGAAACGTTGAGATACCCGATGTCGGGTGGTCCGAGAAGACAGGTACCCTAAGAGGTCCCTTTTTGAGGACCTCTCCCAACTGTACGGGAGGAGGTCCCCTAGAAGGGTTGGGTCCCTAGATTGGACTCAGAATACAGAGGACGTAACCGTCCGCCCAAGAAATGTTGATCGTAGTAGACCCTTCGGGTAGACATTTCATTCTCAGGAATTGTTATCTGAACAATGTTTCTAACTAACGAGTTTAAGTAACTGTTTCTTTCGTTTCTTATAGACAAACGGTTTCTTATCAGTAAAAACATAAGGGGAGGGAAATTTTTTAGAGTTGGTGATCAGATATGATCTTGAGACATATCTCTTGTTACCAGTAACTTACTACTTCGGAATTGTAAACAAATTACTACTCATCATTTGTCGTAATCGTTAGGGGACTAGTCACTAGGAGGTGAAATTGAAGGGTGGTCAGTTTATTATAATACCGAATACTTCTAGAATTTTACTCTCTTATCCTATCTTTCACCCTCCCCCTCCCCTTACTATCCTCTTTCCCTTTCTCCTCTTCCTTTCCCTTTTTCTAACGACTCCTGTCTTTACGAATGTTTATTAGTCTAGTGATTTTAAGTGACTTTTTTAGATGAGTGATAAATGTTGAATAATAATAGTTTCAAGGAACATACTGACGAACGACTGGTACGACACTACATCGAAAGTTGGTAGACCTGTGTGTGTAAATATGTGCATTTTCCGATTGAGGAGAAGTAAGAGTACGACTAAAATCCTTTCGCGACGTCCGTACCTGGACCGGCAAGTAATGAATGAGTCGTTATACATCGATTACTGATTCTTACACTGTAGTGTACACTGGAAGTTTTATATTTGTGATCTTTAAGGTTGATTTTTTATTTTCACATATAAGGTTCACAATAACGTTTTATGGGAGTACGAAAGGACCGAATCACTGACGACTACCTTCTTGTGTTACGAGACCCCTTTCTTGTTTTCATGAAACTGTATTCACACACCCAACCCTAATCTTTCTCAGTACGAGAGACTACTCCGTGGAAGAGTGGTGAAGGATCTCGTTTTTGTCTTTTATTAACGTTATTATCATCGACTCTTCTCTCACGACGTCACTTGTTTCTTAGTATACGTTCGTTCGTTTTATCCAGAGTAAAACCACCTCACTCTCTTGATGAGACACGATCGTCTGATCTGATTCTGAACTATACATCTATTTTTGTATTTTCTAATCAAGGGACAAGGTCGTCACTTCAGGTGTCACGAAGGGAATTATTACGTAGATCTTTAATTGTCGAAAGAAACTTCCATCTTGTTAAGAGGGAACGGATGAGTTGTGGATGAGGTTTTAGTCAAGTATGTATCTCGAGAAAGACGGATAAAAAACCACAATAAAGAGGTAGTGTAGAGACTTGTCAAAATTTGGTTTCTTTATTAGTTTCCTTGATTCACCACGTTAAACGAGAACGGTGTTAATTGGTATGTGTAGAATAAGGAACTAAGGATGTGTCATGTACGAAAAACATAACAAGGAAATAAGTCATACTACCTTAATAAATACACGAAGTACAAGTACATACCCCCTTACCTTCTTTTATACTGAACAAAAATATCGTGTTTTGAAGTTTAAAATAGAAAGGTTAGAATTAGTGACTCTTTGGATGTCTTAAAACGGTGGAAGGGTCTTCTCAAATACTTTCTGAACCCCAAAACCTAAACGACATACCGAGTCCTTTGAGTTTGTCCCCGAGACATAGTTGGATCTCCTCACCCTACCTCTTCCTTTACCCTCCCTCCAAGTTTTCCCTCCCCTATAAACATATGGATACCGACTAAGTACAACTTCAAACTGTCTTTTGTTGTTTTAAGACATTTCGTTACTAGGAAGTTAATTTTTTCTTTATTTAAAATTTTTATCTACCTCAAAACCTCTTTCCTTCCTTATCAAATAATGTTAAAACACTGTGTCGATGGTAAGAAGATGACCGAATGGTGTGTCCGAAGTGAACAGTTAAGTAATGACTCTTCACAATCCCTTCGTTCTAAAGTAGAGGTTAAGGACTACGTCTTGACACTAAAGAAATTTGTTCTAGTAATTCGATAGTGGAGTTTTGGTTTGCCTATGACGATTCCCAATTTAGAGTCTCAAGAAATATCCTTAAATACCAGACTAAGGTGTACAAATATCAGATTACCACACCATCTCTCCACGGATCTTTTCCTGTCTCATGGAGAGGTCCTTTCCCGTAAAAGTGAAAACAGACTCTTCTTTATTTCTTTGTGTCACAGTTAGTTAGTCTCCTGATCCTACTATATTTAAATGTTCATGGGAATCGGTACTCTTTAAAACTAAAACCCCATAGGTTAGTCTTTTTTAATGAAATTGTTTGAACTTAGTAATGAGGAGTCTGTCACATTGGAGACAAGTGATCATATTAAGGATGTATTATCTGATTGTACTTTGTTTTAAAACGGTTCAGACCGTTGTGTCGCAAATTGGACATTTTATACACCTCAAGTTGTTAAAATCTTTTCATATCGAGGGTTCGTACATCATACTTCTGGTAGCACTTGTAGAACCAGAACCTAATAAGAGATATCAGTTCGGAAAAGGGGGATAAAAGTACAAAGTGTAAAAAGGATGTATTTCGTTCAACTTTTTTTTTTAGTAGATAATAGAAAACAATTAATGACAACAAAAGAAAATTTTTATTTTGGAAATCTTAATAACTCTACTAATTGGTACCTGTACGTATTTAAAGTTTTGGTGATCTTTAAACCTCGATTTCGGTAAAGATTTTTGCTTAGTTATTTCAAAATAAATATATATTCAGTGACATGTCAACACTCTCGACCTGGTATTTCTTACTTCTTGTGGTTTGTTAACTACAGAAACTTGACACCACGACCTCTTCTGAGGACTTTAAGGGAACCTGACGATCTTCTAGTTTCGTCCGTTAGATTCCCTCTAGTTGGGACTTATAAGCGACCTTCCTGACTTCGATTTCGACTTCGAGGTCATAAATCCAGTAGACTACGTTTGTCTGTTGAGTGACCTTTTCAGGGATTACGATCCTTTCTAACTCCTGTCTTCCTCTTCTCCCACAGTCTCCTACTCTACTCTACCGACCTGTCGTAGTGGTTACCTTACTTCTACTTGAACCCGTTTGAGACCCTCTACGACTCCCCGTCCCTCTGGACCACACGACGTCGGGTACCCCAACATCCCTCAACCTGTATTGACACACTGACTTATTGTTGTTGTTGTGACTTAGATTCGGTATATGGTCATACGACCGATTGAATGTACAGGATTATACCCCTTTTCTACCTGTCTGATACTCCCCCGTTCGTTTATTTTTATTATCGTTATGAATTTCGACTACTTCTATGTCACTATAACCATATCAGAAATTAAGACCATTCTCAAATTCAATCACATTGAAGGAAAACCAAAGGGACCACCGAGTCTACCATTTCGTAGACGGATGTTACGTCCTCTGAACTCAAGTTAGGGACCCAGTCCTTCTAGAGGACCTCTTCCTTTACCGTTGGGTGAGGTCACAAGACCGGACCTTTTAGGGTACCTGCCTCCTCGGACCATCCGATGACAGGTACCCCAGTGTTTCTCAACCTGTGTTGACTCTCTGAAGTGAAGTGAAGTGAAGTTGAAGGAAAACCTTACTTAGATCGTCAAAATGTATTCTTATAAGTATGGGTTAATAAGGACTGGGTTTCAGAGTAAGGATTTTACATAGGAATCCTTTGGTAGATTTATCTTTTTATAACATACGACCTTCTATATGATAGTGACATGAAAATAAATAGTGTCCGTATTTTATCAATTTATTAATCTTTATTACTTCTATATGATATTACCTCCTATCAATTCAGTTAATCCCATGGTGTCGACTTATCTTATTTCCTCGGTAATTTTATTATCCATATTTTATTCGACCCCGTTCTATATCTCCTACCAGACTCAAACTTCTGACCAGTTTTACAGAATCTAAATTGAAGTCAATGAAAGTAAAACCATAGTTTAACCGTTTGTCATGTTACCTATCATGTTAATACCCGTGTTTATTCTCGTGTACCGGGGACCAACGGAGAGACCAAGGAGGGTCTACACAGAGACTTCAAGGCGTCACTGACATTCCTTAGTGGTTCAGTCTGCTCGGGACTTGAGACGGAACCTCTCTCAATAGTAGTCGAAGTTCCAAGTTGGGGTAAAGTACATTCTTTTAAAAAAGTGACATAATGAATTATTCTTTTATGAAGTAGTAAGAAAAAGAATGACGTAGTAGTGTGGATGTCGGTCGGAACAACACCAGATGAAACACTTCTAATGGACCCCTCGTCGCCGACGTGAAACGACCTCGTCGGCACTTCTCTATGGGGTGCAGGTTCCATTCTCTTTGGGTTCATTCTGCCATCCTCAACTCTCTCCCGTAGTCTCCCGTCTGTCTGATTTTGGTATTAGTGTCTGTTGATCGGTTAGACTAGTGTGTCTGGTGTCGGAACAGATTTACTTTGATTCAGTGAGTTCCGTCTGTCCAGTACCACCTCTCCAAACTGTCTTACACCATTTGACCTTTTCACTTACCGTTTGGTAAAGTCATAAGAACGGAACTCTTGGGGTACTTGTCATACTTTTCCGTTTTTCTATCTTGTGACTTTCTACTTGAGGGGTCCAGCCATCCACGGGTTATACGATGACCTCTAGTCACGTCTTTATTGAGGTTTTTCTTACTCCCCTACCTCGGTTTCGTTTTTTGTTTGTTTTTTTGTTTTTTGTGGAAGGACACATACCCTGACCCCTATCTTCGTTCCAGGTTTCGACATTTCTCGTTATAACGTATCCTTGGGCCTTACAGTTCAGATACTTAGTTCCGTTTAACCTTCACCAGTTTGTCCTCTACCGTTCTCACTTGTAGCTGTAAGATCCTTAGTCGCTTGATTCTACCTGACCTTACCCACTTAAATTGGGTCTACTGGTATTATAGACGATGACACCCGTCTTTAGGGAATCTTCTTTACCTCATCGGTAGTATCTGTTTTCTTAGACTTTACATCATGAACCTACGTTAGAGTTTTTACTTTCTTACTAGAGAACAAACAAAGGTTCCGTTTGGTAAGTTATAGTGCCCTTAGGTTCAGATACGGGACTGCTCATTACGACTTCTTCGACTTCAACTTACCAAGAGACTTCTGGATGTTCTGGAAGATCTTGATTGTGGGTGTTTTCCATAGGAAAAGTAATATCCCCTGACCTTACGTTTTCATCCTTCAGTTCTTTGTGGACCTCATTGTCCGTTTAAACCGGAACCTCATGTCCTACTTCGTCCCTTTTCCGATTATGTCAAGACGGTTCCCTTATCAACACTTTTCTTCTCTTCGTTTTACATTTCCTCTTTTCTTTTCTATATGAATAAAATTACGTCTCAAGGTTTCTTCTCGTTGCTCTATTATTTTGGAAGGAGTCGTTAGTTACGTTTCTTTATCCCCCTTTGTTATCTTACCTTTTCTGATCTCTAGAGAAGTTCTTTTAATCTCTATGGTTCCCTTGTAAAGTACGTTTCTACCCGTGTTATTTCCTGTCTTTACCATACTTGGATTGTCTTCATCTTCTATAATTCTTCTCTACTGTTCTTATGTGTCTTCTTGACATGTTTTTTCTAGAAGTACTGGGTCTATTAGTACTACCACACTAGTGAGTGTGAGTCGTCTGTAGGACCTTACACTTCAGTTCACCCGGAATCTTTCGTAATGATACTTGTTTCGATCGCCTCCATTACCTTAAGGTTAACTTGATAAAGTTCAGGATTTTCTAATACGAGACTTTCACGGTGTAAGTTTTACAGTCGTTTAAACCTTTTGAGTCGTCACCGGTGTCCTGACCTTTTCCAGTCAGCAGTAAGGTTAAGGTTTCTTTCCGTTAGGGTTTCTTACGAGTTTGATGGTGTGTTAACGTGAGTAGAGTGTACGATCATTTCATTACGAGTCTTAAGAGGTTCGGTCCGAAGTCGTTGTACACTTGACACTTGAAGGTCTACAAGTTCGACCTAAATCTTTTCCGTCTCCTTAGTCTCCAGTTTAACGGTTGTAGACGACCTAGTAGTTTTTTCGTTCTCTTAAGGTCTTTTCGTAGATAAAGACGAAATAACTGATACGGTTTCAGAAACTGACACACCTAGTGTTATTTGACACCTTTTAAGACTTCCTCTTCCCCTATGGTCTGGTGGACTGGACAGAGAACTCTTTGGATATACGTCCAGTCCTTCGTTGTCAATCTTGACTTGTACCTTGTTGTCTGACCAAGGTTTATCCTTTTCCTCATGCAGTTCCGACGACATATAACAGTGGGACGAATAAATTGAATACACGTCTCATGTAGTACTCTTTACGACCCGTCCTCCTTCGTGTTCGACCTTAGTACTAACAACCCTCTTTATAGTTATTGGAGTCTATACGTCTACTGTGGTGGGAATACCGTCTTTCACTTCTTCTTGATATCTCGGAGAACTACTTTCACTCTCATTTTTACAACCGAATTTCGAGTTATAAGTCTTTTGATTCTAGTACCGTAGGCCAGGGTAGTGAAGTACCGTTTATCTACCCCTTTGTCACCTTTGTCACCGACTGAAATAAAAAAACCCGAGGTTTTAGTGACGTCTACCACTAACGTCGGTACTTTAATTTTTTGCGAATGAGGAACCCTCCTTTCAATACTGGTTGGATCTGTCGTATAACTTTTAGTCTCTGTAATGAAACGGTTATTTCCAGGCAGATCAGTTCCGATACCAAAAAAGTTAACAGCACATGCCTACACTCTTAACCTGATATTTCTTTCGACTCGTGGTTTCTTAACTACGAAAACTTAACAACACAACCCCTTCTGAGAACTATCAGGGAACCTGACGTTCCTCTAGGTTGGTCAGGTGGGATTTCCTTTAGTCAGAACCCACAAGTAACCTTCCTAACTACAACTTCGACTTTGAGGTTATGAAACCGGTGGACAACGCTTCTCGACTGAGTAGCGTTTTCTGGGACTACGACTCTTTCAACTCCCGTCCTCCTCTTCCCCTGCTGTGTCCTACTCTACTAACCTACCATAGTGACTGAGTTACCTGTACCCAAACCCATCTGAGACTGTCAACCACTACCTATCCCTCCGGACCGGACGACGTTAAGTACCCCAGCGTTTATCAGCCTGTGTTGACTCGTTGACTTGACTTGACTTGACTCCTGTTGATTAGAACCCTAAGAAAAAGGTCAAAAAAAGAAAGTGAGATTTTAAAAAAGGGTATGATTTCCGTCTTTAATTTCAATAATCGTAAAAGGACGAAGCTGACCGTGACTTTCCTTCCCTTTACAACGGAAACTTAATGTATATAAGAGGTAGTGCGACAAGGAAGTATAACACGTTTGGGAAGTTTTCGAAACCAACCGTATAAATATATGGTATCAGTAGCGATTGTGACAAAGGGAAGAGTCCTTAGAGTGTTCCGGACAAAGATGGGTGTCGACCCCCTCACCCCCTCTCCAGAGGGTATACGTTTATCAGTATGACACAGGGTATTTGACGGACGGACCTATATTGATACAAACTGTGGTTATACAGTTGTCGAAACCATATCCCACCCACGAAATATGGTCTCTTACAACTCTTTGTTAGATATAAGAAGGAGAGAGTCCTTTCGTCTTATACTTTATAGACTTCTCCTATCTCGTTATGTCTCCACCTTTCTGAGTCTCTCTCTTCTTATTTGTCTCTAGTGTTCTTCTCACTACATCAACTATCACTACCCCCTTGACGTCTTCTGTCTCTGGTTCTCGTCTGCCGATGGTCAGACTGCTAACTAATCATAAGATCTAAAGGTACTTCGTCCCGACGTGTCTTCAACTCAGAAAGAGAGTAAAAGGGTAAATGAAAAGATACGTGGAAATGGTATTTCGAAGGTCATTGACTCCTTTGTTTCACACAGAGACAAGAAGAGTTGTACTCTTCAAGATTGTTCTATTTCCGATTTAAGATACTATCTCATGACTGACACTAAGATTAAGTTTAAAATATCCAGGTGTTTTCTCAATGTGTCTCACATAGTCTTACCTGTGTGTCTAGTAATGACGGTTTTCCAAAAAAGTTTAACCTTTATACCATATTTTTCTATTTATAAGGGGTAGATCAGTGACACCCTTTATAATATGAATAAGGTTAATAAGACATGATTTATAAAAGATCTTAAGGAAATCCTTAGTATAATTCTTAAAGGACGAAAGGACCACCGAGTCTACATTTCTTAGACGGATGTCACACCACGACCTCTTCTGAGAACTCTCAGGGAACCTGACGTTCCTCTAGGTTGGTCAGGTAGGATTTCCTATAGTCGGGACCCACAAGAAACCTTCCTTACTACGATTTCGACTTTGAGGTCATGAAACCGGTGGAGTACGTTTCTCGACTGAGTAACCTTTTCTGAGACTACGACCCTCCCTAACCCCCGTCCTCCTTTCGCCCTGCTGTCTCCTATTTTACCGACCTACCGTAGTGGCTGAGCTACCTGCACTCAGACTCACTTGAGACCCTTAACCACTACCTGTCCCTCCGGACCGCACGACGCTAAATACCCCAGTGTTTCCTAGCCTGTGCTGACTCGCTGACTTGACTTGACTTGACTTGTCACACCCTCTGGACCCAAGCTAGAGACCCAACCCTGCTGGGGGACCTCTTCCCTTACCGTTGGGTGAGGTCATAAGAACAGACCTCTTAAGGGACCTGTCTCCTTGGACCACTCGATGTCAGGTACCCCAACGTTTCTCAACCTGTACTGACTCGCTGATTGTGAAACAGTTCTTTTAGTTACAATAATAAAAATTTTAAACTAAAGTCCGAAAGAGGGAAAGGAAGGGAAAGAAGAAAGAAAATAAAAAACGGTAATACTCCGTCAGGATACTCCTTAAGACTTCGTGACCCACCTTTCCTCTCTGACTTGGTTTACCTTACCTCAATCCCCTTGTCACATTACCTTTGTCATCGTCGTTTGTGTCTCCTTTTCGAGTAAACGCGTAATACCCGAGGTCCTGTCACTCATTACTCCAACAACAAAGTACCGATTCAGTAAAGACTGAGAAACCACTGGGGTACCTAACATCGGACGGTCCGAGGAGACAAGTACCGTAGAGGGTCCGTTCTTATGACGTCATTCAACGGTAAAGCAAGAGGTTCCCTAGAAGGACTAGCTCCCTAACTTCGGTGCAGAGGACGTAACCGTCCGTCCAAGAAATGGTGACTCGGTAACCCCTTCTGTTCTTTACTCTCCCTACTGTGATTTCCCCAAACGACGTCCGTGTGCCGAGGTTAGTAACCCTATATTCGACTATCGGTGAACAACACGATAGAATTTACTACAGACCATACACCATGTTACATCTGTAACAAACATTTTACTTACTTACTTTTCCGAATTACATAAGTCATCTCAATAAGACCACGACGACGACAACGACGATTCAGCGAAGTCAGCACAGGCTGAGACACACTGGGGTATCTGCCGTCGGGTGGTCCGAGGGGGCAGGGACCCTAAGAGGTCCGTTCTTGTGACCTCACCCAACGGTAAAGGAAGAGGTTACGTACTTTCACTTTTCACTTTCACGTCAGTGAGTCAACACAGGATGAGAAACGGTCCGAGGAGGCAGGTACCCTAAAAGGTCCGTTCTCATGACCTCACCCTACGGTAACGGAAGAGGTCTCAATAAGACGATCAATGATGAATTATTAAATTATCAGTATTATTACTTTTTGTTTAAATTTTTTTATTATGATTTAGTTCATTTTAACCATTATGTTAATAAATTTCCCAATCCTGACCGGAAGTACACTGATACGACACTGTTCCTAAGGTACTACCCCTCAATATGGTAGGGAGAGTTCAAAATTAGGTCTCTGAACTCCAAAAAGGTGTGACTTTCTAAGAAAGAGGATGGACTGAATTTTTTTTTTTTAGATAAGTAAGTAAATAAAAGGACACAGTCCAAAGTCAACGTCGTACGTCCTAAAAAGGAAACGCAGTACACCACAGGAAGTGACACGGCTTAACACCACACACACAAGTCGTCAACACCACACACCCGAATCAACGAGGTTCCACATATGCTAGAATCAAGGGACACATATACACGAGTCAACACAGGTTGAGAAACGTTGAGACACCTGATATCGGGTGGTCCGAGGAGACCGGTACCTTAAAAGACCCGTCCTTATGACGTCATCCAACGATAAAGGATGAGGTTGGATGGACTGAAGAAAATGTCGGACAAAATGAACCCCTGTTAAGAGGTCACTCGTGTGTCATGAAGATAGAAGGAAGAAAGAAGGGACCCGAAGTGTCCGATCATGAATCGTCTTGTAAAATGTGTATTCGTTACGAGTTATTTATAAACAATTTGGTTTTTTATTTTATGAGATTAGTCAAAGGTAATTTGACCAGCAACCAGTAGACTGTGGTTAAAGAGGTGATATAACATTTGTCTCTTCTGTATAAATAGTAATTTTTATAAAATTAAGATTCTTCCAATAGAGATAAATTAAAATTTTCAATAACGGACACCATCATGCCAAGGTATGGTATCCGTAACGTTTTGGGTAGACACAGTAAAGTTTGAATTCTTAAAGTTTGGTGTGGTTCTGACTAGACTAAAAGAAAGGTGACGTTCTCACCGAGAGTCCTAGGGAGCGAACACAAATAAACGTCCACGTACCCTTACTTACATCGACTAAATGACGACATCCGATAGAATTATGTTTGTTACCATATTAAACAAGGACTCAAGAAAAGTTAGGTAAGATGTCGACGGAAGGTAGTTCACACTCAAGACAACGAAGTAATACTTTTAACACGAGGGTTGTCTTTATAGAGACTTATTGGCATTTAGTAGTAAATTACTTTAATCGATTATAAACATATTTCAAAGTGTTAATATGTTTTGTGGAATTATATGTAAGTCAAGTTAAGTCAAGTCACCGAGACGACGACGACGACGATTCAGCGAAGTCAAAACAGACTGAGACACGCTGGGGTATCTACCGTCGGGTGGTCCGAAGGGACAGGGACCCTAAGAGGTTCGTTCTTGTGACCTCACCCAACGGTAAAGGAAGAGGTTACGTACCTTTACTTTTCACTTTCACTTCAGAGAGTCAGCACAGACTGAGAAACGCTGGGGTGCCTGACGTCGGATGGTCCGAGGAGGTAGGTACCCTAAAAGGTCCGTTCTCATGACCTCACCCCACGGTAACGGAAGAGGCAAGTCGCCGAGTCAGTACAGGTTGAGAAACGTTGGGGTACTTGGTGTGGTACGGTCCGGAGGGACAGGTAGTGGTTGAGGACCTCAGGTGGGTTTGGGTACAGGTAACTTAACCACTACGGTAGGTTGGTAGAGTAGGAGACAGTAGGGGAAAAGGAAGACGAGAGTTAGAAAGGGTCGTAGTCCTAGAAAAGGTTACTCAGTCGAGAAGCGTAGTCCACCGGTTTCATAGCCTCAAAGTCGAAGTTGTAGTCAGGAAGGTTACTTGTGAGTCCTGACTAGAGGAAATCCTACCTGACCAACCTAGAGTAATTGAGTAAATCAAGAGCATTATTAGGTTTCGTTATCGCAGTAAGAAGGGTGAAACGTATATTCAGAAAATTCACTAAAAAGGTTCTAAAGGAGACGACACATTCACTTTAATGTGAATTTTAAGTCACAAGAGACAAAAAAAGTGGAAGTTGTATTAGTAGGGTGGTCAATTGCATATATACTTTTGGAGAGAGAGAACCCCATGACTGAAAAATACCTTCAATTTACCTTTTACTTAACTCTTTTTTCACGAACTTTAGGAGGGATACAGTCACAAGAAGGAATTACGACCATCATTTCGGTTAGTAAATTTAGAGAAAGATTTCACTCATCTTGTTTTACGAAGGATTTCTCGTAATCCTTAATTTTATTTGTCGTAGTACCAACTACACCCGGAGACACAGAACCCGTAAGAAAAAACTAAGTCATAGGTAAAAACAGGTTTGGTATTTTGTTATTAATCTTGTTTTTCTTACGAATATACTTGACCTGTGATTTTATAGTGTATTTTTTGAGTTATTGACTGAATAGACTCCTATCACTATAATTGTCATGTTTACATACTGTTCCTCTTGTCAACAAAATCATATTATTCTACCGTGACACGGCACGCCGCGAGAACGAAATCGACACAGACTGAGACGGTGAGATACCTGACATCGGGTGGTCCTGGGAGACAGGTACTCTAAGAGATCCGTTCTTATGACCTCACCCAACGGTAAAGGAAGAGGTCCCCTAGAAGGGTTGGGTCCCTAGCTTGGGTATAGAGAATACAGAGACCGTTACCGTCCGCACAAGAAATGGTGATCTCGGTGGACTCTTCGGGGTTCTACCGTCACATCGTTAGAAATTTATTATTATGTATAAGATTTTGTACTTTAATGGACTACTGAAACAGACTACGTCAATATTCCTTAATTTTCATGAGGATCTTCAACGAACCTCATACTACTTTTATGTATACATTATAGAGTCGTTAATGAATTTTCCTTTATCGCGGTAACTGTATTTTTAAAATATTTGTTACTCTACCTTTAGTAATAGTATTTTAATATTTGACATTCCGTCAAAGTGTAATGAAATGGAGTATAATGACGATTTCACTTTTACATTATCGAAGTGTTTAATTCGTAAAATTGGTGTTAAAAGACAAACGAGTGCAGAACTAAACATGTCTTTGAAGACTTTGTGGAAAAATAATCGTTACTCTGTCTCGATGTTTTGTCTTTTCTACATAGAATTAAGGAGAATCATTTTCTACCAAAAAGATGGTATACCCACTTATAATTCGATTTCTCTAGGTGACTTTAGGTGGTTTAAGAAGGAAGACTAGACAAGAACCGTGACCTCGTTCCTTTTAACAGTATGAGTGGTAGTGTAAGTAGAAGGATTTTTATCTACACCGAAGTGTGGTCCCCCTCCGGGGACATGTCGGACTGGACCGTGGAGGAGGTGAAGTGAGTGATGGGAGTGGGAACACGGAGGTCCGGGTGAGATCTCCGTACGTGTGTCAATCCCAAGTGTTTTATAAAAGTTTACTTATTTAATGAAAGTGGTAAACTGTTAAATTGTTATTTTGTGACAGAATATTAAAACTTTAATGAAATATAGGTTTCGTTGAAATACAATTCCTATCTTACTTAATCGTTACATTATATGGAAAATTAGAAACATACTTAAAAGTATATCAATTTCGGTGTATATAAAATTGAGGTTCATTAATGAGTACACTAATTAAATCGTAAAGTTGTTTATTTACGAGCACCCAAGATCGTAATCTTATCTATGTTAATTTAAAATTTAGTAAGGGAGTAAGTTGTTTGTAAATGATGTTCGATCCACGGTTGACTTTAGTAATCTTTGTCTCGGTTTTTTTTTTTTTTTAACCGTCCACTTCACTCTACCCTCTAAAATGTAACGAGGGATGGATGAGGCGATAGGGGATGGTGTCTTCTCTATAAACACCTTTATACACCATAAAAAGAAATGTTTCTCATTTCGTTAACCATCGTTACCTGTTTTCACCTCCTACCCAAACCCATCCTGAGACTGTATAGAACTTCCTCCCCTGAACCGTGTAAACGGACATAAACGTCTCAACAAATCCTCCAGTAGAGATCACGGGGTACTGCCCCTGATAAGACCGTTTACTTCTTCGTTACCTGTCTGACTCTAATACTCACAGCGTACTTGTACACTGGACCCTTAATGATTTACAGACCCAAGATCGAACCTAGGATCCATTTGAACATGAGACACCTCAATCCTATTGGTACCAGTACCTTCATACGGATCTTTATTCCGGTTTCAGAATCAAGTCAAGTCAGCGAGTCAACACAGGCTGAGAAACACTGGGGTACCTGACGTCGTGCGGTCCGGAGGGACATGTAGTGGTTGAGGGCCTCAAATGAGTTTGAGAACAGATAATCTATCTCTGTTTAAAATGCCACTCTTCGTGTATGAATTTTTTCCTTCCGAACAATACGAAAATAATTTTTCATTTTCCATCAGAGGATAACTCTTTTCGAACTCAAATGTAACCAATCGTCAAAAAGGTTTTCATGGGAACACCAACTATTATCCAGAGTTCCAAGATAGGAAATTTTATGTCCTCCAGAGTTTCGTAGACTTTATGTAAGACTCGTATGTAACCTTATATGTCTCTCTTGTGTTTTAAGTCTCAACATAGGAGTCCCTACCATTCTAATCACACCGACGAACTATTATTGTATCTTTTGGTTTACAGTGTTTCAAAATTCTCAACCTCTTTGAAGTCTGTCTTATATCCGAGTCGAAACAACTCACTTAGTAAAATATGATAGGAGTGTATGGGATACACCTCACACCCTCCACCGACTTCTCCAATTTGTATCATAGATTTAGGAAAGAGAGGATATTTTCCATTTTCTAATAAGAGAAACCTTTCACTCACGATGAATTTAAACTCTAACTTCATTTATCCGATGAGACCCGAAGAAAAACCAGGTTAGACCGAAACAAGAACGGAATCATGAAGATTATCGTCCTTAAAAATATCCTCAGTTTAGTCAGTGTTAATAAGACATTTAAAAAAGAAGATTTTTTCAATTTTAATCCCAGAACATGATTTTGTCATGATAATTGGACCTACAATTCTATTTAAAGACTAGATATATAGTCCTTACTGAACTAGACCAATTTTCGATGTCTCCTTTACTTCTACCTAAACCCGTATACCGGTCTAAACATATCTCCAACTGTCCTGTTTGACACCTTGTCCTGTCTGGATTCGAACTTAAGATCGAATTGATGAATGACCGAAGATGGTTACCATAAATCGTTCGATAAATTGGACCCCGAACGATGGAAGGAAATTTTAGTCCGTTATTTTAATAATAAAAATATTTTTATTGTCATTAGTCAGAACGATATTATTTTACGTACATAAACCATCCGACCCCAGGTTTTCGTTTTTTCTTATAAAAAAAAAAGAAGATCTTTTACGATATGTAACGTTATAAAGGAACACCTATACTATCCGAAAGAAAAAAATTATATTTAAATAAATAAAATTAACCTCCAATTAATGAAATGTTATAACATAACCAAAACGGTATGTAGTTGTACTTAGACGGTGTCCATATGTTCCTCTTCCTTCATTGTAGTAGACCTAAGGATTCCGTAATAAAAAAGGAAGTCGAATAACATAAATAAATAGGGTCAGTGTTAGAGAAACAATTAGACAATCATTTAATAATATGAAGGAATCAAAAGAGAAATCAGTAATAACTTTGTTCGAAGGGGAAGTACATTAGTACTTACTTGAATAACCATAAAGACATGTCATTACATTCGTAACAGAAACTCTAGTAATAGTATTTAAAATCCTACTTTGACTTTTTTATCGTTTTCATTCTCTGTTCTCTTCCACCAGACACTTATTTATTTACTTAGTACGACGTCTCACTTACCTTTATCGACTCTCTGAATCGAGTATAAAGGAAGTAGATTTTTAATTTTTCTGTTTAAGTAGTTCAAATAACTACGTTTTGAACGTAAACGATCGGTACTCAGGTGGTTCACTCATGATAATAAATGATTTACGTGTTCAAAAGGACCATTCCATTATACACTATGACAATGTACATCATCCCAAGTAAGTAGTATCTTTAAACTGGTTTTATACTCATATATAGTATTCTTGTTAATGTATCATTAGTTTTATTATAAGATAATATGTAAGAAGTCAAGTCAAGTCAAGTCAGTGAGTCAACACAGGCTGAGAAACACTGGGGTACTTAGCGTCGTGCGGTTCGGAGGGACAGGTAGTGGTTGAGGGCCTCAAGTGAGTCTGAACGTAAGTAACTCAGTCACTACGGTAGGTCGAAGTATTTTTCATAATGTGAAAACCTCTAAATACATGTAAGTTTACTTGATCAGTATTTAAAGATATATACGTTTTCTTAATCCTTCGTAGATCTTGAAAGGATTTTTATGAGTTCGAACGGACAAATACAGACATCACTATATTACGATGAATACAAAAATTATTCTTGTTAATCGTCTTACGACTGTAGATAATCTTTCGTCGAGTTGTTAGTTTCGACGGGATGTCTGATTTATAAGTTTAAAAAGGAACTTAATGAGTAGATGTAAGTAGGAGTAGTAATTTATTTATAAAACCAAATGAAGGAATCTCAAGAAAAGGGTAACACGTACTGGTGTACACTAACACATACTGGGGTACACTGGGGTACCTGATATCGGGAAGTTCCAAGGAGACAGGTACCCTAAGAGGTCCGTTCTTATGACCTCACCAACGGTAAAGGAAGAGGTCCCCCAGAAGGTCCGGGTCCCTAACTTGAGTGTAGAGAATCCAGAGGATGTAACCGTCCGTCTAAGAAATGGTGATCGTGGTGGACCCTTCGGGAAGAGAAGGGTATGTATAAATTTTTAGATCAAACACACACACACACACACACACACACACACACACCTGTTTATTTCAATCAAAGTCACGATATTGACAAAATATCGGACAATAGTATGTATGTTTCTTGAATATTTTATAAAGACATATGAAATTTTTTGTTATTATTCTATTAGTGACTATATGAGTAGTTGGTCCAATTCTTGATGAAGCCATCATCTAAAATCTACAGAGAACTGATGAAAGACTAACATAGGGGAGGGAACCGGGTGTCTATCACTGATAGTAATTAAGACACTATTAGTACGACAGAGAGATATATTATTGATAGATATGTACGTAAGAATTTTTTATTTATCGAACCAACATAGACTAAAACTTAAAATATATTACCCTATGGTGTACAAAAGAAAATACTGAACGAGGTAAGAAATTGACCTCTTCCGTTACCGTGGGGTGAGGTCATGAGAACGGACCTTTTAGGGTACCTACCTCCTCGGACCATCCTACGTCAGGTACCCCAACGTTTCTCAGCCTGTGCTGACTCGCTGAAGTGAAACTGAAAAGTGAAAGTACGTGACCTCTTCCTTTACCGTTGGGTGAGTTCATAAGAACGGATCTCTTAGGGTCCCCACCCCTCGGACCACCCGACGACAGATACCCCAGTGTGTCTCAACCTGTGTTGACTTCGTTGAATCGTCATCGTCGGTAAGAAATTATAATTCGAAAACTCTCAGTAGGTACAACTAAGGAAATCGAATATCAATTAAAAGTTACCAGTTATCATATATAAACATACTTATATGGCTAAATAGGTAAGTTGACAAGGGGGGGGGGTCAAAATTTTTGACGTATATTACGACGATACTTGTATAAAAATTGTACAAGGGACTACGTGTACAGATTCTTAAAGAGATGATCTCCTTCGTTTTAACAACCTACTATCTATGTACGTGTCAGTTGAAGTACCTATTGAAGATTCCTCAACGTGGTTTAAATCTAAGAGGGGGCGACGTCTGTTCCCTATCGACACGTGACTTGGATTGGTAAAAAAAAAATTAGTAGACGAAGATACCATCTACTTTCACCAATAGGTAATATCAAAATTAAACGTAAATAAATTTTAGATCTCGTGAAAAAGGTATGAAAATAACCAGTAAGTTCATAGATGAAAAATTTCACAGACAAGAAGGGGTAAAAAGAATAAAAATAAAAAGGTTAATCAAGTGTCTTTGTAGATCCATTTAACATCTAATCCCGATGGGTTACCTTTATATTACACTCGGTGTATATATTAGTTTTTAAAAGATCATCGGTGTAAATTTTTCGTTTTCCTTTGTGTACTTTATTTAAAATCTTATATAAAATGAATTGACTTATATAGATTTTATAAAAGTAGAAGTCAAGTCAAGTCAACGAGTCAGTACAGATTGAGAAACGCTGGGGTACTTAGTGTCGTGCGGTCCGGAGGGACAGGTAGTGGTTGAGGGTCTCAAGTGAGTCTGAGTGTAGGTAGCTCAACCATCACGGTAGGTCGGTAGAGTAGGAGACAACAGGGGAAAAAGAGGACGGGGGTTAGGGAGGGTCGTAGTCTCAGAAAAGGTTACTCAGTTGAGAAACGTACTCCACCGGTTTCATGACCTCAAAGTCGAAATCGTAGTAAGGACGGTTTCTTGTGGCTCCCGACTAGAGGAAATCCTACCTGACCAACCTAGAGGAACGTCAGGTTCCCTGAGAGTTCTCAGAAGAGGTTGTGGTGTCAAGTTTTCGTAGTTAAGAAGTCACGAGTCGAAAGAAGTGTCAGGTTGAGAGTGTAGATATGTTCTGGTGACCTTTTTGGTATCGGAACTGATCTGCCTGGAAATAACCGTTTCATTACAGAGACGAAAACTTATACGATAGATCCAACCAGTGTTGAAAGGAAGGTTCCTCATTCGTAGAAAATTAAAGTACCGACGTAGAATAGTCTCCTAATGTAACAACATATCGTAGTGACTGAGGTACCTGTACTCAGACTCGTTCGAGACCCTCGACTACTACTACCTGTCCCTTCGGGCCACACGACGTCAGGTACTCCAGCGTCTCAACCTGTTCTGACTTGCTGACTTGACTTGACTTTTATAAAAGTGAAGTTGCACATAAGTTATGTTTTAAAAATTCCTCTATAATATGAAAAAAAAAAAAAATGATTCAGAAACTTTAAACCAAAAGTAAAATGTAAATGTCGTGTAGAGTCAATTCTGCTCTGTTTAAAGTTCACGGTTTCGGTGTCACCGAACACCGATAGGATAATCCGTCATGTTAAGATTTATGATTCTGAAACGGCTCTTATATATAACATGCATAAAAGATAGTGACATCCCGAAGAAAAAAGTGAAAGAAATTCCATAAGAAAGTACTTAGTTTCAAGTCTTTATGTAGGTATTAGAGGTAATACCAGACATAAAAGATCTTGACCAAATTTTTTAGGAAGTACAAAGGACATAGTATTTCTATACATTGATATAAAAGATAACTTTCAAAATTTCAAACGTTTCTTGGACCGATATATATATCTTCCAGGTTACCTTAATTGTTTTTTTTCAATGATCTTATACACATAAATCGTTCCAATAGAAAAATCCTAATTGTATGTTTTAAGATAATATAAAGATGTATGTTTTTGTTTGGTAACCTTTAATTCTCGTTAAGGTAATTACTGTCGTAGGTTTTATACTTTATAAATCTTTATTTAAACTGTCTTTACACGTTCCACATATATGATTGTTGATGTTTTGTGACGTCTTTTTAATTTCTGATTTATTTACGTCTCTATATGCGACAGGTAATGATTTCTATCGTCAAAGGGGGTTTAACTAGACATTCTCAGTTGTGTTTTGGGTTAATTTTAGAATCGACCGAAGAACATTATTTATTCGACTAAGATTGTAAGAATACCTTAACGGTTCAGTAGAAACGGAGGTAGAATCAGAGGTCTCACCCCAAGACCATGTCAGAAACCTCTACTACATATAAACATGTAGGGAGTCTTGGAAAAATTATACTTCGGTGTGTTTCACAAGAAATATATCCGTTGAAACAAGACTGAAGACCCTACCTGAGACGGAACCCATTTACCCGGACCCGTAGAGTCTGTAAAGACAGTCTTTAAGTCGAAACTTGTAAGGAGGTTTACGACAAGTAAGTAGACGAGAAGAGTAATTTACATATTAAAGATCCCAGTAAATCGATTCGTCGTTGTAGGAAAGTTTTGTTTACTAGGGTCTTGTAATAGAGTCTTGTCTTCGTTTTCCTTTGAAATTGGGAATTTAACTGGGGGTAAGATTATTGAAACAGAGTTGTCCGGGTAATTCCGACCGTCTACGATCGGAGACAGGAGGAACATAATTCCCCTACCCGAAACCCCTTGACAGTTGTAAAAGACGAGACTAAATGTGGTGGAGGAACAAGAGACCATGACTCTTTGATTGGGAGAGGGAGATTGAGGGAAAAAACTCGGTTGTTAAGGATCTTCTTCTGCATTACCGGACACTACCAGTTTAACGTTCCTTCTGTAGAGGAAAGACATTCTGAGGACGGACTGGTTGTGGATAGTAGGAACGTCGACCGTGTACCGACGAAAATAGAAAAGACATATTTTAGAAGTGGAAGTAAAAGTCTCTCTTTGAAGGTAACCGACAAGAGAGACACCGTTGACGAACTTATTTTATGGAAAAGACAGTACAAAACTCTAAGTTTTTTAAAGACTCTTTGACTGTCGGGAAATGATACTGAGAACTTTCTGTAAAAGTTACTTGTTTCTTAATATTCAACTATAGATAAAAGAGAGTCGTATAACTGTTATATTAAGTTAAGAGAAGACCTAAAACAACTTTTTATTCGACAATTAGATTAACAAAAACGGAACTTTTTACTAAAGAAAAAGATGGAAGTAATCGGCAAAAATTCTATAAAAGGGGGGAGACAACAAATCGTCAAAGTGTGATTCTGCAAAATAACACCTATCGTAGAATATGACGACCCCTATGAAAGAATTTAGACATCTAAGTTTATAAGACCTTATAAGAGTCAATATAAAAGTTTATGACAGAGAAGGGGTAAGGGAGACAAAAGAGGAAGATCTTGAGGTGAAACTTTAAATAGTCTGAAGAATAGGATTATGTAAAATATAAAACTAGTGAAAGAGTATAAAAAAGTAGAAAAACAAAGAAATCTGAAACAATTACTATGTAAAATTATAGACAGAAGGTCAAGTAGTTAATATGACAGTTTAGACAATTATTTAGATATTGGTGTTAAAATTGAATTACATAGTATAAAGAAAAGATCTTACAATATTAATAAAATTTTTAGATAGATAAGGACAAGTATAAAAGTTAAGAGAAAATAAAAATTTTGTATAACTAACACTAATATATATACATATATATATATATAGATCCTTTTTTTTTTGTGGATTATGGACTTTGGAGACGTCCATTAACGACGACGGGACACAAAGAAACTAAGTATAAGTCCACCGATCATAGGAATCTACAAAATACTAAGCCAGACACTTGTCAAACAAAAGGAACCTTAAAATGGATACACTTACTAAACTTCAAAACTAACTCCAACTATAAAGGTTTCTCTTAAGTGTAAACGAAGACCATCTGGGTTCCCCCGACGACATTTTGGTCCTGGGTGAAATCTAATTCTGGAATCGACCTCCAAAATGTCTGTATCCCTCGTACTTAAGTCCGACTTCCGTGTACTTCCCGACTGAAGACCAAGAACCTCACCTCACCAAAGAGAAAATAGGTGAATTCCCAACTCTTTCCTTTCAACGGAACATAAAAAGACGTGCCCTTGTCAAAAAAGAAAATGTTGTTGGAATAATTTTATATTAAGTGTACGGTATTTTAAGTAGTAAAAGTTCATATATTAAGTCGTAAAAAAATTTCATATAAGTCTTGACACGGTGATAGTAGCGATAGATCCAAACCTTATGGGGTGTTTCTTAAAAATAGTGGGGTGAGAGCAATCGTCAGAAGAGTTAGGACGGAGGAAGATCGGTGACTGTTGGTATTTAGATGAAAGACAGAGATCTCTAAACGGGTAATGCCCGTGAAGTGCCTTAGTATATCATTACACTGGAAAATATTGACCGAAGAAAGTGAATTTTATTACAAAAGTTCCAATACGTACCGTCGAGAGTATAAAGTAAGTGAGAGTGTCACGTCCCATATCTGGAATTGTAAGATTGAAATAGACTTACACTGTTTCAATAATTCAAAATTGGTAACCTTACACTCGTCTTTATTCCATATGCTGAAGGTCCAGTAAAAGAATTTTCTGTCGACGAACGAGAGACAAGGAAAAAGGGGAAAGGGTACCCGACCGTGTTTCCCTACCATTACCACTCAACCGACTTTGATACATCTTCCATAATAAGAAGTTTAATTGTCTCTTTCTCTCATCTCTGGATACAGGGAACTGGTACGACACCACGTCTCAATGTTATAAATCATGGAGACCTTGTAACTTTAACTGACTTTATTTGAAATAAATCTATCTAGTAAACCAATGTTGTACATTAGACATATGATTTATTGTATTAATTACACATCGTGGAAAATAAAATAGTAAACAAATGACCTATAATAATGTCATAAAATTTATTATTATTACGAAGACACTTGGAACTGAAGGAGAGGTTAATAAAGGAATGATGTGTAAAGATCTTCACCCCAACAATAAGTATCCAACTCTTGTAATATTTTAGAGATCTATTCATAACTGTTTAAAGGTAAATCTTTCTACCAAACAAAATGAGAACTGTCACATCATCTAACGAAAAAACTACTAAGAAATTTTGAATTTGAATTTTTTAATGGATTTTTAAAATAAACTATGTAACGAATCCTATTTATACTGATTGATTACTTATCACTTTTGATAAGTAAAAATAATAAACATATTCAAGACTACGATTCTTTTGTTGTATATGGAGAAGTTCCTTAAATTTCATTCGTACGTCACATATGGTCTGAAAACCTGAGTCTCCCTCTCCCTCTCCCACCCTACTAAACCCTCTTACCCTTAATATTGTACATATGACAGTACATTCTTAACTTAGCGGTCAGGTACAGACTGCATCCCACGTCGAACGAACCCCGACCACGTACCCCTACTGGGTCTCTCTACAACACCCCTCCCTCCACCCTCCCCCCAAGTACAAACCCTTGCGTACATTCTTAATTACTAAAATTTTAAATTTTTTTTTTTTATTTTTTAATTTTTTTTTTTTTATTTCATTCGTACGTTCGTATGGATTCGGAAAGTTGACCCTTTGTTACCATTTTAACATAATACAAACGTTATATTAATAGAAATTCATGTAATTTTTTACTGTTGTAAAAGTCGTATGTGACTTGAATAAAACCTAAAGACTGAACGTAAAGGACTCGATATTAATATTACAATAAAAGGGAAAAGTCGAGTTATAAAAGAGTAAATATAATACCAAAGAGTAATACAATACCAAGTCTTTTACTAAAAGACAAACGTATTTGTTGTCATTATACATTTTTTATATATTCACCACTAATCTGTGTTTACTCCTTGATCAGGTTATTGGGTCGAGGAGAATATCGATTTATGAAGTTAAACAAAATGTATCTACTACTCCTGTTAACGGATTAAAAACAACAGAGTATAACCATCGAAAATAAGACACTCTTACTATTTGTATTTTTTTCTGTTAAATTAGTATAAGGGTTATGTTCACACGAGATTTTATTTTTTCAATTACCTATGTACAATATACGATTAATACCATCTATATCCGACGACGACGACGACGACGATTCAGTGAAGTCAGGACAGGCTGAGACACGCTGGGGTATCTACCGTCGGGTGGTCCGAGGTGGTAGGGACCCTAAGAGGTCCGTTCTTATGACCTCACCCAACGGTAAAGGAAGAGGTTACGTCCTTTCACTTTTCACTTTCACTTCAGTGAGTCAGCACAGACTGAGAAGCGCTGGGGTACCTGACGTCGGATGGTCCGAGGAGACAGGTACCACATATGAAAACTCATACACAGATACATCTATATCCGATGTATCTGTGTATGAGTTTTCATATGTGAGCCAGGAATTTTTATATTTTCGATAACAAAAAATAATTTTAGATGAAGTGTGTGCTAAAAATAAACCTCAACATCCTTCGTCCGACGTTCTACAGGGGGTCACTAAAGTGAAGGACCATAAGTACGGGGTCACATCAAAGGAGACTTATCCCAATTGTACATATTGATTACCCGAAGGGACCATCGAGTCTACCATTTCTTAGGTGGACGTTAAGTCCTCTGGGACCAAACTAAGGACCCAACCCTTCTAAGGGAGATCTTCCCTATCCGATGGGTGAGGTCATAAGAATGGACCTCTTAAGGTACCTGTCTCCTCCGACCGTCCGATATCAGGTACCCCAACGTCTCAACCTGTGTTGACTCGCTGAAAGTGAGTGTTATGACACCTTATTATCTCATACTGAAGACTTCGGTCAAGTACTTTATAGACTGAGGACGGACAGACAGAAAACCTAGTGAACAAGACCCCTTCGGTCTACGGTACAGTACCCTTGTGAGTTCGTCGGACTTCCCCTCGATGTGTCCTTCTCTTTGAGTCCGTAGTGACTGTTGTTGGTCGTAATTGAACGGTCCGTATACTCACTTAGTGGAATCTTCACTTAAGAAGTCGAGGTCAATCCTGAAGTTTACTGTCGTCAGATACTGGTAGTGACTCGATCTTAGAGAGTTCGATAAAGACCTAAGACTGCGTATATTTGATATACCGCGGTATTTACAAATAACACACTTCGACGATTTAAACCCCCAAAATATTATATCTTTATCTAATGATTATATCTCCGAAAACTTATATTTTACTTCTAGTTAATTAGAATTATTCTTTAACTTTCCGTTTTATTCTTTGAAGATGTCATTTAATTTTAGATATAAAGGTTCCCCGAAAACTTATACTTTACTTCTAGTTAATTAGACTTATTCTTTAACTTTCCGTTTTCTTTGGAAATGTCATTTAATTTTAGATATAAGGGTACATTGAAAATTAAGTAGTTTTTAAATGTTATATGATAATACATATTCTCGGGTAATTAAAAAAGTGCGACATCTCGGTCACGAAGTGAGGATACGTCGAGGAGATCGGAACGGAAGACTCAAGTCGGAGAAATGTTCCATGGACGTATATGAAGGTTCCTTATGGGGTCCGATCACGATTCCATCGTCTCTCTGAATATCCTGTGTAGTGGAGATGAGTTCCAAAAGGATTCGAAAATCTTGTAAAGGGTACCATGGAAACATATTCGTATTTTTAGAGAGTGTGGGGAAATATCATTTACTTCAAGTTTATGAGATATTTACCGGGGGGTTTATTCAACTCCAATACTTTTACAGAAATTTAATGTACGTTAGAGTAGTGGGAATGGGGGGTAAGGGTAGAGTCCCTTACATGTTGGTAGACCTCTGAATAGAGTTAAAACTTGTAATCGTGGGGGTTACATATGAAAAAGTCCCTGGATACGTCTCATTAAAGGTTCTAATCTCATTTTTATTCAAAGTAAAAGTGACGGTAACAGACTCGTTCCGTTTATTTCCTTTGTTCATACTATCGAGTTTTTTTTTTTTAGAACTCTATGTCCCTCAAGTATCCAGTTTTTGTGACTTGTTTAGTTCCTATATTTAACCAGACATGTTGATTATCGTTAAGTTTTCCACCTCTACCTACAGTCACTGTACGTCATTGATTCACGTAAATTTCCGGATAGTATTTTTTTTTTACGTGTCTCTGTTTCTCCTTATATTATAGAAGTGTGTTGATTTCAGACTGATAACTCCTCGTAAACAACTCGGTACTCAAGTGTAATAGGTCTTTCTTTTAACCATCTGGAAAGTCAAGTGACCAGGTCTCTCTTAGTTTAAATATTGTCGTATTAAAGATTGGACAGACTTAACAATTTCATTCTTAAACAAGGACTAGACATGATTTCTTCGACAATATATGTTTTATATATTAGTTCTATCTACGGTCAAAAAAGAAGTTAAGGTGTTTTTTGTCTAGTAACACTTCTTTTGAATATGTGTCATGAATAAGTACTATAAATCAACCTTCATAAGGTTACGATCATGTGTCTCTTTAGTCCCTTTAAGATTTTGACGGAGACGCGAAGGGTGTGGTTGATATGTTGAAATTTAGGAACCGTAAGTATGTCTTTCCATTAACTATGACTGTACAAGACTTACTCTTAACATTTGATTCTTTTTAAACACCCGTTTCAGAACAGACTGTTATTATATTTGTCTTTTCGTTGAATAAGAGTCATTCTAATCCGTCCGGGTAAGGGTTTCCTCCGAGATACCCATCGTCTCAGTATTTGTCTTTTTAAGGGAATCTCTACTACTGTTAGATGAACTCTCCGACTGGAAAACCGTATCGGATTAAAGGAAACCGTGTTTCTATTCTAAATTTTAACCGTCATAAGGTGATACTCTAATAAAGTTTTCAGTCTATCAACTGGGGTATTAACTGAGGGGAGGGAGGGGTTATAGAAGAAAACAGAAATCGACTTCAACTTCTACAATAATTTCACTCCCCAACCTGGTAAAATTCCTCAATGAGTCAAAAGGACCCATAGAAGATACAACGTTCACCCATGTGTATAATAATGTAAAGACAAAAAAAAAAAAAAGGGTTCGGACCATCAACTTATTTTAATGACGACGACGACAACGATTCAGCGAAGTCAGCACAGGTTGAGACACACTGGGGTATCTGCCGTCGGGTGGTCCGAGGGGGTAAGGACCCTAAGAGGTCCGTTCTTGTGACCTCACCCAACGATAAAGGAAGAAGTTACGTACTTTCACTTTTCATTTTCACTTCAGGGAGTCAGTACAGACTGAGAAGCGTTGGGATACCTGACGTCGGATGCTCCGAGGAGACAGGTACCCTAAAAGGTCCGTTTTTATGACCTCACCCCACGATCTCATCCTTATAAGTGACTTCCATGGTCACGACTCTCTTTGTCCTAAATTAACCCTCAGTCGACGGAATGGAAGAACAAGATCTAACTGGTGATTAATCAACCGAAACAGTCAGTTATTTAATAAATTTTACTGACTTTAAGTCAAAGGAATAGATATTTTACTTTCTTGATCCTAGATCCTTAATAAGTAACCTCCTGTCAGTTATAACATAACTCCTTCTAGGGGTCCGACGAACCTGGAGTAATCCTTTCGTCTGACATTGGTTTATCATTACACACGGTCCCATTCTGTACCACTTCTTTACCGACCTCTTCCCGTGTAATGATGGGAACCTGAGTTAGTAAAAATTCTCGTGAATGTTGATATTCTAAGATAGTTGACCAGTTGGTGAACATTTTCTTACTTTGATCTAGTGAAAGATTGTGGGGTGTGTTTTTATTTGAGTTTTACCTAATTTCTAGATTTACATTCTGGTCTTTGATATTTTGAGGATCTCCTCTTGTATCCGTTTTGTGAGAGTCTGTATTTAGTGTCGTCCTAGGAGATACTAGGTGGAGGGTCTTAAGACCTTTATTTTCGTTTTTATTTGTTTACCCTAGATTAATTTTAATTTTCGAAGACGTGTTGTTTCCTTTTATATTCGTTCCACTTTTCTGTCGGAAGACTTACCCTCTTTTATTATCGTTTACTTCGTTGACTGTTTGTTGATTGGAGTTTTTATATGTTTGTTGAAGACGTCGAGTTAAGGTCTTTTTATTTGTTGGGTTAGTTTTTTACCCGGTTTCTTGATTTATCTGTAAAGAGGTTTCTTCTGTATGCCTACCGATTGTTTGTGTACTTTTCTACGAGTTGTAGTGAGTAATAATCTCTTTACGTTTAGTTTTGGTGTTACTCCATGGTGAAGTGTGGTCAGTCTTACCGACGCTAGGTTTTTAGACGTTCGTTATTTACGACCTCTCCCACACCTCTTTTCCCTTGGGAGGATGTGACAACCACCCTTACGTTTGATCATGTCGGTGATACCTCTTGTCACACCTCTAAGGAATTTTTTAACGTTTATCTTGATGGAATACTGGGTCGTTAGGGTGACGACCCGTATGTGTGGCTCCTTTGGTCTTAACTTTCTCTGTGTACATGGGGTTACAAGTAGCGTCGTGACAAATATTATCGGTCCTGTACCTTTGTTGGATCTACAGGTAGTCGTCTACTTACCTATTCTTTCGACACCATGTATATGTGTTACCTCATAATGAGTCGGCAATTTTTCTTAAGTAAACTTAGTCAAGACTACTCTACCTACTTTGACCTCGGCTAATATGTCTCACTTCATTCGGTCTTTCTTTTTGTGGTTATGTCATATGATTGTGTATATATACCTTAAATCCTTCTACCGTTACTGCTGGGACATACGTTCTGTCCTTTTTTCTGTGTCTACACATATTGCCTGAAAACCTGAGTCTCCCTCTCCCTCTCCCACCCTACTAAACCCTCTTACCGTAAGATTGTACATATGATAGTACATTCTTAACTTAGCGGTCAGATACAGACTGCGTCCTATGTCGTACGAACCCCGACCACGTACCCCTACTGGGTCTCTCTACAATACCCCTCCCTCCACCCTCCCCCCAAGTACAAACCCTTGTGTACATTCTTAATTTCTAAAATTTTAAATTTTTTATTTTTTTATTTATTTTAAAATTTTTTATTTTTAATTTTTTTTTTTTTCTAAGATAGTGATAAGTAACTTATATTGATTGGTCTTTCGGGTACTATCTAGTAATGTTGTTTTATGTATAAATCCTTTATATTTCTCGATTCATTACTTGTCTACCTTTTAAGAAATAACAATTTCTGAATAAACTTCTCTGGTACTAATAAAATTTCGTTAGCAATTTTTACTTTTCATTTGAGTTACCATCCCTGATCCAGTACATCTATTTTTGGATTCTAGTACTAGTCTTGTACCAGTAAGTAAAGAATCTGGACTCCGTTATAATACGGATAGTCCATATTATAGGTCGTGAAGTAATTTTACTACATATGAAATGGACAGTATGGTAACATTTTGAGATTTATCGATGTCGTGGTAAATTTTTTTGTGACATCCGAAATGGTGGATTTAATTTTCTTTTACGTCATTCTTTCTCGAGACCGTTAACTGACAGTGTAAAAATCAGGTACCAAAACGACGACAATAACCCCTCTAGTAATTGGATAAAGAATTAATAACACGTACTTGTTTTTGAATCAATTTTACATGTAATTATTTTGTTGGTTGATCTTTAAAAAAATCTCACTAAAAATCAGATCTTATTAAATGTGTAAGTATTTTTATAAAATTTCACGTAAGACTATTCAACATTTTAGTATATTCATATCCCTTTAATATCTTCAATTATTTAAGTTTAAGTAAAGGAGAATACTGGGAACCATGAGTCAATAGACTGGTATCACCTAATTGACAAGAACCTAGTTCCAATGTCATTTTAGATCGTCGTTCTATTATATGATTATTATTTAAAGTTATAGTGACTCTAAAAGGTCTATTATTTTGGATCAATCAGGTATACTATGAAAACTTGAAATGACCTTAAGACTTTTCTTATTTTATTTTAACAACGATTTTTTTTTTTTTTTCCATTTTAGACGGAAGTATACAAGAACCGTCGGAACTGTTATAATTAGAAAAAAAGTTATAGTAGTTTGTAGTAAAACATAATACATTTTTTTTTTATATTCAGTAAATTCCCGAAAACCAGGGTCTTCGGTAGAAGCTCGTAGACTTACCCTTCTTATAAAAAGAACGAAGTTGGGACCCTAATGAAACCTTCCTTACTACGATTTCGACTTTGAGGTCATGAAACCGGTGGAGTACACTTCGTAACTGAGTAACCTTTTCTGAAACTACGACCCTCCCTAATCCCCGTCTTCTTCTTCCCCTGCTGGCTCCTACTCTACCGACCTACCGTAGTGACTGAGCTACCTACACTCAGACCCACTTGAAGCCCTCAACCACTACCTGTCCCTCCGGACCGCACGACGCTAAGTACCCCAGCGTCTCTCAACCTGTGCTCACTCGCTGACTTGACTTGACTTGACTTCGATTAGGAAATTTTAAGACTAACACCCAAATGAAAATATAGATAATTTACGTATGTATACTATAAACTCTAAAAGACCCTAAAATCCCTATCCCATTCAGTAAGACCTTATAGAAACTGGACTTTCATTTAACGAAAACATTGGGATTTTTATTACTTGATTCAATAAGTGAGTAAATTTTTTTTTTTTTTTAAATGACTCGGTACGTGGTAAAGTCCACAATGTCGTCACTTGTTATCTCTTCAAAGAAAAACGTGTCTAAAATATAAGATCGACGACCTCTACCCGATCGTTTATTTATTGAAGTCTATTACCATTGACAGTACTTCTTTCTTCATGGTCTCACTTTTCGTATCTCTTTTTGATTCACCTTTACCCGTAAGTTAACTGATCAGTCCCTTTTACCCCGGTCGAAGTACTTGCACACTGTACACGATGACGTGTCCGGGTACGAATCTTCTCGACCAAATTACGAGACAACAGTGCCAGAACTTCAAAAATTACAGGGACTAGAACGTCTCTTCGCTCTAGACTTACCGTTCATCCTCGATCTAGAACACTGTTATCATCGTCCTGTAAGTTTCTTTTCCTTATCGTTGTTTTGGATCTTCGTTTTTTAATTATTTATTTTATTATTATTATCAATTTACTAAATTTCTTCTATCGATTCTATACTTATTTTCTGAGATTTTGTTAGTCTAAACTTTTTCTTAGTTTATACTGAATTTATCAATATCCTTTCTTTGGGAAGTTATCTACACGATCGGTAGTCTAATCTGGGGTCACTTCTTTTAATTTCTGACCTCTTACTAGACTGTACAAGGGTCTTGTACCGCGATTTTTTCTGTACTGTATTTCTGTCTCTTCCGTCTTACACTACCGGATGTACTAAGAGTGACTTTAAGGTCTTCCTGTCTCCTCTCTTAAGCCCTTCTCCCTGTTATAAAACTCCATGTCCTATGACTCTTAAAAACCACTAACTGCTCTTTGTTCTGAAGTATAAATACTTCTTATTACTGGTGATCGTCGTATTCATTTTAATTTAAGTATAGTTACATGTAATACCCTTGATGTCTTATGATTTCTGTTAGTTGTCCCTGATTTCGTTTCTTTCGTTTCTTATGAATTTTTATTTACTATTGATCGGACCGTAGACCGATAAGTCTTCTGATACTTTACTGTAAAAGTTTCATAATACTTTTTTTTGACATTTAGATCTAAAAACACTTGTCTAATAATAGTTATTTGTCACTACGTTTTTATTCGTTTTAAAGTCTGTTGAGAACCCTCTCGACATATAGTTATGAGAACATTTTTTCCGAAGACTTCCTATGTCAGCTTTCTTCTTTATATGTGTATATATAAATATATACATATATAAAGAAGAATTATATATTTATTTATATTTATATATATAAAGAAGAACCTGAAAGGCCCATCGAGTCGATCATTTCTTAGGAGGACGTTACGTCTTCTGGGGTCAAGTTAAGGACCCAGTCCTTCTACGGGACCTCCTCCCGTACCTTTGGGTGAGGTCATAAGAACGGACCTCTTAGGGGTACCTGTCTCCTCGGACCACCCGATGTCAGGTGCTCCAGTGTTTCTCAGTCTGTACTGACTCGTTGATTCGTGTGTGTATAAAGAAGAGTATATATCAGTATATAAATACTTAGATTCAAATCTTCTTTTTCTTCCTTTTTGTAACTTGTTCTTTAATACTCCCCTACCGGTTTTGTCATCTCCTCCTTCTGGGACTTTATTAGAGGAGGGTAGTCAAGTCAAGTCAACGAGTCAGTACAGACTAAGAAACGCTGAGGTACCTGACGTCGTGTGGTCCGAAGGGACAGGTAGTGGTTGAGGGTCACGAATGATTTGAGTACAGGCAACTCAGCCACTACGGTAGGTTAGTAGAGTAAGAAACAACGGGGGTAGAGGAGGGCGGAAGTTAGTAAGGGTCGTAGGCCCAGAAAGGGTGACTCAGTCAAGAGGTATAGTCCACCGGTTTCAGAACCTCAAAGTCGTAGTCGTAGTCAGGAAGGTTACTTATAAGTCATGACTGAAGGAAATCCTACCTGACCAACCTAGAGGAAAGTACCTGTGTGGTTTTAATATTGATGAATATCTCCTTAATTGATATTCTTGTTGGACTTCTGATGGTCCCTTTTAAAACGTATTGATTTTTGTATTTATTCCTTGGTGTTACTCTACCCATCATCTCGGTTTCTTCCCGATATTAGTCCTGATGGTTCAACCATTGGGTGTTCACCCTCCTTATAGTGTTAGTATCTCTAGGAGGAGTCTCTCACTATCCAGACTCAAGATGTAACCCGAGGGGTCCGACCCCTAAGACGTAGTCCTTCTATTTGAGGGTCTTCCAGACCGAGATTTTCGGTCACCCAGAATGTAAGTCTTCTCGAACTTCCTGAAGTTCTGAAGTTCTGAGGTAATAATTCCCGTATACGTTTTAGAATGTACGAGACTGAAGGGTCGTGTCTCCCCAAACACAGTCCGGGTGAACGACTAGAACCTCTCGATGGACCTCTCCATCCTCCGTTAACCCTGAAGGACACCCTTCCTCATTGACCGTTGTCGTGCAAACCTCTCGATTAATATGACACTATTGTGACCGAGGTTATGAAACCGGTGGACTACACTTCTCGACTGAGTAAACATTTCTGAGACTACGACCCTTTCTAACTTCCGTCTTCTTCCCCTACTCTCTCCTACACTACTAACCTACCGTAGTGACTGAGTTACCTGTACTCAGACTCATTTGAGCCCCTCAACCACTACCTGTATCTCCGGAGCACACGACGTCGGGTACCCCAGCGTTTCTCAACCTGTACTGACTCGCTGTCTTGACTTGACTTGTGACCGAGACCGTTCACGATAAAACCTTAGAAACGATATCGGATCGACACGACTCTTGGACGGGATCACATTCGTGGTTACGACTCCACGATCACGTCTTTCTGATCCTCCCTGAACCGGGGTATGTTGTCGTCTGGACGTCAGTGGTGTACTCGATGGACCCGAACCTTGGTCAGGTGGGATGGTGTACGGGTATCGTCAGTCAGAGGGGTGTAGTCTTCTCGTATATGTAGGGTAAATTTTCTATGGGGATCTCGTATATCAAGATCACTTGTCCCCCCTGACACAACGGGTCTGTGTACTCGCTAGAAGATATGTTCCAGTCAAGAAGTTCTGACCCGTTACACTGCTGGACGGATTGTTTCTTTATTTGTGTCTCTTGACTCGTTTTACTCGTGTGGTTCTTTTTATAAAGTTTACTTCCTTGTTCTTTATTGAGTCTGTTACTTGATGTGTTTTACCTCTATTCACTAGAAAGACTATTTCATAAGTTCTTTTAGTAGTATTTCTACGAGTCACTTGATTCCTCTTCTTACCTACTGGTGTCACTCTTAAAGTTGTCTCAATGTTCTATACTTCTTGGTTTATCGATTTTTTATGTTACCGACTTTAATTTTTCACGTGATCTTTCTTAGTAACATCTAATCTATAATGTCTCTTTGTCTATATACTAGATCCCTTCTGTCTAATCACCTTTAGTAGATTCGGCTTGTCTTTTTTTTCTAAATTTTTACTTCCATTCAATTTCTCTGAGTCTCTGTTATTCACAATATGGATTTAAATATAATATTCCTAGGGTGTCCTCTTGTCACTATCTTTCTTCATCTCTTTAATAAACTTCTTTCTTCTTGAATTTAAAAGGGATTGGACCGTTCCTTTGTCTGTAGATCCAGGACCTTCGTTTCTAGCAAGGTTTGTTCGAATTAGGTTTCTCCAGATATGTTTCTGTGTTATTTATTTTTCCGTTTTTAATTTCTATTTCTCTCTTATAATTCTTTTGTCGTTCTCTTTTTCGTTGATATATCTTCCTTTGAGATTTTTCTGATGATAGACTGAAATGTCGTCTTTGATCTTCTCTCACCGTACAATATAAGTTTCTTTAATTTCCTTTTTTGGAGGTTTTTGTTATGAAATAGACCGATCTAATAGTGAACTAAACTTCTTCTCTATTTCTCAAAACGTCTGATCGTTTTCAATTTTCTTAGGTCATAGTAATTTGGTCGAAATGTTCTTTACAACTTCTCTGAAGAGATTCACCTTTTCTTCTTCCGACATTGATGTTTATATTTTTAGTATTCTCCCTTTTAGAGTAACCATTTTCTTTTGTATGTGATTTCCATCGTTTTGTTTTGGAGTTATTCGATCTTCCTTACAATTTTCCGTTTTCATAGTTATAGTAGATATTAGTGTTATTATCAATTTCTCTATGTGTTTTGTTTTTCTACATTTTATACTACAGTTTTTGTAATTTGTAACCCCCATAATTTTACATTCCACCAATCTTACACAAACTTAAAATCTCTAATATAAATTCTCTAATATACTAATAAATTTTATTAGTATATAAATATATATATAATGTATATATATGTATATATCAATTTATACTTGAAATGTCATTGTTTCGTCTTTGAATATTGTCTATTTGTGTATTTTTTCTTACCTCAAGTTCGTATTGTGTTTCGATCAGTTTAATGTTTCCTTCTCTCTTGTTCGTTTTCCTCGGGGGGTTTTGTTTGTTTTTTGAAGTTTGATGTTTTATTGGTCTTTTTTTACTTGTTTTTCCGTTATTCATGTATGGTTAGTTATTAATTGAAATTTAACTGTTATACGAGATTACGTTTACATATCTGACCAACTTGTCTATGCTTTTGTTTTAGACGTATATACGACGAATGTTCTCTGACTGAAGTCTAGATTTCCATGTACGTCTGACTTTAACTTTGCTACCTTTTTCTATGACGTACTTTACATTTAGTTTTCTTTCGACTTCATAGTTGTGAAGATAGTCTGTTTTATCTGAAATTTTGTTTCTGACATTGTACTCTGTTTCTTCTTGTTACGTACTACTGTTTTCCTAATTAGTTCTTCTTCTATGTTGTTAACGTTTATATGTAAGGGAGTCACGACCTTGTGAATTTCCGTATTTAACTTATCTTTGTTTGTATTTCCCCTTTGTTAACTTCATTCTGTTACGATCACCCCCTTGATTGTATGGTGTATTCAGTTACCTTTCTGTTATGTCCGTCTTTTAGTTATTTCTCTGTGACCGTTATTGGTCTTGTAATCTAGTCTACCAAATCATCTGTATGTCTTTTGTAAGGTCCTTTTTGTCCGTTTTGTGTGCAATTTTTTTTTTTTTTACGTAGTCCTTGAAAGGGGTCCTATCTTTTGTCAGTTTTAAATTCTTATCACTTTAATGTAATTAATACAAAAGACTGGTTTACATAATCTAATACTTAGTTGATTTTCTTTTTTTGGGATGTTTTGTGTGTTTATACCTGACATTTGTTATGGTTTGTTGGTTACCCAGTGACTGTTTTAGTTTCCTTTTTTTTTCAATCTTTGTTCATTTTCACCTATTTTTGTGTGACTTTATATATTATACGTCATTTTCGTCAAGATTCAAATATCACTATTTTCAGATGGTGTCCTTTAATCTTTTTAGTGTTTATTTACTAGATTAGAAAGTGGTTTTCCTGATCTTCTTTTTCTTTTTGTTTTTTTTAGGTTATAATTATAATTACCTTTCTTTCTTTATTCTTTCTAGTCTCGTCTTTATTTTATCTCTAATTTTTTGCATTATCTTCTCTGGTTACTTTTATTCTCGACCAGAAACCCTTTCTATTTGTTCTAACTATTTTGAAGTGGATCTATGTAGTTCCTTTTTTTCCCGAGTTTAGTTATTTTAGTACTTACTTCCTCCTCTTCAATATTGGTTGTCTTATCTTAATGTTTCCTAGTAATGATTCTTGTTAATATACGGTAACATTTCCTGTTAGGTCTCCTTTACCGATTTACAGATCTTTAGATATTAGGGAGTTCTGCCTGAAGCCATGTCAAGTCAGTGAGTCAGCACAGGCTGATAAACTCTGGGGTACTTAACGTCGTGTGGCCCGGAGGGACAGGTAGTGGTAGAGGGCCTTAAGTGAGTTTGAGTTCAGGTAACTCAGTCACTACGGTAGGTCAGTAGAGTAGGAGACAGCAAGGGAAGAGGAGGACGGGGATTAGGTAGGGTTGTAGTCTCAGAAAAGGTTACTCAGTTGAGGAGCGTAATCCACCGGCTTCATGACCTCAAAGTCGAAATCGTAGTAAGGAAGGTTTCTTGTGGGTCCCGGCTAGAGGAAATCTTACCTGACCAACCTAGAGAAACGTCAGGTTCCCTGAGAGTTCTCAGAAGAGCTTGTGGTGTCAAGTTCTCGTAGTTAAGAAGCCGCGATTCGGAAGAAGTGTCGGTATCTTTTTGGTATCGGAACTGATCTACCTGGAAACATCCGTTACATTACAGAGACGAAAACTTATACGACAGATCCAACGAGTATTGAAAAGAAGGTTCCTCACAGAAAATTAAAGTACCGACGTTAGTGGTATACGTCACTAAAACCTCGGGGGTTTTATTTCAGACTGTGACAAAGGTGACAAAGGGGTAGATAAAGGGTACTTCACTAAGTCAAGTCAAGTCAAGTCAAGTCAGTGAGTCAGTACAGACTGAGAAACGCTGAGGTACTTAACGTCGTGTGGTCCGGAGGTACAGGTAGCTCAGCCACTACGGTAGGTCGGTAGAGTAGGAGACAGCAGGGGAAGAGGAGGACGGGGGTTAGGGAGGGTCGTAGTCTCAGAAAAGGTTACTCAGTTGAGAACCGTACTTCACCGGTTTCATGACCTCAAAGTCGAAATCGTGGTAAGGAAGGCTTCTTGTGGGTCCCGACTAGAGGAAATCCTATCTGACCAACCTAGAGGAACGTCAGGTTCCCTGAGAGTTCTCAGAAGAGGTTGTGGTGTCAAGTTTTCATAGTTAAGAAGTCGCGAGTCGAAAGAAGTGTCAGGTTGAGAGCGTGGGTATGTACCGGTGTCCTTTTTGGTATCGGAACTGAGGAATAACGGTTTAAGTCTGAATTTAACTTCTTTCATCCCTTTTGGTGATCTGGTAAGTCCATACTGTATTTAATTCAGGGAATACTAATATGTCACCTTCACTCTTTATCTAAATTCCCTGGTCTAAACTATCTATCTTACGGACTACTTGATACCTGCTCCTCCAAGTACTGTAACATGTCCTCTGTCCCTAGTTCTGGTAAGGGTACCTTTTCTTTACGTTTTTTCGTTTTACCGACAGACCCCTCCGGAATGTTTATCGACACTTTTCTGATCTTCACTTCTCGTTTCCTCTTTTCCTTTCTATCTTCGTAGACTTGCGTCTCAAGCTTTCTTATCGTTCTCTATTCTTTCGGAAGAAGTCGCTAGTTACGTTTCTTTATCTCCTTTTGTTGTCTTACCCTTTCTGATCTCTAGAAAAGTTCTTTTAATCTCCATGGTTCCCTTGTAAAGTACGTTTCTACTCGAGCTATTTCCTGTCTTTACCATACTTCACTAATCCTTCTTTATTTTTATACCTATCTGATTAATCATCGTTTCTTTAACTTAGTCATTAGTTTTGATGAGTGTTGCTTGTTTTCAGGTTCGGTGTACTGAAGTCTCCACTTAAGATGTTTTTGAATCTCTCGATTGTAGGTAGGAAGAATTTGATAAGGTTTTTTTACTTCTCCTACCTTATCAAGACTTGAGTAATATGTTCTGGTCGTAGTAGAAAACTATTATGGTCTTGTTCCGTGATGTTTTTTTATTTTGATATCCGGTTGTAGTCACTACTTTTATCTATAATTTTAGGAGTTGTTTTATTATCCTTCGGATTAAGTTCTTATATAACTTTCCTAATACGTAGTACTAATTCTCCCTAATTAGGATCCCTTCGTTCCTACCAAGTTATAGACGTTTATGTAGTTATACTTTGGGGTGGAATCGTTTTTCTTTTTTTTATACTAGTAAAGTTATCTACGTTTTTTCCAAAAACCTTTTTAAGTTTTAAATAAATATTATGTTTGAGAATTGTTTCCACCATATCTCCCTTGTATGGAGTTTTATATTATTTCCTATATATGCTGTTTGGATGTCCGTTGAAGTATAAGTTGTCACTTTTCGACTTTCGTAAAGGAGATTCTAGTTTCACTACTATTCGTACAGGTAAGACCGGTGATAATAAGTAGTATCATAACCCTAAGGATCGGTATCGTTAGTCTTTTCTTATTTTTTTATTTATTTATTTTCCTTAGGTTTAGTCTTTCCCTCTTTATTTTGACAGTAACAAACGATCACTATACTATGTGATGTGACTTTTAAATTTTCTGTGATAGTTTTTGATAATCTTGATTTTTCATTTAAATCATTACAATGTCCTATGTTATAATTTATGAATATGAGACTTTTGATATAATGTAATTACTTTCTTTAATTTTCTGTGTTTACCGATATATATTTAGTGCGAATACTTGATCTTCTTATTTTAACAATTTAACAGGTATGATGGAGTCATTTAGATGTCTAAGTTACGTCACGACTGATTTTATGGTTCATGTAAAAAGAGTGTCTGGATCTTGTTTATTAATGTTTCAAAAATGCCTGTAAGTTTCTGAGTTATAGGTTTGTTTAGAACTCTTTCAAATCTCCATAGTACGAGGGACTAAAGATTAATATGATTTTTCGATATTATTAGTTATGTGACACTATGATCGTGTCCCTATTTGTATATACAGTTTTGTTGTCTTGACTCTCGTGTCTTTATTTGGGTGTACATATACCAGTTAATTAGTTGCTGTTTCTTATATTCTAATATATGTTCCCCTTTTCTGTGAGAAGTTATTTGTCACAACTCTTTTGACCTGCGGATGTACGTTTTCTTAGTTTGATTTAATCAAATAGTCTGTTACATGTTTTTATTTGATTTTTATCTATTTTCTTAACTTTAATCCTTGACTTTGGTAATTTGATCTTCTTTTGTATTCGTCAACGAAGAAACTGAAGTCAGAATCCTTATTAAAAAAAGCTGGACAGAGGAGTTCCGTACCTTTGTTTTCGTTTTTGTGTATTTACCCTAATATAGGATGATTTTCCGAAAACGTGTCACTTAATTTGATAGTTGGTTTACTTTTTCAGTCTATGTCTTTCCCTCCTCTAAATACGTTTACTATATGGGTTATTACCTAATTATGGTTTTTGTATATTTCTTAAAAATGTTGGGTTGTATTTTTTTGGGTGTGTTGATTTATACTGGTCTACTAAGAGTGTCTATAAAAAGGTTTCTTCTGTATCTCTACCCGTCGTCCGTGTTTTTTCTACAAACCGTAGTGATTGGTAGTTCCTTTACGTTTAGTTTCGACGTTGCTCTATAGTGAAGTGTGGACAGTCTTTCTGATAATAATTTTTCTGGTATTTATTGTTCGTGACCGTTCCTACATTTCTTTATCCTTTTAAACACGTGACAACCCTTATGTTGGACAACGACGGTGACTGACATGCATCCAAGGAGTTTTTTAAGTATTATCTTATCTGGATGGTATAATAGGTAGTTAAAGTGAAGACCCATAAATGGGTTTCTTTTTTGGTAATTAAGTTTTTCTATTTACATTGTAATACGGGTGACATTGTAATACATGTTGTCGGATCTATACCTTTGTTGGAACCTATCTACTTACAAGTACCTATCTACTTACCTATTTTGTACAATGTGTGTGTGTGTTGTGTGTGTGTGTGTGTGTGTGTGTGACCTTACAATGAGTAGGTATTTTTCAACTTTAGAACGAAAGACGTCGTTGTGTCTGCCTGAACCTCCCATCCATGATACGATTAACTTTATTCAGTCTGTTTCTGTTTATGATACACTTGAGTGCATGTACACTCTAGATTTTGTTTCTTTTGTCTTGTTTTTGTCTGAGTATCTATATCTTTTGTTTATCCAACAGCCTTCTTTCCGTCCATCCTTAACAACCCCTTTTGTCCAATTCCCTTAATTCTCCATGTTTGGAGGTCAATTTTTTATTTATTCGGTATTCCTACATTATATGTCGTATTCCTTATACCGTTTATGATAATTATTTAAACATACCACGTGTACTGATACCACTAGTAAAGTATTACATACGTTTACAGTCCAGTACATCGTGTGGACTTTGATTGTATTTTTACATATAGTTAATAAAAAGTTCTTTTCTCTTTCTTTAATAATTGTCTTTTGACAAAACGTACACCTATTTACATTTCTTCTACATTAAACTACTTGTCCGTGACCAATCTTACCTCCCCCTTTAATGATGTGTACGATAAGTCTTCTGTACGGATTCATATACCTACGTCTATCGACTTTATTATTACTTTTCTACACTGTTTGTTTTAATTACTTTTCTTTTGACCACTTTGGTGTGTTATTTTCTGTTGCCTAAAATTCCGTTTTAATCAGTAGTTCGTATTTACTAAGTATTATTATTTTCCAAGTAAAGTGACCTTTTTATATTATCAAAAGTAGAACATTTGTAGACTAATTTATATACAGTTCGATACGTCTCGTTGTGTTCTCGTTGTGGTACATCTCGTTATGTCAAAAGTTTATTTTGACTGTTGAAGTGATAGTACTCCTGTCTTAAATTGTAAGTAAGAGTTTTGACGATTCAATTATTAATAATAACGGACAGTTTTGGTTAAGTGAAAGATAAGAGTACAATATATGAATACTAAGGAAATCATAAGGGACCAAGGAGACGAGAATCCAACAAGATGGTGAAAACGATTGACGTCAAATGGTGTTTCCCCTGTGTCTAACCAATGAAATACGTTGTTATAAATGGTGTACTAAGGATCCAAGTTCCATAAAAAGATCAGACACCACAGTGTCGTGATTTGTCTTTTCTAGAGACGAGAGTACCTCGAATGTGTCCTTTTTTGTATTTGTATATTTATACAAATATAAATATTTATATTTGTATCATAGTAATAATGATTTTTCTTTTTGTTTTCTCTCGATTTTCATGTTACTCAGGTCGTCCCTATCAAAAGAAAAAAAAAATTAATCCCTAGAGTCCATTCCTGAGGTTACATTTCGCTACTAACTCGTCTCTACCTGCCGTCGTGAGGGTCATCCATAGACTTCTCTCTTGGAAGGTCCGTTCACACTTTCAGGTTCTACCTTCGGACGAGTCATAGACGTTCTTGTCTTCGACGTCGTTTCACTCGTTCCTTCTGTCATAACCTTCCGCTCCAGTCTCTTCACACAAAGTGTGCTCGTCGCACATATCCTGAAACATCCCCACCAAAGATAAGTACCCAAAAATAAGTACCCTTCGGTACTCTGAGGACTTATCTTGTCGTCACACTAGACCGAAGGTCAACATTTCCCGATGACACCCTCAAAACACCTCTTGTGTTATCTCCTTCCCGGTCCCGATTTCGTCCCTCTACTCAAATTTTCCAAAGACTTCATTAGGTCCCTTCTCTCCGGTCATCAACCTTTGTTCTCATCATCTTCCCCTCCCTTCTTCCTAAGACGTAGATAACACTTCTCCCGGTGTCCTATTTACTACTCAAAAAGGTCCGTCGTCGTCGGTGGGTATAATATGAGAAAGAAAGTCCAAGAATCACGGAGTTAAAAAAAAAAAAAGGGAAAAGTGTTAGGAATGAAGGTATCCGATAACCGTACATTTTTGGTATGAATTTTGACTGGATAACTTTGTACATAATTTTTTTTTTTTCGAAACCTCTTCAACATTTATGACGACTGTCGAGAGTGACTTTCTAGATAAGAAACTTTTTACGAAGACCATAAAACTATCCCTAACATCACTGAGACTATAACGGAGACCATCATACCAGAAAAATTTGTTATAATTAGGAAGATTAGGGGGGTAAAGACAACAGAAGTTAAAGAAAGTAGTCACATGAACATCGAAAGACTCATGTCCAGAAAATGGAGGAATCCATTCAGATAAGGATCTATCAAATGAGAAAAACTACGTTACCATTTACCATAAGGGAGTTTAAGGGAAAGACTATTGAGTAATAATGATATCTCGTTACGTTGTTTAAAGACATATAACGAAAACATAGAACTTTGAAATGGTTTAGGTGACTACTCGAGATCATCAAAAAACCATAGTAGAAATCTTAAAAGACATATATCATATTAGTACAGTGGACGTTTGTCGCTGTCAAAATGAAGTGGAAAACGTTGGACCTAAGGAAAATAACAAGAACAGACTAATGGATTTTACCGATTATAATACAATATATTTCCCGGAGGGTCCACCGAGTCACCATTTCTTAGACGGACGGTTACGTCCTCTGACCCAAGTTAGGGACCCATCCCTTCTAGGGGACCTCTTCCTTTACCGTTCGGTGAACCCATAAGAACGAACCCTTTAAGGTACCTGTCTTTAGACCGTCCGATATATCAGGAACCCCAGTGTTTCTCGGCCTGTGTTGACTCACTGACTCGTGTGTGTGTGTGTGTGTGTGTGTTACTTATTTTCACCGTTCTGACCCGTACGAACAGAACAAATCTCCTTTACAAAATTGAAAAGTGGTGACTCACAGTACAATCGGTATCCGAATGGTATATACCGGAAATAATATGACTTAATACAAGGGGGATACCGAAAGGACCACCGTATCACCATTTCTTAGACGGGAATTACGTCCTCGTGACCAAACCAGGGACTCAGCCCTTGTGAGGGACCTCCTCCTTACCGTTGGATATGGTCATATGAACGGTCCTGTTAGGGTACCTGTTTCCTTTGACCGTCCGGTGTCAAGTGTCCCAACGTTTCTCAACCTGTACTGATTCACTGACTCGTACGTGTGTACGAAGGATATATAGGTGGAAGACTTCTCAAAAATAGTGTTTACCTACAATAATAATAACAAGTCAACGATACAACACAGACTGAGACACTAGGGCACCAGACGTCGTACGGTCCGAAGGGATAGGAAGTGGTAGAGAGCCTCAAACGAGATTGAGTACAGGTAACCAAGTCTCTCCCGACAACTTAAAACAGTTTTCGAAAAAAACCTAGGTAACCGTACTAGTGTGCCGAAAATCCGAAATTTGACAATTACACTACATAGTGTAACTGACTAAACACCTATGACTTGGTAGGAACGTAGGTACTCTATTTAGAGTGAACTAGTACCACATACCATAAAAGTGACATAACAACCTAAGTCAAACGATTATAAAATAACTTCTAAAGACATAGATTCAAGTAGTCACTATAACTGGATATTAAAAACACACACTATAGAAAGAGACCAAAACCATCGTCTCTCCAAGACCGGGAAATCTTACGTAATTCTTCATAAGGAAGGAGACGATAAAAAAGGATTATCAAACTCCTATCCACAATTAAGAGATTTATAAACCATCTTGAGTGGACACTTCGTTTCAAACCTCAAAAAATAATGACCAAGTTAAAATCATGACATTACTCAGATAAGTATAAAAGACAAAGACAAACCAAGTCAGGGCCTTCTAACATGTAAAGATCCTTAAACAAAGAATGTCTAATAGGTAAAATATCCGTATGTCAACAAACATCATTAGGTAAACATACCTTTGTGTTTTTGTGAGACTTATCGTTTTTGTGGAACTCTTTTTTTCTCATCCTGATCTCCGTAGTGGGAGGGACTGATATGATGTCTCTATGTCATTAGATTTATCATACTATGACCGTCTTTTTGTCTGTGTGTCTAGTTACTTTGTATTGTCTCTCGGGTCTTTTATAGGGTGAAAATACTGGTCAATTAGATACTGTTTCTCCGTTCTTTTATGTTACCTGTTTTCTGTCAGAGAAGTTATTCACTACGACCCTTTTGTCCTTTCGATGTGTGTTTTCTTACTCTAATCTTGTGAAGGAGTTTGGTGTATGTTTTCGTTTGAGTTTTACTCAATTTTTGGATTTATTTACATTCTGGTCTTTGGTATTTTGAACATCTTCTTTTGTTTCCGTTTTGTGAAACTGTATTTAGTGTCATCATAAAAAAAAATAAACAGAGGATTCCGTTTCCTTTGTTTTCGTTTTTATCTGTTTACTCTGAAACAGTAACAAATCAACGTCAGTACAGGCGAGAAAACACTGGGGTACCTAAAATCGGGAGGTCCGAGGAGATAGGTACCCGGAAGGGTCCGTTCTTCTGACCTCACCTAACGGTGAAGGAAGAAGTCCCCTCGAAGGACTGGATCCCTAACTCGGACGTATAGGGAGTAACCGTCCGTCTAAGAAATGGTGACTCGTTGGTCTCTTCGGGTTTACTCTGGATTAATTTGAATTTTCGAAAACGTAAACTCCTGTGTCACCCTCTTTCTCTCCAACCCTGTTTAACTTTTTCATCGTAACTGTTTATATGTAATAATACACATTTTATCCATCGATCGTCCTTCGACGATATATTCTGTCCCTCGGGTCGGACCACGAGACACTACCAGATCTCCCACCCAACCGCCCCCAACCTCCCATCCGACATCTCCCTCCCCTATATATATATATATATATATATATTGATTTTTAGTCCCTTTGTGTTTATTTATTGTGTCACTCTATAGTGACGTATGAACAGTCTTACGATAGTAGTTTTTTGGGTGTTTGTTGTTTACAACTCTTACTACACCTCTTTTCTCTTGGGAAGATGTGACGACCACACTTACATTGAACCGTGACATCTTCAAGTAGTTTTTGGATTTTTATATTGATGGTACACTAGGTTGTTAAGATGAGGACCCATGAATAGACTTCTTTTGTTTTTGTGATTGAACTTTTCTATGGACTTGGGGTTACAATAATCGTCGTAATAAATGTTATCGGTTGTATACCTTCGTTAGATTCACAGGTAGTTATCTTTTTACCTATTTCTTCTACACCACATATATACGTGTCGGCTTGTGATCAGTCGGTATTTTTTGTTACTTTTAAACGACAAACGATGTTGTATCTACCTATCTACCGTAATACGAATGTATATTCAGTCCATCTCTTTCAGTTTATGACATACTATACTAAATACACACTTTAGACTTTTTATTATGTTCCGTCACTTATGTTGTTTTTTCTTTGTATGACTGTTTATCTCTTGTTTGATCAGTAATGTTCATCCTTCTCTCTTCCCCCTCTCCGTTTTACTTCATCCCTTATTTCTCCACGTTTGTTGACATATATTTTATTTACTTGATGTTACTATATGACATGTCGTATCCCTTATGTCGGTTATAAAATATTATTGATATTTACGTCATGTTAAAAATTTTTGACACTTAGTGATACAACGTGTGGATTTTAAGTATATTACAATATTTAGTTGATATTATTTATTTTTAGATAGGACATATTTATTGGACAAGTAATTTTCCGTTTCCCTACACTTTCCTCAACCCCCACTGTGAAGGAGTCATTAAGTCCATGCAACCTTTGACCTGGACTCACCCGCCAAGTCAGTTCTAGAAGCTGTTTACTGTCTCTTTCCCCTCAATGGACCGGAAAAGAAGTGAGAACAAACGACTTACCTCTTTCCTTTCTACCGACTTACCTACAAAATCTTTGTGTCCGTCTCTCGTCTTTCGACACCCCTCTTAAGTAGATCAAAGTACCCATTAACATCCCGAAGGGACCACCGAGTCTCCAATTTCGCAGACGGAGGTTACACCCTCTGGGCCCAAACTAGGGACCCAACCCTTCTAAGGGGACCTCTTCCTTTACCGTTGAGTGAGGTCATAAGAACGGACCTCTTAGGGTAGCTACCTCTTCGGAACATCCGATGTTGGGTACCCTAGCGTCTCAGCCTGTGTTGACTCGGTGAAGTGAAACTTGGAGAGGATCCCTGACCCGACGTGTCGTCCTCCATTCACCGTCCGTTCACTCACTTCGAAGTAGACGACGAGGGGTAGTTAAAGTAATACCGGACGTAATAGAGGGAGTAACGAGTGTAATAGTGGACTTGGTGAGGTGGGGAGACAGACACTTTTTTAACAGAAGGTACTTTGGTCAGTGACCACAGTTTTTCCAACCCCTGACTACCCATTAATTTATTTGGTCGTTCTCTGTTACCGATCAATAAGTAATTTGTGAAAGAATCGATATCGTTCAAGGGACTTTAAAAATGTCGGAAAAAGGACTATGACTGACGACAGACTCTTTCGAATCTTATTGTTCTAGAATCGATTTTGTCTTGTCTAATAAATTTTAGTGTTCTGGTAAACATAAACTTATACGTTTAGTTAAAATGTTCTCGAGGGTTCTTACATTAAAGTTTTTGTTTTTGTTTGAATCTTAACAACTCTTTAAACATAAAATCTCAACTAAAGGGACTAGAAAGGACTTTGGAGACTCCAACTTTATAGTCCGGTTTTCGAGAGTTAGTAAAACTTTTACTTTACTTCCTATACAGTCTTCGTAAGGTAACGGGTTGTTTAATATTCAATTAGAATTCCCTTTATAGATTGACTGGGATCTACGGACTACTTAATGGAAAAAGATCTCGTTTTAGGGAAAAGGGACTTATGATGATCTATATAAAGAGGATCCGAGGTTAATCTTCATTGTGTCCTACTAGTGACGTAAATAGTAAATAAACGTATAATATTTTAAGTTCATTTAAAGGAATATCAAGTTGAGTCCTTTTTCTAGAATTACAATGAAATCTGTCATGTGTTTACCAATTGTAACATTATAAACTTTTAATAGAATTCACAAATTTAATGTATGTCTTTTGTTAAATCAACAAAATTCAAAACAGTACACTGTTACTTTAATTTTATAAAGTTTCATTGAAAAGTCTTAAATTTTGACCTTTATCGAATCTACAGGAAGTAAACCACTTACCAATTTTTGATCTGATCGGTCATAATACTTTATGAGCGGTCGTTATTTTTCCTTGTTTGATAACTATATAGTTATGTTTAGAGGTCTCTTAATACGACTAATTTTTTCGAACAGAGACTTCCAATGTATGAATTTTCAATACATTCTACAAATTCATACTTTGGAAATTTTTTCCAACATTTCTTCCAGTGTAAGAATTTAATACTTTAATAACTTGACCTTTTGTACAAACAGTCGTCCATTCCCTTCCCTACCTCTCTAAACTCACCCCCTCCCACCTCCTTTCACCAACACTAATGTTGTCGTTACAGTCCCTAGGAACACTACCTTGACATAGAACAGACACGATCACCTATGTGTCCACATGTTGACACTGTATTTTCCGTGTCTATATGTTTATTTTGAACCCTTTGAACTTACTCTAAACACCTAACGTTATTACAGTTATCGGTTCGACACTATGACATCATATCCATACGTTTTACAATAATGGATCTCTTTGACCCATTCCTTCTGTACCCTAGAAAAAGGTAAAAAAAAAAAAAACAAAGAATTAACTCCATTTTAACCGAATGTTGAAATAGACTATAAATACACTTGTAATATTAAACTTAAGACATATGTGATGTCGTACGAGTGATGATTTCCCGACTATTAATAGAAGGTAAGGTGATTAAAACCTCTACCATAGGAAACGACATGTCTTCGAAAAATCAAACTGTCTTCAGGGTAATTAAATAAAAGTGAAAAAAGTTAAAAAAGAGAACGGTCATAGGTTTTTCTTTGATAATTCTGGTTACAATTTCACATGATGAATACAAAAGAAGATCCTCAAAATACCAAAGTCCAGTATGTAAGTTTAAAAGTTAGATAAGGGGCCACCGAGTCACTATTTTTTAGGTGGACGTTACGTCCTCGATATCCTCTGTACCCAAGTTAGGGACCCAGCCCTTCTAGGGCACCTCCTCTCATAGTGTGGGGTGAGGTCATAAGAACGGACCTCTTAGGCTACCTGTCTCCTCGGACCACCCGATGTCAGGTGTCCCAGTGTTTCTTAATCTGTGCTGACTTCGCTGAATCGTACGTACATAAGTTAGGTAAACTAGGTCAAAATAGGTAACAACATACCTAGATGAAAGTAATAATAAACACTGACAGGTCGAAGGGGCTGTAGTAAATAATTTCTCTGAGGAGAAAGAGGTCACATACAAAACCCAGTAATAAAAACATTTAAGTCAAGTCAAGTCAAGTCAAGTAAGGGAGTCCACACAGGCTGAGAAACACTGGGGTACTTGGCGTCGTGAGGTCGGGAGGGACAGGGAGTGGTTGAGGGTCTCACACGAGTTTGGGTATAGGTAACTCAGCCACTACGGTAGGTTGGTAGAGTAGGAGACCACAGGAGAAGAGGAGGACGGGAGTTAGAAAGGGTCGTAGTTCTCAGAAAAGGTTACTCAGTCGAGAAGCGTAATCCACCGGTTTCATAACCTCAAAGTCGAAGTTGTAGTCAGGATGGTTACATGTAGTTCCTGACTAGAGGAAATCCTACCTGACCAACCTTGAGGGACGTCAGGTTCCCTGAGAGTTCTCAGAAGAGGTTGTGGTCAAGTTTTCGTAGTCAAGAAATAGTGAGTCGAAAGAAATATCAGGTTGAGAGTGTAGGTATGTACTGCTGACCTTTTTGGTATCGGAGCTAATCTGCTTGGAAACAACCGTTTCACAGAGACGAAAAATTATACGACAGATCCAATCAGTATTGAAAGGAAGGTTCCTCATTCGCAGAAAGTTAAAGTACAGACGTCAGTGGTAGACGTCACTAAAACCTCGGGTCTTTTTATTCCAGTTGGTAACAAAGGTAACAAAGGAATAGATAAACGGTACTTCACTACCCTGACCTGATACTAGAATCAAAAGACTTACAACTCGAAATTCGGTTGAAAAAGTGAGAGGTGAAAGTGAAAGTAGTTCTCTGAGAAATCAAGAAGTGAAAGACGGTATTCCAACCACAGTAGACGTATAGACTCCAATAACTATAAAGAGGGGCGTTAGAACTAAGGTCGAACACGAAGTAGGTCGGGTCACAAAGAGTACTACATGACACGTATATTCAATTTATTCGTCCCACTGTTATATGTCGGAACTGCATGAGGAAAAGGATAAACCTGGTCAGACAACAAAGTGCGGGTCAAGATTGACAACGAAGGACTGGACGTATGTCCAAAGGGTTCTCCGTCCAGTCCACCAGACCATAAGGGTAGAGAAAGTCTTAAAAGGTGTCAAATAACACTAGGTGTGTCAGTTTCTGAAACCGTATCAGTTACTTCGTCTTTATCTACGAAAAGACCTTGAGAGAACGAAAAAACTATTAGGTCGTCTACAACCGTTAAACTAGAGACCAAGGAGACGGAAAAGATTTTGATCGAACTTGTGCACATCAAGTGCCAAGTGTATAACGACTTCAGCCCGAACCTCTTAAAACTCGTAATGAAATGATCGTACACTCTACTCACGTTAACACGTCATCAACTCGTAAGAAACCGTAACGGAAAGAAACCCTGACCTTACTTTTGACTGGAAAAGATCAGGACACCGGTGACGACTCAAAAGGTTGAAACGACCGTAAAACTCACGTCGTAAAGGTGTCGTAGTAGAAAGTCCTAAACTTTATCGAGATAACCTTAAGGTAGTGGTGGTGATCGAAACAAACATCACTACCCGGGTGAACTGAAGTGTAAGGTCCTACAGACCGAGATCCACTCACTAGTGTGGTAGCACTAATAGACCCAACACTTCTAAAAAAACATGTCAACAAAACACATAAGAACGGTGGAGGAGAATTATAGAAGACGAAGACAATCCAGGGATGGTAAAGACAGGAAATAACTCGGGTAGAAAAGTACTTTACAAGGGAACAATAGAGATTAAAAGAACTTCTCTAGAGGTCAGAAAGGGTAAGACAAAAAAAGGAGATAAAGAAACGTAACTAGTGACTTCTTCATAAAAAAAAAAATTAGAGAGGAACGATAAGAAACCTTGAGACGTAAGCTTAGTCATATAGAAAGGAAAAGAGGAAACGAAAAGTGAAGAGAAGAAAAGTGTCGATAAACATTCCGGAGGAGTCTGTCGGGTTTTTTTGATTAAACACTTAATCAACAGACATATAAACACGCAAATAAAGACCCGAGGCTGAAAAGAAGGTAACTAGACATACAGACAAAAAGACTGTAATAGTACGACAAGACTTTTGATGTCGATACACTTTCACTTCAAGGAGTCAGCACAGGCTAAGAAACGTTGGGGTACCTGACATCGGATGGTTCGAGGAGGCAGGTACCTTAAAAGGTCCGTTCTCATGACCTTACCCAAAGGTAAAGGAAGAGGTCTCCTAGAAGGGTTGGGTCCCTAGATTGGGTCCAGAAGGTGTAACGTACGTCTACGAAATGGTAGACTCGGTGGTCACTTCGGGGGTTGTCGATACATCATTTTAGTCCCTCGTACTATGGAGGTCCAAACAAGAGTCCTAACGAAACCGATAAGTCCGAGAAAACACCAACGTTTAAAACGTAAAAATAAATGTCATAAACACTTTTCAGTAACACCAAAACTATCCGTAACGAAACTGAAAATAAAATAAGGAAAACGACACTTACTTTTACTCTAATAAAGGAATTAAAAGGAAAGACGATCAAATAACAATAACATATCTCTGTGTTATTTGTAAAAACATGTAATTAAAAGATGAGACTTTGAAATGAAGTAAATAATAAAGATTAAAAAATACCAAAAGATCCTGAAAAATGTAAACTTTAGTAGATCACTGTTAAAATGAATAAGGAAGGATTAAACCTACGGTACATAAGGGGGGGGGGGGGGGGGGGG